>JADDOH010002109.1:0-18404 GCA_016648135.1 Agrypnia vestita | reverse complement strand
CTTCCTTCCGAGGTTGCCAGGAGGATTCTTCTTAGTATTCGTTCCTCTGGCATTCTTATAAAATGTCTAAGCCACCTCTATTGTGATTTTTCTATGTATAGGAGTAGGGGTTCCATGCCGAGTGTATGCCTTATGTCGGCACTTCTCACTCTTTCTATCAATGTGACTCCCGCTACCACCCTTAGAAAACTCATCTCGGCAGCCTGGATCTTTGCTCTCACTCTCTGTCAGGATCCAAATATATTAGGGTGGGCCTGTACACAGATTTGAAAACAGTCAGTTTTGTCTTGACACTCCGCTCGGATTTTCTTATCACCGCACTACACCTACAGAGATCGTAGAACGCTGGCTACAGCTCCGATTCTTCTATCTATTTCACTTTCGAATTGGTTCGGAGAAAAGGTTGTATTTACTCCCTTTATATTAACTCGTGGCGTTTGCTTGTCTTCTTGTCTGACGAAAAAACTTTGGATCCACTTTAAACCCCTTTCCCGTGATCCAATCGAGCTGAAACTTTGCAAGCAGACTCGTGGCGACTATCAAAAAAGATCTATGAAATTTTCGTAAAAAAATAATAAATTTTTGGATTTTTCAAATTTTGAATGGTTTTTTCATACAACTTGTTAAGTTGTATGAAAATATTTCAACGCGTCTGGTAGACGCGAAACCCGATTATAGTATAATTTTGGATTTTTGGAAATTTTTTATTACTCCCTTTCGTAGCGTCGCTCGATCGAAGCCAACGCGTAGGTTAAGCGAAAAAAATGTTTCAACTAGTAAATGAGAAAGGGAGTATAATAAAAACTTGGTTTTATGGGTTACTTTTTTTAAAAGTAATTTTTACAAAAAAAAATGCTGGTTTACAAAATTTTGTATGTCCGCTCTTTTATTTAGGCCATCCACATGTTTTTTTCGATATTATCAGTAAGATGGCGCTGTATTTGGGTTTTGGTTTGCGTCCACGGTTAAAAGTGTGTATTAATTTATATTTTTTTAATGTGATAAAGATTTTCAATTAATTTAAATATTTATATTGTTTTAATTAGGTTTCGCAGAAACGGTGACTAATTCATTTTCCGTTTTTACAAACGGAATGACTAATACCTATTTAAAATATTTAATGAAAATTTATCGTTTACTCTTTACCTTGTCTTGTCCGTTAGTCTACAAAATAAATTGCAAAGATTGTAACGCGACATACATCGGACAGTTTGAAAGAAAGATAGAGACAAAGATTGAAGAACACTTGAGGGGATTTAAAAAATTATCAAAAAGTTACACAAGAAAATTTGGAAAAATCTTTACATTGATTTACTTTTCTCTCGGTGCCTATATTTCTGTGGGGGAAAGGAACAACCGAATAAGTAAAACAATGCAGGTTTTTAGGAGAGTCAAAACAGTTTTTTTTCGAAGAATTTCATTTGTTCACGAAATATCTGTTATTTTTATCTAATTTTTGCACCAGTAGTTATGTTTTTTGCACAAAAACGTTGAACCAAATGGACAAATATCGTTGTTTATTGCCAAATTTTTCAAATAATTAAACATGTCATTAATTTGTCCTTCTTCAAAAAATTTATAAATAGTAACATTTTATTTTATTTTCTAACTCGCCTAATTTTTCCTTGCTAGCTTTGTATCTAAAGAACGACTCCGCATACTTAACTCTAAACTCGATTTTTTTGACTCATTCGGTTGTTCCTTTAGCCCAGAGATTTAATTACACACATGCATGTAAAAAACAGTAGGTACATTTGCTTACCTAGATTTTTTAACATTATTTCAATGATATATGGTAATATTTTTTTTCTATAAGACCAGCGCTTAGAACTCTTTCCATTTAAGAAAGACAATTGAATTAGTATGTGTAAGTCGTGCTCACAAGGCACATTGTTTAGTTGTGTTGGTGTTTATACCCATAAACACCAACACAACGAAACAATGTACGTCGTCGAAGCTATCAAAGAAAATAAAATATGATGCGAGTTACAACCAGGAACTTGTGCCGCAAGTCACAAAATAACTTGGCTGCTCAATAATATACCTGAAGGAAGACGAATAATATATAAACCCAAAGCGAGGCGGCAGGACAATGTAAAATAAAGTTATCTCCATTCTTGGCATAAGCATTTGGAAGCAGCCCAGGTAGGTACAGAGACCGCTGGAGGTGTATTCTCAATTCCAGGACCGTGACGGATTGTAGGGCCAAGAATGATGTTGATATTTTATCTTATTAGCACATTTTTTAATAAATTAAAAATATATTTATGCATATACATTTTTTATATATATGTGTAGTCCTGATTATCGTGTTTCAATAATTTATTGTAGGTATATGTAATTTGAAAACAATAGGTCTAGGTCACTCAGCAACTGGTCAGATATCATAACTTCGAAACTCTATTATCTATATTAAATATCTATATTAAATAACTAAAAAAAAGTGCCACAAAAAATCTATTTTTACATCATAGACATTACATCGTATAACAAGAAAATAGCTTTTTCATTTCAGTCAAAAACCCTACCAACATGAGAATTTCCAAGAGCTGCGCGCGTCGCGGACGATTTGGACTCCGTCATTTTCAAATTTTCAAAATAAATATCTATGCCATAAAAAATGATAGTAAAAAAGAATTTCGTATGTGCAAAGTAACGTCAAATTTTCTTTTTTAGTTTGAATGAATTTTTTGATGCCTTAAAATGGTGCCTTAAATTATGAAATCGTTAAATATAGTCTTTCGCAAATTCTTATAAAAAAGTAGATGATTATTAATGGACGAAAATATTGTTATCTCTATTAAAATATTGAATATGCGTTTATTACGAATTTCAGCCTATTAAGCAAAAGTACAGAATTTGTAACTGCACTAGGTAACAAAGGGACCAGGATCTTGCATAACTATGCTGAAGGCATATACTGCACTTTTTTTAGTCTAATCTCTCCTAATCTAATATGTAGGTAGGTACTTTTTGTTATAATTCGCGAAAGGTTACATGCAATATTTTCGTTTATTGATTTGAAAAGGTAAATTTTTAAGAATTCGTTAAAGAGTTATTCAATGATTTCGTCACCATTATCAATTCATTAATTTATTTAAAGCTCTTTCAAAAAAAAATTTTATGAAATTTTGTTTACAGTCATTATGTCGTTGGATCTAATGTCATGTGGATCTTGTATTGCATGGGCCTTTTGACGTGGACCTTTTGTCGTGTTACGAAATAGCTGGAAACTGTCACACACACACACACACACACACACTAACAATTGTCACTAAGCGATTTCTTTTGCGTTGAAGGGATCCAACGCAAAAATATTGAGTTTTCCAGTTGTACCTACATATATTTGACAGTCGAATATAAAAACAAATCTCTTGGAAAATGACATTTATCGTAATTAGACTTCATACAAAATTACAGAAATGGACCGCACCGCCGAGAGAATGGATAGACACGTAGGTACTATTTTATTTTATTTTTATTTTTCATGATTTTGGCGATTGTTTTCTGCTAGTTTGTAATAAAATAAAAATGATGACTTCTTTGCAAAAAATATTTATCCGTAGTTGGTCAAAAGCGAATGGTACAATTGCTTTATTTGTCACAAAATTCTCTGAAATGCAGTCAGGCAACATTTTTTAAACCAAGGCATTCAATTAAATTCACAATTCACTCAACGATAATAAATCTTAAAATAATTAATAACATGATTAACACCGTCAAAATGTCTAACAATGTTGATGTCGAAACACGAACAATTATAAACATTGACTGTGTAACCTAAATGCAGCACTAAAGGCATTCAGTTTTTACCATTGTTACCACTCTTCCTGAAATGTCGTAAGAAATTATTAGTAACGCTAAATTAAATCTAAATATTACTCGGGCGCATTTTAATTGAAAACATTAATCTAAGAAGAATGAGTTGACTGATTTAGGAATTGTTTTTTTTAACGTTTTATCTATGCACCTTTTTATGTCTTTATAATGTAAACCATTAAATTAAACTACTTTTATCAAATAAAATAAATTTTATTACTAAATAACTGTTAGATATACACATGGAATATACATTTGAACAATTAGAAGCCCTTTTAAAGTACACGTTTATTTTACACTGATTTAAATCAAATTTCAAAATACACAACATTGTCCAAAAAATGTTCATAATACTTTTTGATTATCTCATTATTTAAATATTGCGCTACGAGCTAGTTGGTAAAACAGGAATATGTTTTACTGAGAGAGTCACTTCAGTATATTAATGTCAGGAATCTGCGTTATCATTGTGTTTGGCAAATCAGCTGTCTTTTGGTGAGTATCTAGTGAATATTATGACGCATGCAGCGTATATTCCTGTTACCCTCAGACGCGATAAAATTGATGACAAAAGAGGAGGCTAGCATAAGTTCCTTTTTGGGTTTGCAGTCGCAGTTCATTTATAACTACGGTGTGCTCTTTTTATCTCCTCTAAAATAAGGAGGATCAAAAGAGACAAAGATAAAGTACAATCTGATATCTAAAATTTTACAGATGACAGTGATTAAAGTCGTGTTGTGAGTTCGTTTTGGTAAAGAATCGTTTTTTGCTGTGATGTGTTTATACAGTTCATTAATAAGTGATATTTAATAAATGAAGTCTCGAACTGTCCGTTTTTTAAATCCTAATGAGTACGGAAGAGACGCTGCTTACCCTAGAGACAGATACGAAAAGTTCGTTTCCCCCGGCTCGAGTTGATGACAGCGCGGTGTCCCTGTCGAGTAGCACGGAGGAGATCTGTCTGGTTCCAGACGTGGCCTTCGACGGCGCCGTGGATTCTCCCGGTGCGGACGGCGAGTCGCAGCCCCTGCTGGGGGGCCGCGGCGACCTGGATGGCTCCTACAACCAATTCCTCGGTAATGTTTCTACGCGCCCTGCGTTCGACAGGTGCTCTTATCTGGCGTGTTGCGCACACATGTATGCATTCATTATTTCACGAGGCGGCTGCACACCACCGTGTCGATTTCCGCTCTACGTAATCGTAAGGCTTCTTACTTTCTACGTGCAAAAAATCTGTATCGGTGATTACCGCCGACTCGCGCTAGTGCGGTGGCGGCCGAGGCTCTCATTGTACCTTTGTGCCAAATGTAAATATTGATAAGGCGTTCATGTGTTCCAATCCACGGTATAATTGATGAATTGGCGGTTGTTCAGTATGGATAAGTTACAACTGGATCTAAACATAGTGAATAACAGAGTTCACGACATTCAGTCCAGTCCACAGAGCATTGATGATCCAATTTATATTTTAGACGAGTTTTTAAATCCAATTTCAGATTTCAAAGGTAACTACAGTGCCACAGACTTTCTTATTCTATTGTTGATACTCTAGTTATATCAAATATCATGTCGTTGTGCTTTGGCCAAGTGTACTTACGGTCCTCGTAAAAATTTGAAATGAAAATTTTTTCTTCACGTATTTATGCGAATACCTTTGTACCTGTGCGAGCTTATCTTAATTTACCACTATAAACACTGCTATTTTTTTAATGTGCTACGTATGTAAATTTAAAATTTAGTTTTATTAAAATACCCAATCTAAAATGAGAAGCCTTGAGAGTTAGTAGTTAAAATTCAATTATTGAAAGTATTAGAGAGCTACTGAAAATGAATAATTGCATTACAATGAGTTGTGGGTCCGTCCACCATATTGTGAAACGATTTATTATTTGAGTTTCATATATTTACAATGGTACAGATGGTACAGAAACATTTAGATTTGGACTGTTGGCAGTTGTTGACACTAATTCGTCACTAATAATATAATCAAACTGTGAAGATAGCAACAATGTGGTAGATTTATGTGGTAGATTAGTATGACACGTGATGGATTCAGGTTAGAAGGCAATAATATAGTATTGTATGTTTGATACAAAGAAAATGGCTTGGAACTGTCACAATTGGACATAGTTAAACGAAAAGGATCCAATCCACATCCATGATGTAAGTGCACCAAATTGATGATAAATATCGATTCTGTCGGTCTGCAAAGAAGATCCAGGCAAAAATCAAATGTTTATAATTTTTATCAACCTTAGAACTAATCCACATGTGATGTTAATTTTTTTCATCATAAACAATCAAATAAACTTATATAGGTATATCTCGGAAAGTATGCCTTACTATACTTTAACAATAAAAAAATATTAATATTCTACACACAAAATCATATTTTCAATTAATTTTAAAACAAATACCAACGAAGAAACATCTTATAAACTTCAAATGTCAATATGTCTAATGTGACTTTGCATAGGTTGGATCGTTTATGCTTAACCATGTCCAATTATTGTTGTGTTTTTTTGCTTTTTTACATCAATAAATAATTAGTATCCTAAGAAACATTGAAACTTAACCTGAGAACATGTTTAGTATCAATTTACTTTCATCATCTTTAGAGTAATCTTCATCCAGTTCATTTTAACATTAAACGAATAGTATTTATTTGCTACATCTTTTGTATTTGTGCCTACAAATATAAATTTTCTCTAACTTTCTCGATTTAGAATATAGTTGCAATTCTTTTAGGAACACACTCACACCAAATCGATTGTTGCATATACGTGCAGCTTTCCTGAAAAGAGCAATTTGTTGCAGATTTCTCCGGATTATTCCATCTAGTCAGCAATCTTCCGCAGAAGTGTTATCCCCCCACTCCGTCCAGCACAGCCAACCGTCCCATTGCATCCGTACAACTTGTGCGTTGCTTGCCTAAAGTATCTCAGTATATCGAATTGTATTGTGGAAGATAGATGTTCAATATTTTTTCTTATAAATAGGAGCTGTTTTTTCTGTGAGCTATCCAGAATGGCTATCAGAGCTGTCAGAACCACTATTTTGATACTAAACATATCTTCAATGCGTCCATCTTCTTGCACTTGCGTTGTAATGTGTTAACCCTGCTCTAATAATCTTAGTCTTGTGCTCCTTCTTCTCAAGTAAGGACGCACCATTTGACGCGTGCAGGTTGTATTCCAAAAAAGATCTTATTATCCTACAATATTTTTTGCATCCAAAGAGGAAGGATATCAAGTTGAACTTGCTCCAAAGTGGACGTATACCAAGGTACCGCTGTAGGTTTTTCTTTTCACTATGCAACAATGAATTCATACTGCACATAAAATGTTCAAAAACTTACGTTTAACAAAATTTCTTTGTAATTAATGAACTCAGTAATACAAATAAAAGTAATATTTAGTATGTCAGTAAGTATGAAATAAGTATAGTAGTCGCAAAAGTCGTGAACAATTTTCGGCGTAGTGGGGGAAAGTTGGCGCATGTACACTCCGTACTCACCCCCGAGACCCAAAATTTGTCTTCTGCGCAGTTGAAGCCGATGTTCAAGATGTTTGCCGTCTACTGTAACAGTATTGTTTCTGTAAAAATTAGACCTTTCGAAGAAACACGACGGACTAAGCATTGAACATGTCAAAGACGCGGGAGGACCAATTTTACAGCTCCTGGAGAGGTTGTTTACTGGCATTATAAAGAATGGGCAATTACCGAGTAATATGACGAGGACCATAATTACACCCATTCTTAAATCCAAATTACCGGACTCAACCTCCCACGAGAGCTACAGACCAATCTCGATTGCCACAGTCATCGCGAGATTATTCGAACGCGTGCTGCTAGATCAGGTCGAATCCAGCATGGAAACTAACGACAACCAGATGGGTTTCAAAAAACAGACCTCTACCGACGCTGCAATATTTACTGTAAAACGGACACTGGAGTACTACAGAAACAAAAAGACTAACTACTTCATACGCATGTTTCCTAGACTTGAGCAAGGCTTTCGACAGAGTTTCTCACCCTTTACTTTGGGCAAAACTCAGGGAAAGAGGCATACCATCGGAGGTAATACGTATCCTTGACTCGTGGCACAGACAACAGGAAAACCAAGTAAGGTGGAGAGACAGTCTTTCCGAACTTGTTCACATGACGAGCGGCGTCAGACAGGGAGGGTGCATGTCCCCAATACTGTTCAACCTTTATATGGACGAACTCACTCAAAGGCTAAACAACGCGGGGATAGGCTGTCACATCGGAGGACAGTGTCTTAACAACATCAGTTATGCTGACGATATGGTACTGATGGCACCGTCTATAAGAGGACTACGCATTCTTCTAAAGGTCTGTGAAGTGTTTGCTGAAGAAACAAACATGCTCTATAACCCTAATAAAACAGCACTGTTGGTTATAAAGTATGGTCAGGGCCCAACAAGTATTCCTCCAGTTACTCTGAACGGTGTGGTCCTGAAGGTGACCGAAAGAACAAAATATCTAGGACACATAATTACAAATAATCTAATGGACGACGACGATATTGACAAGCAAAGACGGGCTCTCAGTGTGAAAGCGAATATGCTGTGTAGAAGGTTTCGTCTTTGTAGCACCGCTGTAAAAAGAACGGTCTTCCTTGCCTTCTGTGCAACGTTATATACATGTGAACTCTGGACAAATTATAAAAAGAGCAGCATAGAAAGACTTCGCATACAATATAACAACGCCTTTCGTATGATGTTTGGCCTTCCCAGATATTGCAGCGCTTCCGGTATGTTCACTGAGGGGCGTGTTCCCAACTTTGCAGCCCTCATAAGAACCAGGGTGGCAGGGATGAGGGAAAGGATATACAGCTCCGGAAATATCCTTATCCTGGAAGCCCATCTTACTCCAGCATCCAGCATCGATGCACACTGGAGAAAGATACTGGCCCCGCATAATTGACTTGCCATCGCTCGCTAAAGCCGATATTTTACCATATATTTCTTTTAATACTTTTAATACTTTTCTTCTATTTTATATGATTTTCCTATTTCTCTTTTGTTTTTTATAATATTTTTAATGTGTGTATTTTCTTTTATATGGAATGTGTGGGATTGCACGAACCTCCCCACATTCTGGAATAAAGTTATATTTATTTATTTATTTATTTATTTATACTATGAATAATTTACCTGCTAATACATAAAACTCGCAATAGTAAAGATAGCGCAAATACAAAATGGCTTCAGTAGGAAAATACCTATTCAGTTCAATGATACTCTTAGAATCAAGAAACAAATACGTAAGTATAATGGGAGAAGCATTGATATGAAGTTGTACCTATATCTTCTTCTTGTGGTGCCATCAGAGGTCGGCGATCATTCTTGCAATTATGATTTTATTTACCGCCGCACGGAATATCTCGGTTGAGTTGCTCTTACACCAGTCCCTCAAGTTAACAAGCCGTGAGATGCGGCGTCTTCCTACGCTTCTTTTACCAGTTATTTACCTCTGGATGATGAGTTGGTTTAGACTATATTTTGGTTCTCTCATAATATGTCCGAGATACTCCAACTTTCTTGTCTTGATAGTTCGCAACACTTCTCGGTCTTTCTCCATATGCCGGAAGACTTGATCATTCGTCACTCTGTCCACCCAGGAAACATTCTATATATAAATATGCGTCTGTAGATCCAAATCTCAAATGCCTCGACGAGATTAGTTCTTGGTTAAGTGTCCGTGCCTCCACCCCATAAGAGAATGGCAAAAATATTACACTGAACCATACGTATTCTAAGTTGTAAACTCAGATAACGGTTTTATTCTGAGAAATGCACTTCTTGCATCTCTATTTGAGCTTTTACTTCTTGAGATGGATCCCATACATAGAAACGGTTGAAAATAACAAAAGCCTTAAAATTCTAACCGTTGCCATGAATCTATATATTAATTAGCCTAACCAATGTCGTACGTTTCTGCATTTGGATGATGATTTTTATTTGTGTACAATAATTTTGGCGTGGTGCCCATTGAGTTGTGTGGCGCGGCGGATAACACGTCTGACTGCGGATCGGAAGATGCCGGGTTCGAATCCTGGCAGGATCGATTTTCTTTTTACGGTCGAGAATATTTTTTTTGTTGAAATTTTAATTACATTTTTGGTTTTGAACATTAATTTATTATATTAATTTTTTTATGTAACAAACCAAATTAAACAAAGATTATTTTTTTATAATGTTGTATAAAAGTAATCAACACTGCGAGAAGAGAAGGGAGTAGGTACCTACCTATCGAACTATGGTTTATTCCGCTCTGACTTATTGATCGGTTAGAAATTTTGAATAAATACTTTGTCTTAATTATATCTAAACTACCCGTAATTAAAAGTGGAAATTTACCAGATACAATTGACCGCGAAGCGGCTGACGTAGGCATAGGTAAACAATTGTGTTTGCTGCACAGCAAACACATTTGGCCGCGAAGCGGCCACATTAGCAAAAATGGAAGTTTGCCAGATACAATTGGCCGCGAAGCGGCTGACGTAGGCATAGGTAAACAATTGTGTTTGGTGCATAGCAAACACAATTGGCCGCGAAGCGGCCACAATAGCCGCCCGCAGGGCCTAGCAGTAAGTAATCGGCGAAGCTTTCATAAGACAGCGATTTTTTAATCATTTTTTTTTTCTGTTTTGTGTCTTCTGGGGTATCATGACGTGTTTTTCAACCTTTCTGGCTGACGTTTCGGATCCCATTACAGGGTCGATCATCAACATCAGCCCTGACACCATCCATCATCAACACCACCCCGTCGGCTATAAAGGTTTTAAAAACACAGCGTAATACCCCAGAATACACAAACCAGAAGATTTTGAGTGGCTGTGAAAACCTAAGAACATTCTCAATCAATTTTTATTTTTTAGAATCTTGAGTAATGCACAGCTTTTTTGCTTGTATGCGCTGCACGCCACTGCTAAATGGATCTTTAGTAAAGAGATACTTGTTATACATACTATATGACTCAGTTTTGTCATTGTAAATTGCACAAATCAAACATTTCTGGAAAATTAATAACCACTATCTCTTACCAAATAAACAATTGTGCCAATACATGTGACATGATGACTGTAAATATGGTGATCACACTACATGTATTGTATAAGTCTAAATGTCTATCATCAAAGTTAATATTTATGTCATCATTCAACTAGTCATAGATCACATGCAAGCATTCAAAACCAACACATGTTGAGATATTAATGTTGTATTTGGTTGAAGCAAAATAATTATGTATTAGTGTATTCACAAAACAATATTATAATTATAGGACACATCTCCAGACCACCAAAATACATAGATATGAACTAATGTAAACTTATTTATCTGTAATTTCGGATATTTTATACGCACCATATGTATTACCAAGAAGCGAATCTCGACGTTTCGTTGAATACTTATCCAACGTCATCAGGAGGACGACCTCCATCTCCGCGGGTAAAGGTCGTCCTCCTGATGACGTTGGATAAGTATCCAACGAAACGTCGAGATTCGCTTCTCGGTTAATACATACGTAGCGTATAAAACATCCAAAATTACAGTTAAATATGTCTAACAACCGTAATAACAACCTTAACTCTTTAATAATGTAAACTTCTTAGTACGCGGCAGGTTGTAGAGTTTGTAGACTTTGAAACAATTATGAAAAAGTATAATGTCAATAAAGAATTTGCGCTTTATTACAAAAATAGGTTTTATTACAAGACTCGGTTTGGAATGAAATTTTCTAACTGCATTATTTTCTACTAGTTATATGTATTTGAACTATAAAATGTTATAGTACGTATGTAAAATAATGATTGAAATTCTGTTTTCGTTTCACAAACTATCTCTTTGCAGGAAACATTTCAAATAATTTAATTTATGAATTAATTTTCAGATGATCCTGAATTCAGCGAACTAGTGTGGCAAGCGGAGACAGCTATTGACAATGGCATCTATCCGGAGAGAATATATCAAGGATCGAGTGGTTCTTATTTTGTTAAGAACCCAGCTGGTGTGAGTTCCTTGATTTACATTTGTTATCATCACATTAATAAAATTAACACAGTTATCAAAATTGCAGTTTTCTCATCACTGCATTTATTTTTATTTAACGTCTTAATCACAAAACAATATCTTAAGCTAGACCCACAAAACATCTTGCAGGTACGTCCATACATTTTACAGTAGAACACCATTAATTCGCAATTTAAGGGACCCAAAAAAACATTTCGAATTGTGCTGAACCCCGTTAATTCAAAATTCAAGGTAAAAAAAATAAATATGCTAAAAACTGTCAAAAAATTCATGAAAAGTGCCAATTATTTCGTGAAAAACATCTTATTTTTGCATATTTCATACAATATAAGGATCATAAAATTTCTATTACTACCTAATACTTAATATTGACATATGTATTTGTTATTCTCCTTTGCGATAAAATTGAAATATTTTTTTGTCAAATTTAAAAAAAAATTGAATTATCTGAACATGTTTTGATTTATGGCGCAAGGGGCTAAAAATTATTTTGAATTATGAATTGCCGGGGTTTTCGAATTATCTACTTTGAATTGTATCTACTTTGAAAGTAACATCTTGGGACTTGTGGGATTGAAAAATTTTGAATTAATGGGGTTTTAATGTATTAAGGTTGGACAATTCACTACAAATGCATATTTCGACGTTTTTTTTTACAATATATTTTGAATTACGAATTGCCAGGGTTTTCGAATTATCTACTTTGAAAGTAACATCTTGGGACTTGTGGGATTGAAAAATTTTGAATTAATGGGGTTTTACTGTATTAAGGCTGGACAATTCACTACAAACGCATATTTCGACGTTTTTTTTTACAAAAATGTGGGTTATTATTATTAATTTCTATCAGATTGTATATTCTAGACTGCAATTTTCTTAGGTCTATAACTTGGATAGAGCCTTTGTTCTTATATAAAAGTAATAAACTGAACATTATTTACAATAATTAAGAAAATATAAGCATTCATCGTCAGGCCACTGCAAAAATTCATTTTTAGTGTCTTAGGCAAGATTAATTTTTACTGAATATTTATATGTACGCAGATTTTTTTTTCTTATGTGTTTAAATTTAGTATTATAATGAATAAACCATACTAAAATAATTTAGAAATGTTCAATATTAATAAAGTTATAATTTTTTAAATTTGCAAGAAATGGTTACGTTTTTTGATGATTTTCAAACGCTTTTATCCATATAAAAAAATGATTTTAAACAATATATTGTGTTTACGGACACACCTTTGAATCTTCAAGCACTATTTAAAAGTTAGTTTTTTATTAAAAATACTTTAATTACTATTTAAAAATAAAAAAATTACGCCATTCTGTTTTATAATGATGTCATTTATTGCCACATTTCATACTTTGAATTTTTATTTTTAAATAATAATTAAGGTGTTTTTAATTAAAAAACAAATTTTAATTAGTTAGTAAATCCGCAAAATACAGGAATAAATAGAATATACTGTTTAAAATCATATTTTTATATGAATAAAAAACATTTTAAAATCAACAAAAAATGTAAAAATTTCTTGCAAATTTAAATCATTATAACTTTATCAATATTGAACATTTCTTAATTATCTAAGTATGGAATCACGAAATAAGCTGATAAAAAAAACATATTCTATGTACGCATAAATATTCAGTAAAAATTAATCTCGTCTAAGACACTAAAAATGAATTTTTTGGCCGCGACCTGTCGATTAATACTTATATTTTCTTAATTATTGTAAATAAGGTTCAATTTATTACTTTTGTATAAGAATAAAGATTCTATTTAAGTTATCGCCCTAAAAAAATTGCAGTCTAGCATATACATTCTGATATAAATTAATTAAAAAAATGACAAAATATGCATTTGCAGTGGAATGTCCAGCCTTAATTGTTTAAAAAGTAACTCTCAAATCAACTAATTTAAATGCTTAAGGAATAGTAACAGAAAATAAAAGTTTGTATACAAGAATTCAAAAGGTTTTGACATACATTATATTATTATATTATTCATCCTAGATTATAAGAATGACACATCATTTTACATAGATAATTCACTTTTTTGTTACTTACCCCAAATAGTGGGAGTGAGCATACTATTTTATGTGAAACCAGGTAATTTATTTTTCAGCCTCAACATATTCCAAAGTCTTCCAATTGGTAATTTTAAGTATTCTTCAATTTAAGTAAGCTACACCCCTTGTATTTCTTCTGTGTGGAACTACCCCACTGAAATCATTATTATAATATTTAAAGAAATCTTGTCCATCAATTTCTTAGTTACTTACCATTCCATTAACTAAGTTAATGTAAAATCGATACTCGCTTATTAAAATTGAGTATTGATATATTTTTTAAATGGTTACTTTAAGGTAGTTGTAAACCTACTAACATAAGATTAGGTTATTTGCATGTATTTATGAACAACATGCAATTACCAGTGCGTGTATTAGTAGCGCATTGTTTTTATTTTTACTCCTGGCCTGGTTAAATCTCCATTGCTCTATATCGCCCTGTAGTAGTTTAAAGCATAGCTACTCAGACTGTGTTTGAGCATATATTAATTAATAATTTATGGTGTGCGGGGTTTTGCCTTTCTCGAGTTCTTTAATGGCAATCTTGGTGCCCACCAAACAAATACTTTTACTTTTACTGACACAAAAATTATCTTTCTTCTTTTGTGATTTTTTTCATCTGAAAATCAATTACTGCACGCTCATATTAGGAATATTAAACACAAATATTTACACTCTAACCCTATTTTAATCAGTAAATATCAAACATTATTTATATTTTGCCACGTATATTATAGAGACACTTTATTTCATTCATTTTATTTTCATTGCGATAGATTTTATAACTGAAAAAATATTTTTCTTTGATTAAAAATAAATAACGTTTTTGTCATCGTATCATTGCAATTAGCGACTAAAATAGAAAATTGTTTTGAAATGTAGAATGACTCGGTTAAAAATGCGATTAACACTTTTGAGCATGCCAACAGCTTCAATTGAAAGCTGCTTTAGAATCATGGAAAACAGAATTGTTTGCCAATTTTGAAATAACAAAGTTATGAAGTGTTCTTTTTATGGCTATTATTCATATTTAATATAATTAGTGTAATATTTTATATATAAATTAATAATTGTCATTTTAGTGTAATTTAATGATTCTAAAAAAAAATATGATATTTAAATTTCTTTGTTAGTACAAAAGTAATTATTATAATTGCAGTATTGAGTATTATAATTATTTGTATTTCTGATCTGTAGTCTGGGTTGCTCAGTGAGTCGGTCAGGATGCCCGCATTTGACAATTAAACTGAGTATTTTAATTCCGCTGTTGGCAATCCAAGTTAATCCGATTTTCATATATATCATCATAACAAAAGTTTTTTGATGTAACGATCATCATAATATTCAAATTTTTCAACTTACACAAAGCACCGATTACATATTTCTTTCTATCCTATTATTTATATAGATTTTATACCTGGGGTATAAAAACAAAGGCAGCAATATCCAAAAGAATTTTAATGCCGTCATCGGATTAATAATTTATATTGTACTGAATTTGAGATTTTATAGGAAACGTGTAAAATCTAGAATTCAATAACTGCATTTTAAATTAGTAATCCATGGTGACTACATTCAAAACATTTTTTTAATTTTTTACTTTTATACCCCACGTATGATGGTTGTATTTTTTAATCATATTTTTTTTGGTCAACCATGATGTTTAAAGTTTAGATGAAACAGATTCGGTATTATGTGAATTTATTGAAACATACTATTTTAATTTGTTATAAAAGAATACTATTGAAAAAAAATGTAATTTTATGTTCCCTGATGGGTCACATTGATACAACTTTAAATTGCTCAGATTTCATTTTTTGATTATGGTTTTTCATTACGCCACAATTAGATGATGGTTATCTGGATATAGTGGAATTTAAATGCGCAGACTTAGTAACCACACTAAACATTTTATAGAAAAAGAAAAAAATCAAAAATCTGGCGAACACTACCAAGCTTGGTTGGACAAAGAATGTTTTATCATTTTTATTTTTTTTAGTTATATACATTGGTTTAATTATTAAGAGATAATATGTTCTGAAATATCATAACTTTACGTTATTGTAAAGACATAATTAACATCTTTTCAATTGACTTTTGTTTTTATTTTATTTAAAGTTCTGTATACTATTTTTGTTATTGAGATTTTGGAGATTGAAAAATGAAGAAGAGATAGTGGTAATGGTATTTATTATTTTAGATAATTTAAAATAAAACAAGATGCCTATATAATTAATTATTAAAAAACAATTGTCATCAAATTGTTTATCGAATTAAGTGAACTTATTTTTCTCCCTGTTATGCCTTCTTACATAAAAATATATTTCAAAGAAATTCGAAATTGAGTACTTATTTGAATCGCTGATATGAAATTTTCAAAATTGATTTCATGCTACAAATGTCTATGCCATTTGCAGTCTATTTTTATATCACATTACAATGTAAAATATTTTCTTCACGTAATAATATTATAGGCTCAACAGGAGTGAGAAGCCATAATTAATGAACATTGTTGAGCGTGTCTTAACTCTTAGGAGTGTTTTGCAAATGCTTATATAAAATAATAATTACATTACAACTCACATAGCCCAGTGGACATGACCCTGACACTCACACAGAGGATTCCGGGTTCGATTCCCCCCGGTTAGGTCACAATTAATATATTTGATTTACTCAAGTCTGGGTGTTTTGTAATGCGTTTCCCTTCTGTAATTGGGCCTCTTGATCTGTTGAAGCGTAAAAATTTTTAAAAAATACTATTCATGTCTGCAAAAAATTCATGATATATTTACTGAGATAAAGTTAAACAGCCGAAAAATATTTTGAAGCAGAACTTTAGTGCATAATGTGATCGAGTTCATTAAAATGATTATGCCAAAACCGGTTTGAGTTTATTCTATAACTGGTTTAAAAAAATTCATTATACATACATTCACCATTATCACTATATATTTTTCACATTTTGTATAAATCTGCATCACTAAGAATTTAAATACTTCATTATTTATTTATTCAAAATGATATAACAGAGAAAAATTTATTATAAAAACTTTTTCAAAACATGTTCGATACAGTATTTTAATTATCTAAACCGACATGACATGTAAATTTTAAATACTCAGTCAGTCTCTCTGATTAATCTCAACAATTGAGGACTGATCATCCATAGTCTCATCATTATTTACTAGAAATATATAAATATTATTATCTCTGCTACCGTTATCACAGCTCAAAAAACAACCCTAGTAACAATTTTTAAATAACCATACATCCGTCCAACAGATCACCTTACTGTCCTTGACATTAGACAACTATGTATTGTGTGCGTGCTTAAACACTTTCTCAAAATATACTCTAAAAATTACACACTTAACACACACTGTAACACTTGTACCAAACACAAAAATCATGTACAGATTCTCCCCGAAAAATGACATGACAATGAATTTGAATAAAGACATTTGAACTTTTTGGGACCGAGACTACTCAAATACTTCATAACATTTGAACAATGACAAAAATTGTATTCTTTAAGAAGAAATCCATAGCTCAAGAGAGGTTATTTGAAACTGGGCACATTATTTTTGATAAACGTACCTACAAATAAATATTGTAATATTGTTCCACAAACATATCTAATATTAGGTCCTTACATATGAAATTGACGTTTTTCCGTACTGGCAAATTTGATCTCAAATATCTTCTCATTGGTTAGGAATTCCAAATCCAAATTTATACAGCTATTTACTCATGTATTTGTGTTTTGAAAATTATAATTCATTTGTTTTTTCCTCAATTGTTTTTTTCTTTGCGTCACTCAGTTTACAAAATGAAAAACTTGAAATATCGCGTTATTAACGAGTACGAGTTCCACCGTGGTACCAGTGCTGCAGAAAAGGTTCGAAGGATTAATGATGTGTATGGCGACGGTGCCGCAAAAGAAAACACAGTGCGTTTTTGGTTCCAACGTTTTCGTTCTGGAAATTTCGACCTGCAGAACAAGCCCCGTGGACGGCCGGAGACCAAAGTTGATAATGAAGAATTGAAGGCTATTGTGGAAGCGGATCCATCGCAAACCACATCCGAGTTAGCTGCAGGCTGCGGTGTTAGTGATAAAACTGTTTGAATCCACTTGAAGCAAAGTGGTAAGGTGAAAAAGCTTGAAAGGTGGGTACCTCACGAATTGAGTGAAGCAAATCAACAAACGCGCGTTGACTGCTGCGTTGCATTACTTAACCGGCACAATAATGAAAGGATTTTAAATCGAATCATTACCTGTGATGAAAAGTGGATCCTGTACGATAATCGGAAGCGCTCATCGCAATGGCTGAACCCTGCCGAACCAGCCAAACCATGCCCAAGCTCCAAAAAAGTTACTTGTGAGCGGTTGGTGGACTAGTGCTGGTGTCGTTCACTACAGCTTTCTTAAATCTGGCCAGACGATTACGGCAGATGT
>JADDOH010002108.1:0-365419 GCA_016648135.1 Agrypnia vestita | reverse complement strand
ATGGGAGCCGGGGTACTTCCGGCCAGGAAGTCAGCGGGCCGGGCTTTCTTGGCGCCGCGCCGCGCTGCGTCATCTCGCGTCTCCGTCGTCTGCGTTCGGAGGCTTGGATCGCTCCCAAAGCCACCTCTCGTCCTTGTGGGTGATGGACCTTCGCGGTCCTGTTAGCGCCGGGGCCGGCATCTATTGCCTGGCGGCTGGCTGCTTCCGAATCAACCGGATCTCGACCTCTCTATCTAGTTCACTTCACCATTCCGGCTCACGATTGCTGAAGCTGAACTTCGGTTCGTCCGCCAGCTGTCCGATAGCTGACGGCAGCTATTTATTTCACTCTCGATCACTGATCACTGTGATAACTGTTTACTCGTCCGTGATAACTGCTTACTTTTTTCTGACAACTGTTTCCTCTTTCGTGACAACTGTTTTCTTTCGTGACAACTGTTTTTCTGGTTCTGTTCCGCACGGCGTCCGGGCTTTTATCGTCGGCCGTCAGGGCGGATCTCTGCCGGTTCCCTTGGCCCGACCTACCTTCTCGGGGTTGGTCAATCGACGTCACCTCGGCGTCCAGAAGGGTAGCCATTGGTTGGCGACAACTCCTTACCTGACCCCGCCTCCACGCCTGAGTCATTCTATGATGGACCCAACACGATACGCATCTCGTAGGCTTAAATAATTAATTGTCTGTTTTAGCCACACTGTTCGTAGAAGATACACTTTCTTCCACACTATTTCAATCATTACAGAATTATTCTTATATAAGATCGACATGTTATTTACCTTAAATGGATTATTTATATGAAAATAAAAGACTTATAACCAGCGCTTATAATCTACTTACAATACAAATAAACTTACAATGCGAATACTTAATTAATTAATAATCATAACAATATAAAACTAATTAAAATATAATTATAACTAGAACTTATGCCTAGGGACTCTTTAAATCATATTATATACTATCACATAAAAATATATTTACAAACATTTAAAATTTAGCAATTTCGCAACATTATATTTATTTATTTACAATGTCGTCGGCGTCAAAATAATAATGTTAATAATAACGTAAAAAATCATTTACAAACATTAATATTATTACTATTATTTTATACCAATAATTCCTTATATGTATACATACGTATCTTCTAACATATAGCGAATTTATAATCTTATCTTGGTACTTGCTTGCATTATATTATCAGAAAATTTATGTAGGAGAAATTGCTAATAATCTTAGATCTATATCTATCGTCGTATATCTCTGTCTATAAACCTCTGCATACCCTTGCGGTGAACTAATTTGTTTGTTCCGCACATGCACGTGCAGATATTACATTTTAGGCAAAACAAATACAGATCTCGGGAATTTTAAGGTTTCGGACATCGCAAATGTTTTCAACCCTCCTGAGCATTATCGTCGATTTCTCGATAATCCATTGCTTCCCAAATAAAATACCGCTATTGTTCGGTTTCGGATCCTTTGAAAACGGCTGCCGCATCGAGCCGAGTGCAATAAAATGTATTAACCCTTGTCGCTAAGTGCGGTATTCCCAAACCGACAAGACCTTAAAATATATTCAAGCTAGAAGAAACATTATTTTTCATTACTTTTATTAGTCAGCTTAAACGCCGACTTAATTGCATTCATTGTTCTTTCCGAGGAAAAAGGTTTGTTTGTCACACAGCTGTGCACACGTGCAGTAGGTATAAACCTGGGGCGAAAGCCCCGCTAAAAGGCCCGCTGGTCATAAAGCTACTTTTGAAATGTGGATTCGCGTCATTTTTCGCCGTCGATCTTATGGGAATTAATCCTCTACGGTAGTGATAACTATATCAACATGTATCCTACCGGTGTTGACATATGGCCTAGAAACAGTAACACTAACAGCAACAAGAATACAAAAATTAAAGTGTACACAGCGGGCCATGGAAAGGCAGATGCTCGGCGTGAGCCTTCGAGATAAAATCAGAAATAAAAAAATAAAACACTGAACAAAACTTCCCGATATTATAGACCGTATTGCGAAATTAAAATTGCAGTGTTCACTCCGAATTTTGTTACATTCGATATTTATTACACACTATAAGACTGCAGTTATTCTATCCTCTCAAATATTCGTCAAATTATATTTATTGCAATACTGAGGCTTGAGCCGAGACTGGCCATACAATTTTCCGTGTTTACCACCATTACTCGCAACATTATTTACAATTGATTTTATTATTAATACATTATTTATCATTAATTTATCATAAAAAGTGTATTGTGTAATTATATCATATCGTCGCTCTATATATAATTAAGCATATGTGCCGTTTTAGTACATTCTGAGATAAACAAATCTGTTTTATAAAATAATTGCACAGACTAGATCTATAAAAAATATTTTAAATAATTACTAGGCAGACTTTCCAGATGAACGCCAATGTTTTTTTTAATATATCTCCATTATTTATATGAAAAATTGACAAATTGTTCGTTCATCTCAGAATATACTAAATGGCACATTGGCTTTATTATATATACAGCGACGATATTCAAAATATATATACCTTGTACTCTTATGTCAATTCAGGATAGGGTTGCCAACCGTACTCTAAAATAGAGTATAGTACTCTATATCATGTAGGCGTACTCTATAATCTACAACACTAATAGAGGACGCTAAAATACTCTTTTTTACACAACGTTTACTATACTAGTGCCAGTCATGTATATATGATGCATACCTATTATCGTAACCAAAAAAGTCGACTATTTACTTATAATATGCTGGTATTCCCAAGTTGGGAATCCCTACTCTCCAAGCCACAATCGGACGTTTCTAAACGCAGCCACTAATGTTCATCTGTGATGTCAAAATCTCACAAGTTTTTTTTGAGGTTACGTTTATTTTGTAGCAAGAAAAAGTGAACTTAGAGTTAGAACGTTTAGAGTCGTACAATTCTTTTAAAAAGCAATGAAAAATTCTTATGTGCTGCAAAAAAGGAGCAAAAAATACCTTTTCGAAAATTTGAAATAGGTAGGTAAATGATACTCTTTTTTACAAGTCCGTACTCTTTATTTACCTCCTTTGAAATCAGATATACTGTATTTCAGACTATTTCTTCCAATAAAAGTTGGCAACCCTACTCCAGGACTATCTATTAAGTTACCTTAATAGATAGTCCTGGAGTGATCATATTGTTGACGGTCTGTTCGTTAAAAAATAGAAACAAAAGCACATTTTTTATATTTCTAAATACTTTTCTTTCCCTAGGTGATTCCAGATAACAAATATATATATTTTTAAATTTAATTATTCTGTACGGTATTATCATTTAATACATAAATAATATTTATTTTTTTACATTCTTACAACAATATGCTTGTTTGTAAGTACCTATCCTTAATTATTGACGTCACAAACATATAAGCGTATTGTTTATTTATTTAAATATACGGCATAATGTACCTTTTATAATAATAAATACAAGAAATCCAAGGAGTAGAACAGCAAAAAATTACAGAATTGACAATATAGTATAAGGTTAAATAAATAGGTATAATAATTTGTTTGTGATTTATTTATTTATTTATTTCAACGGTTACAAAACCTATTACAGTAATTTGATGTTGTACTAATTACCTTATAATATAAAATGAGAGAGTAAGTAAAAGTAAGTATAAGATAATAAAGATAAGATATGTAGAATACAGAGTTAATATAAAATACATAATAATGTCAAAAGTAAGAATAAAATAACAGAGATAAAAAAATAATAATTACAGAGTAAATATACAATAACAAAAGTATTAAGAAGAAGTAATATATATTCAATAGTATGAAAAAGTTAATAAATGTGAATTAATTACAATTTATGAAATTATGTAGCAACAGAGTTAGAAACTAAAATGGACTGCCTTATTTCTCTAAGAAGTATTTATTGAGAGAGTACGGTAGCACTCTAATGTAACACTGAAGATATCCGATATGTGTGCGTATTCGTTCCCTAGTGTAAGTAATCTGTTAATCGTACAGTGTTGGAAGTGCGCAGTATTCGTTTTGTTGCAAAAATAAGTATTTTGGGAACGGGTATGCCTTTGTGGCACGTTGATTGTAATAAGCGATAGAAGGTCAGGTGTATCCAATCTGTTACTATTAATTATTTTGAATAGAAAAATTAAGTCAGCTATTATACGTCTATCACAGAGTTTCGTTAGCCTTGACGTTTGTAGAAGATAGTTGTAGTTAATTTGCTCTATTGGGTACGTAACCTATAATTTAAATTTCTTAAAAAATTGTATTGTACTTTTTCTATTGTGTGGATGTGGCTTGTGTAATATGGTGACCATAGAGGGCTGCAGTATTCTAACTGACTTCTTACTAGGGATTTATATAGATGTATGAAGGTAGAAAGATTGTTAAAAATTTGGGAATTGCGAATTATAAATCCAAGCATTTTTATTCCTTTGTTAGAGATATTGTTAATGTGACTTATATAGTTTAATTTTGAATCTATTGTGATTCCCAAATCAATGACCTCATTTACTTTATTTAGATGGATGTTATCAATCTGATAGTTAAAAACAACTGGATTTTTAATTCTGCAGAAGGTGATACTTTGGCATTTATCTGTATTTAAGAAAAGTTTATTGATAGTACACCAATCGTGAAGTTTTTTTAGTGATTCTTGAAGCATCACGCAGTCGTTTAGGGATTTAATTGAGGTATAAATTTTCATGTCGTCTGCAAATAACAAGACATTTATTGGGTCTTTGAAAATTGCAACAATGTCGTTAATGAAGAAAATAAATAAGAACGGTCCTATGTGGGAACCTTGCGGTACGCCACTGCTTGATGTAAATTTGTATGACATAGAGTCGTTTATTCTGACTTGCAGGTTTCTATCTAGTAGATAGCTTGTGAACCAGCTTAGGAGATTCCCTTGTATTCCTAATTTACATAATTTTGCTAGTAAGATCTTGTGGCTGACTGTGTCAAAGGCTTTGCTGAAATCTGTGTAAATCGCATCCACCTGCCCTCTATTGTCTAAATTTTTAGAAATAAATGTCGTATACAGTGTAAGGTTTGTCAAAGTTGATCTACCGCTTATATCCATGCTGGGAATGAGTGATGATTTGACATATTGGGTTAGTGATTTTATTTATAACTAGTTTTTCTAGAAGTTTTGGTAATACAGAAAAAATACAAATGGGTCTGTAATTTTTTATATCAGATTTATCACCTTTTTTGTGGATTGGGGTATAATGTAGGCAAGTTTCCATATGTCAGGGAAGTAACATTGTGAATTCAGGACGGCAGGGTGTAGTAGAGCTTTTAGTAGGTAGCGAATCATTATATTGTGCTAAACTAGAATTAAAAATATCAGAGATATGCGCATAGGTGTTACCTAACCTATTGTAGTTTCTGGGATAAAGCGGTTGTAATGTGTTTTTGATATAATAACAAATTTGTCAAAGGAGATTTGCCCGGTGTAAATCAATGTTGATTGGACACAATTATTTTATTGATATCATTTGAAAAAATGTCTAGAACAACACTTTCAAACGATTGTGAACAAGAAACAGTTATCCCCAGTGCGCCGTGTGTGGAGACAATTGCAAAAATAAGTGCACTATAAACATAAAAATGTTACTTTGAATTGTGCATAAGCAAATGTTTTCTTAGGCTAGATTTCCGATTGCAAACACAAAAATGGTTTTCCTCCAAGCTTAAGCTTATGTGTTTTTAAAGATGAAATCCAATTGCATGAAAAATTACACTATGAACGCGAAAAGGTTTTTTCTCCAGTATGCTTAAGCCCGTGTCTTTTTAGGGCTGATTTCCGATTGCACGAATAATCACACTGTGAACATGTAAATAGTTTTTCTCCAGTGTGTATAAGCACATGTGATTTTAAGTCCGATTTCCGATTGCACGAATAAATGCACTGTGAACATGAAAATAGTTTTTTTCCAGTGTGTATAAGCACGTGTAATTTTAAGTCTGATTTCCGATTGCACATATAAATGCACCGTGAACACGAAAATAGTCTTTTTCCAGTATGCTTAAGGACATGTCTTTTTAAGGCTGATTTTAGATTGCACGAATAATCACACTGCGAACATAAAAATGGTTTTTCTTCAGTGTGCTTAAGCTCATGTGATTTTAAGTATGATTTCCGATTGCACGAATAATCACACTGAGAACATGAAAACTGTTTTTCTCCAGTGTGTATAAGCACATGTAATTTTAAGTCTGATTTCCGATTGCACGAATAAACGCACCGTGAACATGAAAACAGTTTTTCTCCTGAGTGCTTAAGTTCATGTCTTTTTAAATCTGATTTCCATTTGCACGAATAATCACACTGTGAACATGAAAATGGTTTGTCTCCAGTGTGCTTAAGCTCATGTGATTTTAAGTATGAAATCCGATTGCACGAATAATCACACAGTGAACATGAAAATTGTTTTTCTTCAGTGTGCTTAAGCTCATGTCTTTTTAAGGATGATCCCCGATTGGATGAATAATCGCACTGTGAGCATGAAAATGGTTTTTCTCCAGTGTGTGCAATCAGATGTGATTTTAAGTATGATTTCCAAATGCATGAATAATCGGACTGCGAGCACGAAAACCCACCAGTGCAGACCATGTGAGGGGCGAGCGCAGACACAGTTTGATTTTCCAAAAAATTATCTTCTATTCTCAGGAGACCTGCAAAGTTAATATTTTTTGTTAATTTAATGGTAACAGTTGAGTGTCCTGATTTCATGAATTTAGTGCAATAAAGTAGCTTTAAGCTATTCTTTTTTGCTTTAATCGAGTTAACTACTGTAAGAAATAGAAAAATACTTTCTGATTTTTTCGTACATCGACTACAATCAATATCAATACGTATTACTAAGAAATATTGTTTATTTCCACCTCCAATTTTTCCGCCCATCTCCCGCCCGGTTACGAAGCAAAAATTTAATGCCTAAAATACATTATCTCAACACTTTTATTTTTAAATGGAAAATATTAATTTGCATTGTTAAAAAGTGTAAAAACCATCCCTTAAGAAGTTTCAGAAAGTTAAAAGTTACATTTAATTTTTAAAAAATCTTAAAATTCACATTCGCAGTAAGATCGAACATTACATACAAATTTACGCACCAAGTCTTCGCATGCCCGGAATACAGAGCAGGAGAGGGGAAGAAGAGTGCGCGGGGACCGGCTGCAGGGGAAGCGATATACCTTGGCGCGGGCCGCGCCCGAGGTTGTTCGTCACAATCCCCGGTCGAGTGCGCGTTGGTCCTTTTTACGGGAGCGGATTTCCCGCCCCAGGACGCCACCTGTTTTATGTGGCCACGACATCCCCCGTCCACCGCGAAGCCCTTGGCAGCAGAGGAAGAAGTCGAGAAAGCGACGGTCGCCGAGCCCGGCGGCGGCCGGTTCCCACAGCGATGTCTCCCGACGATGCAAAACGCAGCAGCGACGATCGGCGGGACAGAGCGCGTGGCCTGGCATAGGAGCCATGGACACCGCGCCCGAGATGTCGGCGCGGATCCCGCGACCGACGCGACAAGACGCGCGCGGCTCGGGAGGGCCCCCCGCGCTCGGCCGCAACCGCGACGCGGTGTGGCAGAAGAAGCCACCCGCGGCAATCACGACCGCGGTTATGAGGGCCGCGGATAGTGAAATGTGTTTCGTGCAACGAGTGTCTTTGTGAATCAGGACTGCTTGCGTTTAGGCTAGGGTTAGTTTTAGATTAGTGGTAATTTCTCTAGTTGATAAGTCTTAAATAAGGATTGTGTTCTAATTAAATAAATGGTGTAAATATAAAACGATTCGTGGTGTGTTTTTAAATTTCCCGCTCTCCTCCCTTGGCAAATGCATTTTAATTTTGATATAGAGAGGACGCGGAGCGCCTCGCGGCGATCAATCGTAGCAGATTGATTCGCGTTCATATCAACTTAATTACATTTCATTTTTGAAATCGGGAAACTCAAATGTCACCGCTTAAAAGTAAAGTACAGCTGTTGTTTGCTTAACGATTTATGCAGTGTTTTTAAGATTCATGTGCTGAAAATTTTTTTACATGAAATCGCCTGTTTTACAACATATTTTGTTGTCTATGGTTTGCGTTTAATCCACAAATATATTAATTAAAATGTCGAAATATACGGTGAGATGCACAAAACTTTGAAGACATATAAATTTACAATACCTAAAACTTAATTATATTTCATTTTTAAAATCGGGAAACTCAAATATCCCTCGAAAGAATAGGATCCCAATTGAATCCAAATAGTACACTATAAATATGCTCCGCTTTCTTTTCATCCTCCTTTATCGGTATCATGATTCCAAGCATTTCACATTAGTTAGAATTAATGCAAGTTAATCACCGGGGCGCTGGTCAACCTTGGAGTACTCCGAGCACTCCTGCTTGATGTCGGGATATGATATGTCTATATCAGTGTAGAGTGCTCCACCGTCTGCTCCCTCATCGCCACTCCCGGCTGCAGACCCTGGCTCGGGCTTGACGGTAGGAACATCTTGCTCAGGAAGGTTCATGGTTCCTCAAGCTTGCACGAGACGCAATTAGACAATGTTAATGACAACTGTCAAATGTCTGCCGACCATAGGAACGAGCGAATCAAAGACAATTTATTATTTCTTCTTCTTTGGGCAAAGACAAAATTACCTTATTAACCTTCGTGTACCTACCGGAAGATGGAAAATAGGATCGTGGGCCGGAGAGGGATTTTATTGAAGCATAAAGAATAATTATTGGATGGGGAGGATCATACGCGATCACAAGAAATCCCATAAGGATAATCCAAAGATTATTTTGAAGAAACCCCAAAAATTCAGAACTGAAACATACTTACCATCACGCCGTTTCCCCGTGGGGGTAGGCAGAGAGGATAGAGCGCCACACTCTTCTGTCCTGACATACAATTTTCGCCCCATCCATACATCTTCGCATGCAAGCTCGTCGGTTGTTGAGGCTTCTAACGGGACCATCTTCCAGTATCTGGTAAATCTGGTCATGCCACGTCTTCCGCGGTCGCCCTCTCTTTCTGGCGTTATCAACACTTGCATTATATACTAGCATTCTTTCCTCTTTCATTCGCTCAACATGTCCAAACCATCTGAGCGACCATTTTTTAATTCTATTAATTATGCTAAAATCAGCTGTACATTCATTCCTTATATCTGCATTCTTTACTCTATCATAAATTGATTTGCCACACATACGTCTGAGGGATCTCATCTCCACTGCATTCAATCAACTTTCGTTCCTCTGAAACATTATTTAATATATTTAAAGTTAATACAGTATTAATTAATTAAGTTAATACACTGATATAGACATATCATATCATTTATAAGAAATATTCAATATTACAAATATTTAAAGGAAATAATGTCACTCAAGTAGATATGAGAGTAATATAAAAATTCCTAAATTTAATACCAGATATTTTCAAAATGGTTTTTTATAAAGAGGTATACTTAACTTCAATAATTTACCCACAGAAATAAAAAGTATTGAGGACTACAATAAATTTAAGTACAAAATGAAGTGTTTTTTTTACTCCCTTTATATTAACTCGTGGCATCTGCTTGCTTGCCATCAACAAAAACTTTGAATCGATTTTTGACTCTTTTCCCGTGATCCAATCGAGCTGAAACTTGGCAAGCAGACTCATGGCGATGATCAAGAGATCTATCAAATTTTTGTTAAAAAAAATTAATAATTATAGTATAATTTCAGATTTTTAGAAATTTTATTGGATTTTTCAAATTGATATCATTAGAAAAGTTTGATTAGCAACGTCGCGGAATATTTTCTAAATTTTAATTACTCCGTCGGTATAATAGGTACATCACTACGAATTTCGAAAATTTACATAACAATTGGTTCACAGATGACACCAAAATTGGTTTTTTTGGGAAAAAATCAAATAATAATTTATTTCTTTTAGATTTCTACTTAGTTTTGAAGAATTCTACATTACTCAAATCTGATTCTGACTAAATCATTTGACGCTGGAAATTCATAAGGTACCTACGATATTGATGATAATTGAATCTATCACAATTTTGATATCTCAGAACATCTGACATTTTAGAAATATATTAAATTTCTGTAAGTTTAGTGTTATGTTATATGTTTTAATTCGTCTTTAATTATTGTTATATTTTACAAAGAAAGGGAGTATAGTAAAAACTTGGTTTTTATGGGTTACTTTTTTTTACGTTGAATGTTAGAAGATTGTTGTCAGGCCACGATTTTAGTGTATTGATATTCTCGGGACAGGAGGGAAAATATAGCTAGGAGAGTAAATAGTCTATGGCCTATGTATTCTCTATACATTGTGGGTGGAGGATTCCTTAGCTGCCATCGACTTGGGAGCCAATGTGGTGTGGAAGTGTAGTGAAAGATATTGCAAAGCTTCTGTCAATTGATAGAACAAGAAATGTCAGGACACAGGTTCTTATTACGTGGATTCAACAATGGCACTTCAATCAAGTCTTTAGATTACAAGTTTGTTTTACAGAGAGGAAATTTGTTGGAAGAATTAATTTAGTTTGCATTAAAAGGAAAATAATAAAATTTTAAAAACATTCATTTTAATAACAGCCTATTGCAGATTTTTTAATTTTCACACATTTTCTAATATAAGTTTTAATATGATCAGGAAGTTTCATTTATAAGTTTCTTCTTTACTTAAATTCTATAAAAATTCTAGACTTATAATTAAAATTTACAGATTATTAATTGTGAAATTTTGCATGCCTATTAGGTTTCACATTAAGGTGACGGAACTATGGAACTCATTACAAAATAACAATAAAATTAACTAGATAAATAAAAAGTTGGCTGAATATTTTTATTTCTATTTGATTTTATGCAATGTATTTTATTGTCAAGGAAAATGGCACGCTAAAAAGAAATTACAAACTGTCCAAATTCCTTGTCAAATTTCATAAAACTATCGAAGCATCGGAAACGGCGTTCTTCTAAATAATAATATAATCTTAAAAGTACGAAAATACCATTATTTTCGGATATAAATACGGCGCCGGCCGCAGCGCGGTAGATAGTCGTCGTGTTAACAGTTGAAATCGACCGCGAAGTACGCGCAGGACGATGCCAAATGTGGCCATTCTTGAAGGAATCGAAGCCATAAATAAAGAGAATAATCGAGTAAAGTACCTAACAGGCGAAATTGATAAATAGGAGCGATTAATACGTGAGAATCGGATGGAATGTTCCAGTGAATGTTGAATACGTGTTACCCACCGATAATAAAGGGTTCATTTACGCGTGATTTACTGCGAAAAAATATAATTTGAAGAATTGCGTCAAGTTTAACTCGTTTATGCGACTTGGTAGATTGAATATTCAAATAATCATTAATAAACTATTAATTTCCATTAATTACTCATTAATAGGAACACATTAATGAGATATATATTTTTTGATTAGAATTTTTTAAAGAAATATTCTTTATATGCGTTATGAGATTGTTCTGAACTATTAGGCTTGTACTGGAATAGGCCTGAAATACTGTTTCAATTTTTCATTAGTGACATCCGTATTTGATTAAGGGGGATGAAAAAGCATTCGACACCGGTCGCGCTAATGATAATTACAACACACATGTTAAACGAGTTGTAAAACTTGAGTATATAAACACAACATCCAAAAAATTGGTAGATGTGGTATTCTATCATGGGTGGAAATGGTGAACTTTACATTTTGTAGTGATCACTTAACACGTCCTCTGCGATGGTGGGTCGAATCAGTCCCGTGCGTTTACAAAAACATGAATAACGGGATAACTATTTCGTTCACACCGTTGTCCTTCTAGCTAATCTTTTATTAAATATTTCCACGTAATTTGACACATAAATGAATATTATCGGATGAGATTCAACCGGGTAATAGATACAAATGTAAAATTACGCCAAATAACAGACCAAGGACAGTTGACATAATGGACAATCATCCGTATTCTGAAAATAGATCTTTATCCCAACACTTAATAGACGATAATAAAAATTAAAAATAAACGAGACATAGCTTTACGTCGGTGTTTGTTTCTGTAAGTTTCTACATGAGATAGATATAGAGGGAGGGAGAAAGATGTAAATTGTTATCTGTCAAATGTCAAGATGGGAAGATTTGAATACGCCGTAACGCGGACAAGTTTAGCCATGATTTTTCATCCGGACGCTGTGGATGAAGAAATTAATACGTTTGTAAGAAACAAATTTTCTTATATCATCTTTTAATACAGTGTATTTGAGCCGTATAATTACAAAATCCGCTCTGGACGAATTTTGAAAAAATGAGGTTAGATTTTCATATAGTGGAGTATCTAAAAATCTATCGAACATTGAGTAAAAAATCCCACTCCATTGCGTTATTAGTAAAACAAACATTTGGATGAGTTGCAAAACTTGCTTCGAATCACACGTGAGTTGAGAAATACTCTCTGAAAGTACTGCAATGCGTAATTAAGAAGTGTCAAAATAATCTCCGTTCATAAAAGTGCGTAGCAAATTTGTGTTTCTCATATCTTACTAACATATTCATTATAATATATGCGGATCAATTGCCACATTGAAAATTATTTGGTTAAGCATACCTACATTATTTTATTAATGCTTATAAATGTTTGATTTTTCATAGTTTTTTTATAACATAAAATATTGTTGAACTTTCAGGTGATTGTGGGTATCCATCAGAGTCCTGGCTTCTTATGCTTTCATAAAATTCAGGAAAGAATACACCGAATCTAGGTATACAAAAGCACACAACAAAATCAGAAATGTTGTGAAGCGATATATTGAACTTTTTAAGTCAACATTTTGGTGCATTCTGAAGCATTCAATTCTGCATTACAGTCGGACCGTTGCTGGACAAACTGTATACTCATGCGTTGTTCTACACAATATATGCATATGTGAAATGTTGCAATGGCAGCACAACTAATGGTAACTTTTGATTTATTTTATTCATTTAATGGAAAACTGAAGACTTTCTGTATAATGTTACAATATTTTAACTATTTTGATTTCAGGTGATGTTGCAGTTTTCAGATTTAGTAAAAAATCTTCCGTTTAATGCACATATAAAAAGCTTACCAAGATGGCGTCGACAAGTCTGGAATAATGTTGTACAGTGATAATAAAAAATAATGCTTTGTTTACCATTTTTATATTTATAAATTTTGCTTGTTTATTGTTGTTTATTATATATTATTTTGACTTTGTACATTTAATAACTCCGCCTTGTTAAAGAATAATTATTCTAAATATATTCAATACATTCAGCATTTTTGTCAGTTTTCTTTATGGTTCTTTTTGGAAAATGTATTTATTTTATTCATTAAATTATTAATACCTATATACATAGGTATTAATAATTTATGTATATTCATTAGAGACTGTTGATATTTTAATTTTGTTTAACTTATTCTTAATTTTAACTTTTTATGATCCTAAGAACAATTAAACTGCAATAGCAGAGATTCTTACCTTATTTTTTATTTGAGGGTAGTATTTTATGTAATTATGAACAATGATATACTTATTGAATGAAATAAATGTCTCCAAAGTTTGTGTTTATTTTTCAATATTTCTGAATTGTATAAAAAAATAAAATGAAATTATATTGAATATTAAAAAATCATAATCGTTAATATAATTCAAATAAAATGATAAAATCCTTGCAAAAAAGTATTTTTCAAATTTGTGCAGGGTTTTAAACATTTTATTTGACTTGTATTAAAGCGAATAAATTTTTGATATTTGTCACACTACCTATACCTACTGTCTAATGATAGTCCTACGTTTAACAGAAGATAAGTCATAGATATTGAAAAAAACGTTCATCATCGTTTTGAAAGTCATTGATCTCTAACTATTGATATTAAAACACTATTTATTGTTCATAATTTGAACATTTTCCACTCATAATTTATTCAGGAATCTGCCTGTAAAGTATGGTGGACCAGCTCCCTGTGTAACAGATATATAACAAATAACACTGATGACATATGACGTGGTTGGAAATCCTTTTTGCTGTCTTACTTGCCGGCAAAGCATAAAATAAAATTTAACGAGCTTAGAAATGCGTCATTTAAACAAAACTGTCCTAATATTGAACTAAAATTAAAAAAATATGGCTCTTTTGATAGATAGATAGTATTGACACAGAAAATATTAGATTCCACTGAAGTTCTTCATTAATCAATTCTTTACTGGTACAACTGTACAAAGAAAGATTTAAAATATCAAAAGCAAAATATAATGACCTGCGTAAACTTTGTGAAAATGGCATAATTCCCAGAAGATTTCGTCTTGAATACTTGACACTGTCCCATGATCCTAAAGCAGCTGATGTTTTAGCAAATCAAATGAGGATGATGCACAATATAGCACTGTGCATTTGGTGTATGTTACCAAAACCTTTAAAATTTGTTTTATTTTAAATTGTTAAAAGTTGTTGTAAACAAAAAAAAGCAGCTGATGTTTTAGCAAATCAAATGAGGATGATGCACAAGATAGCACTGTGCATTTGGTGTATGTTACCAAAAACTTTAAAATTTGTTTGTGCGTAGATCAAATAAAGTATACCTGTGCATTTATTTATCTTACAGCGTTTTATTGTAAAGAGAACATACTTGACAATAGATAATTTATTGAATATTATTATGTTGAATATTCTTATCATTATAATTAATTTTTTATTTATTCTTTGGGAGGGATTGTAATTTGGGAATTCCCGCATTTTTAGAATATCATTAGTGTCGAACTTAATTGTTTCCAAGAATTAATATTAATAATTTTGTCTCTATTTCATTTGCAACAAATTGTATAGCTATCCTCTTCATTGCATGTATTACCTTTCCTTAGTGTTTGAACAAAATTGTTTCTTAGAATCGTGCAGAAATACAAAATTATGTAGCATTTATTTTCAATAGTTTTCTTATAAAAACTTAATTGTTACCATGAATTAATATCAATAATGTGTTCTATCTCATTTACATCTAACTGTATAGCTATCCTCTTCATTGTAGGTATTACCTTTCATTAGTTTTTGTAAATTGCTTCTTAGAATCCTTCAGAAATACAAAAAGCTACAGCAAATCAGTAATAATTAATCGATTTTTATAATGATAAGCGAAAGACATTAATAAAATAAATACTCTATATAAAATTTTGTTCCTACAGTATATTCCTTAAAAAATGAGAAGAAAAAATCTTCTCCTGTAAAATTTTGTTTTTGTCAGTCATGTTTTGGCTATCGTGGGATGATATAGAAAGAAAAACACTTGTTCTTTTAGTTCTACATTTTTAATTTTTGAGACGCGTTTCGCCTTATGAGGGCATTGTCAATCTCAGAAGATATTGATTGATTGGTATTGCCCTTATAAGACGAAACGCGTCTAAAAAAATTAAAAATGTAGAACAAAAAAACGAGGGATTTTCTTTCCATACGTGTGATCGCAGAATCTATTAAGGTGAAGACCTGATTTGTCCATTTCGATGAATCTAATCTTGCTTCATCAAAAGAGAAGGTGAAACAAAACTGATCACGCTCCTTGGAAGTAGCAGAATTATAAATATTGAGACTTAAAATTCCTGAAATTGATATCATTAGGTCAAAATATTGTAATAACGCTTCCGTCAATATGAAGAAAACGTGTGTAAGTTTCTACCTACTGACAATTTCAATTACATACAAAACTTGGTCATAATTTTAAATATCATTTGCGCCTATCTTTGACATTTGACATGTATATATGTACCTACCTATGGGTACAGAGTTAAGGGATGTCACCGATAAATCGGTTTTGTTAATTTCGCGTTCCGTCATTTTTGCGGTAGGAACTTTTCTGCATTTGGGACATAAAAAGATTTTAGTTTATAATAATAAGTAAAAATTGGACTCGTGTCCCAATATACCGCTTTATATTTATACTTGAAATACGAGGTTTTATGCTACATAATACGTACTATAGATAGCATAAAACCACAGTATACTAAGAACAGTAATATGTCTTCATACAAACGGCCGCTACCCATTAAAATGTGTGCGTGCGTGCTCGGCGCCGTGTACGCACGCACTGTGCCGCACACATTGACATAGAATATGGGGGCACAAGGCGGTATAAACATACATATGTTATATATTCGCGTGGCGAAGGTAACGTACCGAAACTTACACTAAAATACCAAAATCACATTTAATACCAATTTGATTCTGATTAATATTTAATTACACACAAGTGCTTTTGTACAAAATCTTGTGCAATCATTTTGTACAAAAATGATACTGGATCTCATATTGTACCACGATTTTTGAAAAATCATGAAATATGTATATTTAAGTGACATATAACTATATTTAAACTCAGCACACTGACGAAAATTCATAATTTTAAGAAATTAACTTGTATTTTGAGCATGCGATGCATGAATTTTTTTTTTCATAAACCTAATCTCAAAATACACAACGTTAAAATTAAATTTCGATGTAATTTTGAAATTATTATAATTTTGGAACACATTTGTGTTGACGTTTACGGGTATAAACACCAACACAATGAAACAATTCGCATCATACGCACGGCTTACACATACTAATTCGATTGTCTTTCTTAAATGGAAAGAGGTCTACCCGTCCGACCGATTAAAGTAGGTACTATAAGTTTTAAGAGAACTTAATAAATAAAAAATAAAAAAATGTCGATTCATAGGAATGTGCACATCCCTTCCATCTGTTGCGGATAACTTAACGTTTGTTTACGTTTTAGAGCATTCTCATTGGTTGAATTCATTAATTCCAAATCTGTCAAACTTAAAACGTCCCATTTGACGGCGTCACAATGTTATATAAATAGCTCAAGATCCAGACATTGCTATCTTCAGAATCGGGCCCATTATCTCACAACGCAACGTAGCAAAGCATGTACTGTCAATCTTTTGCCCGTAAAACCGCCGCGCCGGCGCCAACCATTCTGATGCTCCGTGGATATTCAAGGGATTTCCAATAATTTATAAATATAAATTTCAGTTTTTTCTTTTTAATATTGGGTGTAAATTTTTTTTACATTTCATTTTTACTTTTTTATTAGGGATGTTCCGACTAGTCGGTAAAGCCGACTATCCGGCCACTTTAGTAGTCGGCGTCTATTCGGCAAAGAGCGCCGACTATCCGGCTTCTTACTTTTTATGTATTTCTCAATAAAATGTGTATAGGAGGAATTACAAAAAATAAAAAATTTATTGTTAATTAATATTTATTTTAGAATCAGTCTTACACATTTTGAAATGTAAAGCAACTTTTCTTTTGGTAATCAACTAATCAGTCTCTAAAATTACTTGCTTGTAAAGAAAAAATATCTATGACATTTATCAAACAAAATTAGTATCTTAATTAAGAAACAAAATAACATAATATATTCTTATCTTCAATAAACATTTATAAATATTTATTCTTATTTAAATTAAAGAGTAGGATTTTTTTTATTAACAGACTAAGTAATAATAAAAGAAGATTGCATGTACAAGATATACTGATTATAAAAATTCTAAACATTCACTGCTTCATTAAAACAAAAACAATCACTCTAACGTACTTATATGAATCATTGTCCAATTAGTCAATAAAAATCCATATACGAGACATTATTTTTGACATGACAGTATACAATAACAATATTGTCTTTATTTTTTTTACACAAAATCACCGCTCTGATCACGGATCAGAGCGGATTTTTGCCTTTGCACGAAAGGCAAAAATCAAGAAACAATGCGAAGTAAACAAAACGCGTTCCGACACGCTCGCAGGCGAAGATTGTGACTTGCGCGCTAATCAGCTGTAAACGAAGTGTCACGGAAATTGACGAATACCCCCCGAAACCGGGATCGGATTGGCCGACTAGTCGGCTAGACGGCAAAATCATAATCGGCACATCTCAATTTTTTATCCTACTTCATTCTATTAAATATCTTTTTAACAATAATAGTTAATTTGATGTATTGTAGACAACAATTTTTATTGATTTATTATTTATTTATGTTACTTTGTATTTTCCAGAGCTTAAGTAATTTGAAAACAATGCCATAAAGAGAAAATCTATTATAAAAGTGGTTGTCTAATCTTTTATAAACACTCATTTCATGCGTTTAATATAAAAAAATATATAAATAATATAACATAAATTAAGAAAGCAAGGATTTCACATAAAAACAGTAGTGTTCAGGAACATAGAAATGAAGCATGAAATAAGCGCAAAGGTATTCAGCAAAAAAACATAATAGGTATACGTAGAAGTATTCAGGAACCATAACTAAAATATGTATAAAATAAAATCAAAAGTGATAATCAAATAAACACATAAATAATATAACATAAAAAATCAAGAAAGCCTGTGTTCATAAATATATATTTCGTATGTAAATTATCTGTCGTTTACTTAGTTTTGATTAAGGGTCAATACTTTTCACTAGAATATTCGAATAAAAAAGGGTGTGTAATTTTTTATTTGTTTACTTCTATAATTGTATACTACAAATAATTTTCATTCTCTTCATGATAAATACATAATATAAAAATAGCAGAGAATATAAAATGTTTAAAACCACTGTCGGCCGTAAAAATTGCCGATAAGAAGCGGGAGACCACATGATCAGTATGTTTTTCGGCTGGAGCCGAATATCACGTATTTGATGCACAATATGCAATATATCTCACAAAAACTTCAATTTCTCACTAAAAGCTTGCGGTTATATGATGCCATTTTATTAACTCATATGTAAAATAAAAGATATGAAGTAAATCTCGCGAAAAACGGTTAAAAAACGATATTTCGTATCGGGTCTAAAACTAGCCACCACCGCCGGTCGTGTTTTGTTTCGACCCATCGGGCTTTAGGTGTTAAGACAGCCGTACGATAGGTCGTAAACCCTTCCAAAACCCAAAGACTTTCATACCTACTATCCCATAAAAAAAAAATTTCGTCTCTATGAGACATCTATAATATATCTTGATTGATGATGTCCCCTGGGACAGAATCCAGTACAGTGTTCTGAAAAACTTGGAAAAATTCAAAATAGTCTAGTTTAGTACATTATAAAGATGCACTACTAAAAGCTCTACTGCCTGCTGTCCTGAATCCATAATGTATTCACTAACATATTATTATATTGTTACGCGCACCTGGGGGATGTAAACAAAAATCCCGTACCTGTGTCTATTTCTTAGAAGCCATTAAACCCGGCCGAACTGTAAAATTGCCCGTCTTCCCAAAAGTGCATATTTCCAGTGAATTTGGCTTAGCCAGGATACACTGTTCGGAAGGCTCCAACAGTCCTCGCCTTACTAGGTGTCCGGGTGGAATTCCTGGCGAACCTAGGAAGCGATATCGCCGTCGCAGTCGAGTGTTCTCCTGCCGGGACGTATCAAGTCGAGCTTATGTGAAGCTCGAGTCTCGTCGAGTTTTTATCTCCGAGAAGTCTCCCCGCCGTCGCTCTTGCTATCGAGTCAAGAGATCACCGAAGAGCCTTCACCGAATCAGTGAAGTGAGATCAAGAATTCCACCATAATAGGTATGTACATTTGTGTTTTACTGACTGTTAATAAATTGTTGTAAAAAAAGATTTCTACGTTATTTCCATGCCACTCTGTCACTTGCGCACATGAATTTGAAACAAACCACTCCGTTTCAAGATGAATGAATTTAAAAACAAATGCTTTAATTGAAGGAGTCCCTATAAAAAGGGTATATATGCTAAAACCAAATTTTACAGGAGAGAGAAAAAACACTTATTGAAATAAATAATCGGAATTTCAGTTTTTTTCATTTTCTAATATTCACTTGCCAATTATGGACATTCATTTTACGTTTTCTTTATCTATTCAGGTTGTTGAGCAATCCTAGTAACATCGTCAAACTATCGGCATTCGTCATATTTATTAATGCTAGATGAATATAGATCCTTTTCCAAATTAATCAACTTGAGGTCGAATTTCGGCAAGATTGAGTTGAAATCAGGAGAAATAAACTACCGCACATGGTGCATAGACATGGTTATTACATAGACCATTTTAAAACAATAAAATTACTTTGTGATATGACCCTTTTTATATGGACGCCTTCAATTATTGTAACAAGTACATAATATAAAAACTATCCCATAAAAAACAAGTTTTTACAATACTTCCTTTCTCATTTTAGGGTTTCGTGTCTACCAGAGGCGTCGGAGTATTTTCATACAACTTACTGAGTTGTATGAAAAAACCATTAAAAATTTGAAAAATCCAAAATTATACTGTAAATATTAGGTCCTTACATATGAAATTGACGTTTAGTATGGGAGGAACATAAAGCCGATTTTTTTTTATTATAATATATTTATTTAATCAAAGTATGTACCATTGCTATCTATGCACTTTTGCCATCTCATAGGTAGTTCATCGATCCCTTTACCAAAAAAACCATTCGGACGGGAATCAATAAAATCTTTGAAGGTGGTTTGGACTGCCCCATCGGAGTTGAATTTTTTCCTTTGCAAGAAGTTATCCAAATATCAAAAAAAATGGTAATCTGTTGGGGCAAGGTCCGGAGAGTACGGTGGATGTCTTAGACATTCCAATTGAAGCTCCCCTCAATTGGTAGCCGTCTGTTGTGCAGTGTGTGGTCTAGCGTTATCATGAAGCAGCAGTGGCCTAGAGCGATTAACCAGCCTCGGTTGTTTAGCAGCTAGCTTTTCCATCATGGTTTGCAGTTGCTGACAATAGACATCTGCCGTAATCGTCTGGCCAGATTTAAGAAAGCTGTAGTGAACGACACCAGCACTAGTCCACCAAACGCTCACAAGTAACTTTTTTGGAGTCAATTTTCGCTTGGGGCATGGTTTGGCTGGTTCGACAGGGTTCAGCCATTGCGATGAGCGCTTCCGATTATCGTACAGGATCCACTTTTCATCACAGGTAATGATTCGATTTAAAATCCCTTCATTATTGTGCCGGTTGAGTAATGCAACGCAGCAGTCAATGCGCGTTTGTTGATTTGCTTCACTCAATTCGTGAGGTACCCACCTTTCAAGCTTTTTCACCTTACCAATTTGCTTCAAGTGGATTAAAACAGTTTTATCACTAACACCGCAGCCTGCAGCTAACTCGGATGTGGTTTGCGATGGATCCGCTTCCACAATAGCCTTCAATTCTTCATTATCAACTTTGGTCTCCGGCCGTCCACGGGGCTTGTTCTGCAGGTCGAAATTTCCAGAACGAAAACGTTGGAACCAAAAACGCACTGTGTTTTCTTTTGCGGCACCATCGCCATACACATTATTAATCCTTCGAGCCGTTTCTGCAGCACTGGTGCCACGGTGGAACTCGTACTCGTAAATAACGCAATATTTGAAGTTTTTCATTTTGTAAACTGAGTGGCGCAAAGAAAAAAACAATTGAGGAAAAAACAAATGAATTATAATTTTCAAAACACAAATACATGAGTAAGTAGCTGTATAAATTTGGATTTGGAATTCCTAACCAAAGAGAAGATATTTGAGATCAAATTTGCCAGTACGGCAAAACCTCAATTTCATATGTAAGGACCTAATATTAATTTTTTTAACGAAAATTTGATAGATCTACTCGATCGTCGCCACGAGTCTGCTTGCAAGATTTCAGCTCGATTGGATCACGGGAAAAGGGTTAAAAATCGATCCAAAGTTTTTTCGGCAGACAAGCAAGCAATCAGACGCCACGAGTTAAAAGAAAGGGAGTAAAAACTGTATAAAATTGTAGAACATAAGGTGTATATTATAATATAGTACAGATTGTACCATAGATTATATCATACTAGCTATTCGTATCCAAAGTTGCACGGATTAAGGATTAAGTTGAAAATAAATTTGTGGGGGGAAACAAAGATTTGATTCGAACGGTATAGATTTGCATCGAAAATATATCAGGAGGAGGAGAAAAGGTAAAAGGGGAGGGAGGAAATGTCACCTTTGTTACCCGCCGGGTCCTGAAGAATAAGTTTACAAATTAAAAGTCCGATCGGTCAAACGGTAAAGATTTGCATCGAAAATATATCAGGAGGAGGGGAAGGGGTAAAAGAGGAGGGGGAAAATGTAGCCTTTGTTACCTGCCGAGTTCTAAAGAATAAGTTTCCAAATTTTGAGTCCGATCAGTCGAATGGTATAGATTTGCATCGAAAATATATCACGAGTGGAAGGGGTGAAGGAGAAGCGAAATGTAACCTGTGTTACCCGCCGAGTCCTTAGGATAAATTTCCAAATTTTAAGGCCGATCGGTCAAACTGTACAGATTTGCATCGAAAATATATCAGCGCAGGGGAAGGGTTAAAAAAAATAGGGGAGAAATGTTGCATATTTTACCTGCCAAGTCTTTAAAAATATGTTCCCAAATTTTGAGTCCGATCGGTCAAACGGTGCAGATTTGCATCGAAAATAATACAAGGGGGGGATTAAAAGAATAGGGGGGAAATGTTGCATATGTTACCGCCGAGTCCTTAGGAATATGTTTCCCAATTTTGAGTGCAATCGGTCAAATTGTACAGATTTGCATTGAAAATATATCAGGGGATGGGAAAGGTTAAAAGAATAGGGGGGAAATGTCGATTTTGTTACCCGCCGGGTCCTAAAGCATAAGCATGTAAAGTTTAAACCGAATCGGATAAACGGTATAGATTTGTATAGATAATAGACAGACAGACAATGAGTTTTATAGGTATAGATTATAAGATGTATTATATATTATATCACAGATTGTACCATAGATTAGATTAGATGCAACTGTAAATATGTAGGTTAATATGGATAGTATATTAAAAATAGATTTTAGAATGTAAAATACTAGTTAAAATACTAAAGTTTAATACTAAAGAAATAAATAAAAATTAAAAAATCAAATAAATAGTTTCTTTTTTTGCAATAATTGTTTAATATGTCTTTATTAAGTTGGTTGCTATGGGGATTGTTTGGCGCATCCTTTATTATTGATAACAAATACATTATAGTGCGTTGTGATCAAGAAAAAAAGAAATTTCTTCAGCGTGTGAAAGTACACGAACTTTTAGAAGCGTTTTATGATTGCAAAAATAAATGCACTATAAACATGAGTTACTCTATTTTGTGTTTAAGCTCATGGTTTATTAGTCTTGATTTCCGATTGCACAAATAATTGCACCGTGAACATGAAAATAGTTTTTCTCCAGTGTGCTTAAGCAAATGTATCGTTAGGTCTGATTTCCGATTGCACGAATAATTGCACCGTGAACATGAAAATAGTTTTTCTCCAGTGTGCTTAAGCAAATGTATCGTTAGGTCTGATTTTCGATTGCACGAATAATCGCACCGTGAACATGAAAACAGTTTTTCTCCGGAGTGTGTAAGTTCATGTCTTTTGAAGTCTGATTTGCATTTGCACGAATAAACGCACTGTGAACATGAATATAGTTTTTCTCCAGTGTGTTTAAGCAACTGTATTTTTAGGTCTGATTTCCGATTGCACGAATAATTGCACAATGAACATGAATACAGTTGTTCTCCAGTGTGCTAAGCATATGTATCTCATTTTATTTTGTCCCTCAAATGCGGCCATGGTCTTCGTAGGTCTCGGCGTTTGAGTTTACTCACTCGGGGTTCAAGCCCCATCTGCGGCCGTTTAATTTGTTTTCTTTAGCCGTGAATTCGAACGAATTTACGGAAATTACACGAAGTTGCGACAGACGGATGAACAGACGGGCGGGCAGACAAACTAAATTTTTATAATTGGAACAATTCATTTGGAACTAAAACGTTATGGAAACTGAAATCTAAGCAACAAGAATGTTTTCAATATTCTAGAAAACAAAATTAAGTTTAATAATTATGATGATCCATCGTCGCTATGGGATACAAAAGAACCAAAAATTTGACCATTAACAGAAATGCTTAATTTTTTCTATACAACGGAATGTTATTTAACGGAGTGTAACCAGGGGTAACGTAAACAGTGAAAATATGAATGTATATTGTAGATGTCTCACAGAGACAAAACTGTATTTTTTTATGGAAAGTAGGTATAGAAGTCTTTTGGGTGTACATAGGGCTTACGACCTATCGTGCGGCTCGCTTAGGTGATCACTTTACACAATGTAACGTTCGCCATTTCCACCCATGATGGAATATACCATGTCTACTAATTTTCTGGAAGTTGTATATATTTAAATTGCGTGCCACGCTTTACATGTATGGTGAAACCATCCTCAACGCGGCCTGCCCCAAAGCATTTTCATTCCCCTAAATGCCCGCAGATGTCGCTAATTATTCTAATGTCTCTAATGAGACCTCTACAATTGATTATGGAATTTTTTGATAGCAATATTCTTTATCTGTGTAATGAAAATTCTACCAAATTACTAGCATTACACAAGGATACGCCAGAAAATATTACTTAAGATAAATGACCAAGAAATGCTTCGAACGTTCTACTAGGAAAAAATAAAATATGTTTTAGATAATAAAATAATATTTTAGAAACGAAGATGTTCACAAATAAATAAAATATGTATATAAAATTTCAACTATTTATAAATTTTTTTTATTATTATCAAATTATTTAAAATATAAAAACGGGGAACGTTTTAAACAATAGAAAGCATTTTTTATCGTAAACATGCAACAAACTATAAAAGGGTATAAATATATGAGTCAGAGGATTCTCCCAAGCAGAGTTCGGAGAAATGCATTCCTGTAGAAGCACGTGTAAGATCCCGTTAGGCTCGTTTACTATTGTTTTAAAATGTAAAATTGACTATTTTACAACATATTTTGTTGTCTACGGAGTGCGTTTTATCTACAGGTGCCTATATTGATTTAAAAGTATATGGAATGTATAAAACTTTAAAGACAAATAATTTTTTAATGATTAAATTTTAATTATATTTCATTTTTAAAATTGGGAAACACAACTATTACCATATAGCCCTCGAAAGAATTGCATCCAAATAATACATTACAAATATGCAGTTTTCTTTTCATCCATCATTACTGGGACCACGATTTCCGAGCATTTCACATGAGTTAAAATTAATCAACAATGGATAAATTTCTCACCGGCGCATTGGTCGGCCTTCCTGGAGTACTCCTGCTTGATGTCGGGATACGATATGTCTATATCAGAAAACAGGGCTCCTCCATATTTTCCTTCATCGCTGCTCCCGGCTGCAGACCCTGGCTCGTGCTTGGCGGTAGGAACATCTTGGTCAGGACTGTTCATGGTTCCTCCAGCTTGCATGAAACGCAATTAGACAATGAGAATGTCAAATGTCTTGCGACTATAGGCACGAGCGAGCAGACACAATTTATTGTTCATTTTATTGTGCGAAGACAAATTACCTTATTTTTCTTCAGGGACTTACCGGAAGATGGAAAATATGATCGTGGGCCGCAGAGAGATATTAATGAAGCATAATAAATGTTGTATAATATTTTTCATACTATATTTTACCCATGCGAACAAAATTCTACTAATTTTTTCGTTATTTCATGAGAAAGCGTGGTATTTTGACGTCTCTCATTCACCAGAGTCCGGCTGACGGAAGATTTGCAAGCATAATGACGTAACCGTATCGTAAAAAAAATTCCGAACGTCTACGGATTTTTTAGACTTTTGACTGTCTGACACATCGGCTTATCCGTGTCCTGGCCCGTCTCCCAACCGGTTCCATGCTGCTGGAGACACGGGAACCTCCGCCGGTAACGGAGGCTGAGCTGGGTGCCATCTTCAGGAACCCTGGTGCGGAATGCTGAGAAAATGCCGTACAGTTAAGAGGGCGAGAGATCCTCTGTCACGAGGGACCGGTGAGAAAGGAGAACTCTTGAACATGTCCGATACAATTTGATAGACATTCATTTGATATGGCGTGCTCTACGCACGGTGAGTTCTTGTATCCAATTTCAAGTGTTTTCGGCCTGCTCTAGCAAGACGCATATATTTAATGCTTCAATGCAATACGATTATGAACCAATATGTAAATAAAGAAATAATGTATTTTCAAGCGAACACGTTTATTAAGAAGGCCGTGTGGCTTCAGCAGGTGAGAATTGCGTTTAGTTTGTTTAAATGTTACATATTTTGCGAAATATTACGCGCAAAACAAACATAGCTTTTTGGAGACTTCTAAATTCTTTTTTTACTCTAGGAGATTCAAGATCTACTTAAACGACTGATTGTCTTTCTGTCTGTTCTCTATACAAAACTACACCGGTTGACCGATTTGGACCAAATTGTGCATGCTTAATCTTTAGGACAAGGCGGAAAATATTGTCCACGTTTCCCCCCTCCCTTTTTACTCTTCCTTCTCTCCACAATATATATTCTGAACACATCTTTATTGTCAGACCGATCGGACCCAATCTTTGCAAACTTAATCCTTTAGACCCAGCAGATATTTCCCTCCTCCCCCGTTACCCCCCTCCCTCACCCTGATATATTTTCCACGAAAAATCTGTTTCAAAATTTTGGAAATTTCGAGGCGGGAAACATAGGCCACATTTCCATCCTAGATGTCCCAGCCTAGATCGAATGGAAACATTGTTTTTATTAGAAGCTTTGCAAAACAATTAAACGATTGTTTCGCGTCATAAACCTATTTATATTTTAATCCTTAACCCGTGCAACGCCGGGTACGAACAACTAGTCTACCTAAAAAACTTAATGTCTATCTGTCTATTCTTAATACAAATCTACACCTTTAGACCAATCTGTCCTAAATTTTGAATACTTTTTCTTAAGGACCCAGCGGCATAACAAACGCGTCATATCCCCCCTTTCCTTTACCGCTCACCATTACCTGGTATATTTTCAATAAAAATCTAAACAGATGAGTTTGACAGATGTGACCCAAATTTTGCATAGCTGGTCTTTAGAACCCTAGGGAAATTATGAGCTACATTTCCTGCAAGAGAAGATATGAGAAAGAATTGTGATTTTTTATTATATTGCCAGATGATCGCTTTTAATGTATAGTGTTAGTTTTTTTCTCATGTTTTATACTTACTTACCATCATGCCTTTTCCCCATGGGGGTAGGCAGAAAGGATGGAGCGCCATACTCTTCTGTCCTGACATACAACTCTCGCCTCATCCACATTCATACATCTTCGCATGCAAGCTCGACGGTTGTTGAGGCTTCTAACCGGCCATCTTCCAGTATCTGGTTAATCTGGTCATGCAACGTCTTCCGCGGTCGCCCTCTCTTTCTGGCGCCGTCAACACTTGCATTATATATCTTTCTTACCATTCTTCCCAAATTCATTCGCTCAACATGCCAAAACCATCTGAGCGACTTTTTATTCTATGAATTATGCTAAAATCAGCTTTAAATTCATTCCTTATATCTTCAATGAATGAAGTCTTTACTCCATCATAAATGAATTTGCCGCACATACGTCTAAAAGATCTCATCTCCACTGCATTTAATCTACTTTCGTTCCTCCTCTGCCAGCTCCAGGATTCACTTCCATACATCAGAGTTTTTTCTTAACACAGAATATTCGTATTTGGCACAAGAAAGAAATACCAAGAGACTACAAGTGATGCAAAACAGGGCAATGAAAATCATATTTAAAAAAAAAAGTAAATACACCAGAGAAGAGCACTCAATAGGTTGGAAATAGAAAGAATACCCATTTATAAAGTTATTTATAATATTTGTACATACAATTCTCAGTAACAAAATGCCAAAATATTTTTTTGAACAAAATTATTGTAAATAGGGATGTGCATACCTACACTACCAGAAAGAGGAATAGGATAAGATTAACATATAAAAAAAGAGTGTATACACAGAATTGTCGTATGAACAGAGGTGTAAAAATATACGATGAGATGCCAGAAAACACGAAGAATATAAATAAGATGAATTAATTTAAAATTAAATGCTATAATTATTGTAAAAGTAGTATAGAATTGTACAGCGTAAGGTGTATTTTATAATAAAGTATAGATTTTTCCATAGATCATATAATATTAGATGAAAATATAATTATTATGGATAGTATATTATTATGGTTATTATATTATTATTATTATATATATTACTATGTTATTATATTATTATAGGTTATTATGGATAGTATATTAGTAATAGATTTTAAAATGTACAATACTAGTTAATGTACAGAAGTTAAAATATTAACTAACTTAAGAAATAATAAATAAAAATAAAATATCAAATCAGTTTCTTTTTTTTTGCAATATGTTTTATTTATCTAAATTAATTTGGTTGCTTTTGCCGTTGTTTGCGCAAATCCTTAATTATTGATAACGAATATATTTAAGTACATTGTGTTCAAGAAAAAAAAATTCCTCAGCGTGTGAAAGTACGTGAACTTTAAGGAGCGTTTTACGATTTCAAAGATAAGTTCATTATTAACATAAGTTATTCTGCTTTGTGTGTAAGCACATGTTTTATTAGTCTTGATTTCCGATTGTATGAATAATTGCAAAGTGAACATGAAAATAGTTTTACTCCAGAGTGGTTAAGAACATGTTTTTTCAGGTCTGATTTGCAATTGCACGAATAGTTGCACTGCGAACATGAAAATAGTTTTTCTCCAATATGCTTGAGCATATGTATTTTTAGGCCTGATTTTTGATTGCACGAATAATTGCACTGTGAACATGAAAGTGCTTTTTCTCCAGTGTGCTTAAGCAAATGTATTTTTAATTCTGATTTCCGATTGCACGAATAATTGCACAGTGAACATGAATATAGTTTTTCTCCAGTGTGCTTAAGCATATGTATCTTTAAGTTTGATTTATGATGGCACGAATAAGCGCACCGTGAACATGAAAATAGTTTTTCTCCGGAGTGCCTAAGTTCATGTGTTTTTAAGCTTGATTTCCTATTGCACGAATAATCACACTGAGAACATGAAAATAGTTTTTCTCCAGTATGTTTTAGGTCGTGTATTTTTAAGTCGGATTTCTCATTACACGAATAATCACATTGTGAACATGAAAATCGTTTTTCTCTGGAGTGCGTATGTTCATGTCTTTTTAAGGCTGATTTCCAATTGCACGAATAAATGCATCGTGAACACGAGAATGTCCTTTTTCCAGTATGCTTCATCTCATGTCTTTTTAAGTCTGGTTTTCGATTGCACGAATAATCACACAGTGAACATGGAAATATTTTTTCTCCAGTGTACTTAAGCCCGTGTATTTTTAATTCTGAATTCCGTTTGCACGAATAATCGCACTGCGGACATGAAAATAGTTTTTCTCCAGTGTGCTTAAGCTCATGTATTTTTAGGTGTGATTTCCGATTACACGAATAATCACACTGTGAACATGAAAATAGTTTTTTTCCAGTGTGCTTAAGCTCGTGTATTTTTAATTCCGAGTTCCGATTGCACAAATATTCACACTGTGAACATGAAAGCAGTTTTTCACCTGTGTGCTTAAAGTCGTGTTTTTTTAAGTCTGATTTCCAATTGCACGAATAATCACACTGTGAACATGAAAATAGTTTTTCTCCAGTGTGCGTAAGCCCGTGTATTTTTAAGTACTTTTTCTGATTGCACGAATAATTGCACTGCGGACACGAAAATCGTTTTTTACCGGAACAGATCATGCGAGGGGCCGGCACTGACACAGATCGACTTTCCGAAAAATTATTTTCTAATCTCAAGAGATCTGCAAAGATAATATTTTTGGTTAATTGATCTTAACGGTTTGGATCCTGTTCTTTTCGAGGGATTGTGCCATGGTTGAAGTTGAGTGTCCTGATTTGAAAAATTTTCATGTAATATAGTAGCTTTTAGCTATTTTTTTTTGCTTTGATCGATAAACCTACTCTAAGAGAATATACTATTTAAGTAATAACACATTTTTAATTTTTTTTTGTTCATCGACGATAATTTATATAAATATTACAATTAATATAATTTTTTTTTATTTTTGACTAAAATTAGAACCACTAATTTTTTCGACCATTGACAACCCCGGTTACGAAGCAAAACATAAATTCATAAAACGTATTATGTCACTATTTTTATTTTTAAATAGAAAAAATAGATTTATGTTATAAAAGAGTGTAATATGTAAACCCCTAATGAAAATTCAGTAAGTTCGTATTTATATTTTATTTTTTTAAAAATCTAAAAAATTCACATTCCCCGAATGAGGATGAATACAATGCTTGTAAGAGAAAAGTTAAACTTCTTGTGAAAAAAAGAGCAGCGTGAAAGTGTCAAAAAATATCCGGGACAACATAAATAGTTTTGGAAGGAGATAAAAAATGCAGATGTGAACGGCGAAATTTTAATTAATGAAGACGAAATAAAAGATAAATGGATGAATTTTGTAAAACGTACGAGGAATTTACCGAGATACTGACATAAGTGTGAATGACGAAAACCAAATTTCCACAAACCAAACAAAGTGGAAGAATTAAAGTGTGCGATAAAGCGTATAAAATGGTAAAATGGGTATGACGATGTTACTGCCGAGTATATCAAGGCTGGTGGCCCATTAGTGATTTCGTGGTTTCACACACACGTAAACAATGTTTGGAGGAGAGCCGCACCTACTTAGACTGGAGAAGAGCCATTACCATCCCTCCCTACCGTCTAAGCTAAGTTTTATATATGAAAACTATTTTTCAAAGGTCCCTCAAATGCGGCGATGGTCTTCCGCAGGTCTCGGCGTTTAAGTTTACTCGCACGGAGTTCAAGCCCCATCTGCGGCTGTTTAATTTGTTTGCTTTAGCCGTGAATTCGAACGAATTTGCGGAAATTACACCAAGTTGCGACGGACGGATGAACGGACGGGCGAACAGAAAACTAAATTTTTATAATTGGAACAATTCGTTTGGAACTAAAACGTTATGAAATCTGAAATATGAAAAAAATCGACGAAAATATTTTATTTTTCTAAGCAACAATAATGTTTTGAATGTTCTAGAAATCAATATTACGTTTAATAATTATAATCCATCGTCGCTATGGGATACAAAACAACCGAAAATTTGACGATCAACAGAAATGCTTTATTTTTCCTAAGCAACGGAATGTTATTAACAGAGTGTAACCAGTGAAAATATTATTTACAACTAGCTGTTCATACCCGGCGTTGCAAGGGTTAAGGATTGAGTTTAAAATTAATTTGTGAGGGCAGACAAATGTTAGATCGAACGGTATAGATTTGCATCGGAAATATGTCAGGGGTTGGGGAAGGGGTATGAGAATAGGGAGGAAATGTCGAATATATTACCCGCCGAGTCCTAAAGAATAAGTATCCAAATTTTGAGTCCGATCGGTCAAACGGTACAGCTTTGCATCGAAAATATGTCAGAGGAAGGAGTATGAGAATAGGGGGGAAATGTTGAATATGTTACCCGCCGAGTCTTAAAGAATAAGTATCCAAATTTTGTGTCCGATCGGTCAAACGGTACAGATTTGCAACGAAAATATGTCAAGGGAAGGGGAAGGAGTATGAGAATAGGGGGAAAATGTTGAATATGTTACCCGCCGAATCCTAAAGAATAAGTATCCAAATTTTGAGTCCGATCGGTCAAACGGTACAGATTTGCATCGGAAGTATGTCAGGGGTTGGGGAAGGGGTACGAGAATAGGGGAAAATATTGCTTATGTTTCCCGCCGAGTCCTAAAGAATAAGTTTCCAAATTTTGAGCCCGATCGGTCAATCGGTACAGATTTGCATCTAAAATATGTCTGGGGGAGGGGATGGGGTATGAGAATAGGGGGAAAAATGTTGCCTATGCCTATGTTATTGTTTAAGGTAATATTTTAGAAGCGAAAATATTCAAAATTAATTAAATATGTATATTTAATTTTAACTATTTATATAATGTTTTAAACAATAGAAAGCATTTTTTATCGTAAACATGCAACAAACTATAAAAGGGTATAAATATATGAGTCAGAGGATCCTCAAAATTCCTCAGCGTGTGAAAGTACGTGAACTTTTAGAAGCGTTTTACGATTGAAAAGATAAGTTCACTATAAACATAAGTTACTCTGCTTTGTGTGTAAGCACATGTTTTATTAGTCTTGATTTCCGATTGCACGAATAATTGCACCGTGAACATGACAATAGTTTTTCTCCAGTGTGCTTAACCAAATGTATTTTTAGGTCTGATTTCCGGTTTCACGAATAATCGCACTGTGAACATGAAAATAGTTTTTCTCGAGTGTGCTTAAGAAAATGTATTTTTACGGCTGATTTCCGATAGCACGAATAATTGCACAATGAACATGAATATAGTTTTTCTCCAGTGTGCTTAAGCATATGCATCTTTAAGTTTATTTTCTGATTGCACGAATAAGCGCACCATGAACATGAAAACAGTTTTTCTCCGGAGTGCTTAAGTTCATGTCTTTTTAAATCTGATTTCCATTTGCACGAATAATCGCACTGTGAACATGAAAAAAGTTTTTCTCCAGTGTGCTTAGTCGAATGTATTTTTAGGGATGATTTCCGATTGCACGAATAATCGCACCGTGAACATGAAAATAGATTTTCTCCAGTGTGCTTAGTCGAATGTATTTTTAGGGATGATTTCCGATTGCACGAATAATCGCACCGTGAACATGAAAACAGTTTTTCTCCGGAGTGCGTAAGTTCATGTCTTTTTAAGTCTGATTTCCGATTGCACGAATAATCGCACTGCGGACAGGAAAACCGTTTTTTACCAGAACAGAGCACGCATGGGGCAGGCGCATACACGGTTCTATTTTCTGAATCTTCTAATCTCAGGAGATCTGCAAACATAAAATTATTTAATAAGTCAACTAAACGGTTTCGATCCTGTTATTTTCGAGGGTTTGTTCCATGGTAACAGTTGAGTGTCCTGATTTTCGAAATAGTAATAAAGTAGCTTTTAGCTATTTCTTTATGCATTGATCGATAGTACTACTCTCAGTGAACATACTTGTGAAGTAATAGAATAATAATTTCTTAATTTTTTTAGCTCATAAATTAGAATATGTGGTGGCCCGAGACACATACACACATACACCCGTGTAATGAGTTACCACAGATGCTGACATCGAGTACGGCAGGCCGTAATCTGACCCAAATTTTTCATACTTTTTCTTTAGGACCCAGCGGCTTAACATAGGCGACGCATCCCCGTATTTCTTTTACTTCTCACCATCTCACTGGTACATTTTTCATACAAATCTACATACATACACAATGAGTTTGACATTGTGTAGATTGGTATGAAAAATTGACCCAAATATTGCAGAGTTGTTCTTCAGGACAGGAGGGAAAATATAGCTAGGAGAGTATGTACCCTATTTATTCTCTATATATTGTGGCGTGGAGGATTCATTAGCTGCACTCGAATTGAGAGCAAATATGGTGTGGAGGTGTAGTGGCAGAAATTGCAAATATCCTGAGCTTCCTACATGCAAATATATCATATATACACGAAAATATATCAGCGCAGGGGAAGGGTTAAAAAAAGGGGAGAAATTTTGCATATGTTACCCGCCGAGTCTTTAAAAATAAGTTTCCAAATTTTGAGTCCGATCTGTCAAACGGTATAGATTTGCATCGAAAATAATACAGGGGGGATTGAAAGAATAGGGGGGAAATGTTGCATATGTTACCCGCCGAGTCCTTAGGAATATGTTTCCCAATTTTGAGTCCGAGCAGTCAAACTGTACAGATTTGCATCGAAAATATATCAGCGCACGGGAAGGGTTAAAAGAATAGGTGGAATATGTCGCCTATGTTAACCGACGAGTCTTTAAGAATAAGTTTCCAAATTTCGAGCCCGATCGGTCAAACTGTACAGATTTGCATCGAAAATATATCAGGGGATGGGAAAGGTTAAAAGAATAGGGGGGAAATGTCGATTTTGTTACCCGCCGGGTCCTAAAGCATAAGCATGTAAAGTTTAAATCGAATCGGATAAACGGTATAGATTTGTACAGATAACAGACAGACAGACAATGAGTTTTATAGGTATAGATTATAAGATGTATTATATATTATATCACAGATTGTACCATAGATTAGATTAGATGCAACTGTAAATATGTAGGTTAATATGGATAGTATATTAAAAATAGATTTTAGAATGTAAAATACTAGTTAAAATACAGAAGTTTAATACTAAAGAAATAAATAAAAATTAAAAAATCAAATAAATAGTTTCTTTTTTTGCAATAATTGTTTAATATGTCTTTATTAAATTGGTTGCTTTGGGGATTGTTTGCACGCATCCTTAATTATTGATAAAAAATACATTTTAGTGCGTTGTGATCAAGAAAAAAAGAAATTTCTTCAGCGTGTGAAAGTACACGAACTTTTAGAAGCGTTTTATAATTTCAAAAATAAGTGCATTATAAACATAAGTTACTCTAATTTGTGTTTAAGCTCATGGTTTATTAGTCTTGATTTCCGATTGCACAAAAAATTCCACCGTGAACATGAAAATAGTTTTACTCCAGTGTGCTTAAGCAAATGTATCGTTAGGTCTGATTTCCGATTGCACGAATAATCGCACTGTGAACATGAAAATAGTTTTTCTCCAGTGTGCTAAGCATATGTATCTCATTTTATTTTGTCCCTCAAATGCGGCGATGGTCTTCCGTAGGTCTCGACGTTTGAGTTTACTCACTCGGGGTTCAAGCCCCATCTGCGGCCGTTTAATTTGTTTTTTTTAGAATTCGAACGAATTTACGGAAATTTCACGAAGTTGCGACAGACGGATGAACGGACGGGCGGGCAGACAACTAAATTTTTATAATTGGAACAATTCATTTGGAAGTAAAACGTTATGAAAACTGAAATATGGAAAAAAAATATTTTTCTAAGCAACAATAATGTTTTGAATGTTCTAGAAAACAAAATTAAGTTTAATAATTATGATGATCCATCGTCGCTATGGGATACAAAAGAACCAAAAATTTGACTATTAACAGAAATGCTTTATTTTTTCTATAAACCAGAATGTTATTTAACGGAGTGTAAAAAGGGGTAATGTAAATGGTGAAAATATTAATGTATATTATAGATGTCTCACAGAGACGAAACTGTATTTTTCTTATTATGGAAAGTAGGTATAGAAGTCTTTTGGGTGTACACAGGGCTTACAACCTATCGTACGGCTCGCTTAGGTGATCAGCTTACTCAATGTAACGTTCGCCATTTCCACTCATGATAGAATATACCATGTCTACTAATTTTTTGGAAGTTGTATATATTTAAATTGCGTGCCACACTTTACATGTATGTTTTAACCATCCTCAACGCGGTCTGCCCCAAAGCATTTTCATTCCCCTAAAAGCCCACAGATGTCGCTAATTGTTCTAATGTCTCTAATGAGACCTCTACAATTGATTATGGAATTTTTTGATAGCAATATTCTTTATCTGTGTAATGAAAATTCTACCAAATTACTAGCATTACACAAGGATACGCCAGAAACTTATTTCAATTTCTAATTTTTATTAAATTCCTTTTTACCAATTTTTTTCATTCAGAATATTTCGTCTCTGTGAGGCATCTATTATATACATTTATATATTAATGATGTCTCTGTGACAAAAATCTAGCACTGTTCTGAAAGATTTGAACAAACTCAAAATATTCTGAGTGAAAATATTACTTAAGATAAATGACCAAGAAATGCTTCGAACGTTCTACTAGGAAAAAATAAAATATGTTTTAGATAATAAAATAATATTTTAGAAACGAAGATGTTCACAAATTAATAAAATATGTATATAAAATTTCAACTATTTATAAATTTTTTTTATTATTATTATCAAATTATTTAAAATATAAAATCGGGGAACGTTTTAAACAATAGAAAGCATTTTTTATCGTAAACATGTAACAAACTATAAAAGGATATAAATATATGAGTCAGAGGATTCTCAACAAACTATAAAAGGGTATAGATATATGAGTCAGAGGATTCTCCCAAGCAGAGTTCGGAGAAATGCATTCCTGTAGAAGCACGTGTAAGATCCCGCTAGGCTCGTTTACGATTGTTTTAAAGTGTAAAATTGACTATTTTACAACATATTTTGTTGTCTACGGTTTGCGTTTTACCTACAGGTGCCTATATTGATTTAAAGGTATATAGAATGTATAAAACTTCAAAGACAAATCATTTTTTAAAAATTAATACTTAATTATATTTCATTTTTAAAATTGGGAAACACAACTATTACCATATAGCCCTCGAAAGAATTGTATCCAAATTGAATCCAAATAATACATTAGATATATGCTGTTTTCTTTTCATCCATCATTAATGGTACCATGATTTCCGAGCATTTCACATGAGTTAGAATTAATTAACAATGAATAAAGTCCTCACCGGCGCATTGGTCGGCCTTCCTGGAGGATTCCGAGCACTCCTGCTTGATATCGGGATACGATATGTCTATATCAGAAAAGAGGGCTCCTCCATCGTTTCCTTCATCGCCGCTCCCGGCTGCTGACCCTGGCTCGGGCTTGACAGTAGGAACGTCTTGGTCAGGACGGTTCATGGTTCCTCCAGCTTGCATGAAACGCAATTAGACAATGAGAGTGTCAAATGTGTGCCGACCATAGGCACGAGCGGAGCAGAGAAAATTTATTATTCATTTTATTTGTGCAAAGACAAATTACCTTATTATTCTTAGGGTACCTACCGGAAGATGGAAAAAATTATGATCGTAGGCCGCAGAGAGATTTTAATGGAGCGTAATAGTTTGAAAATATTCTATAATATTTTTCATACTATTTCTTACCCATGCGAAACAAAATTCTACTTAATTTTTCGTTGTTTCATGAGAAACCGTGGTATTTTGACGTCTCTCATTCACCAGAGTCCGGCTGACGGAAGATTTTCAAGCATAATGACGTAACCGTATCGTAAAAAAAAATCCGAACGTCTACGGATTTTTTAGACTTTTGACAGTCTAACACATCGGCTTATCCGTGTCCTGGCCCGTCTCCCAACCGGTTCCATGCTGCTGGAGACACGGGAACCTCCGCCGGTAACGGAGGCTGAGCTGGGTGCCATCTTCAGGAACCCTGGTGCGGAATGCTGAGAAAATGCCGTACAGTTAAGAGGGCGAGAGATCCTCTGTCACGAGGGACCGGTGAACTCTGAACATGTCCGATACAATTTGATAGACAATCATTTGTTGCGGCGTGCACTAGGCACGGTGAGTTGTTGTAGGTTTACAATTTCAGGTCAATTATTGTAGGTATACAATTTCGGCCTGCTTCAGCAACACGCGTATGATTAATATTTCAATGCAGTGCGATCATGTATGAATATTTAAATAAAAAAACGAAGTATATTCAAGCGAACACGTGAATTAAGAATGTCGTGCGGCACCAGCAGGGTAAGTACAGCGTTTAGTTTGTTTAAATGTTACATATTTTGCGAAATATTACGCGCAACACAAGCACAGCTTTTTGGATATTTCTAATTCTTTTTTTACTTTAGGAGGCTCCGGATTTCTGACTATTTTATAAACAAATCTACATCGTTTGACTGATTTGACATATCGCCCCTTTCCTTTAACGCTCACCATATTACCTGGTGATAATTTAAACAGATGAGTTGGACAGATCTGACCCAAATTTTGTATCGCTGTTCTTTAGAACCCTAGGGAAAACATGAGCTACATTTTCCGCATTATATTGCCAGATGATCGCTTTAAATGCTTATTTTTTCTCGTGTTTTTTACTTACTTACTTATTTACTTACCATCACGCCGTTTCCCCATGGGGGTAGGAAGAAAATACAGAGCGCCATACTCTTCTGTCCTGGCATACTACTCTCGCCTCATCCACATTCATACATCTTCGCATGCAAGCTCGACGGTTGTTGAGGCTTCTAACCGGCCATCTTCCAGTATCTGGTTAATCTGGTCATGCCACGTTTTCTGCGGTCGTCCTCTCTTTCTGGCGCAGTCAACACTTGTAATATATATCTTTCTTACCATTCTTTCCTCATTCTTTTGCCCAACATGCCAAAACCACCTGACTATTAATTCTATAAATTATGCTAAAATCAGCTTTAAATTCATTCCTAATATCTTCATTCTTTACTCTATCATAAATGCATTTGCCGCACAAACGTCTAAGGGATCTCATCTCCACTGCATTCAGTCTACTTTCGTTCCTCTTCTGCCAGCTCCAGGCTTCACTTCCATACATCAGTGTTATTTCTTAACACAGAATATTCATATTTGGCCAATGGAGGAAAAATCAAGAGATTACAAGTGATGCAAAACAGGGCAATGAGAATCATATATAAAAAAAGTACATTAGAGAAGAGCATTCAATAGGTTGGAAATAAAAAATGTTATTTATAATATAACATAAAATTTTCAGTAACAAAATGCCAAAATATTTATGAACAAAATTATTGTAAATAGTGATGTACATACATATAATACCAGAAGTAGGAATAGAATAAGATTACCATATAAGGAAAGAGTGTATAAACAGAATTGTCTAATGTTCAGAGGTGTAAAAATGTATGATGAGTTGCCAGAAAACATGAAAAATATAAATAAGATTGGTACGCACAACATGGGGGATGTGAACGAAAATCCCGTACCTGTGTCTATTTCTCAGAAGCCCGGCCGCACTGTAAAATTGCCAGAATTCCCAAAGGTAAATATTTACAGTGAATTTGGCTGGGAACTTCGCCTAGCAACAGCAAATAAATGGTTTTTCGCAAATGATTCCCCACCGCCGCCGAAAAGGTATAAAAGTCTCCCAGCCAGGGTATACTGCTCGGAAAGCTCCAACAGTCCTCGCCTTACTAGGAGGTGTCCGGGAGGGATTCGTGGCGAACCTAGGAAATGATATTGCCGCCGCAGTTGAGTGTTCTCCAGCCGGGCCGTACCAAGGCGAGCTTACGTGAAGCTCGAGCCTCGTTGAAAGCTTGTCTCTGAGAAATCTCTCCGCTGTCGCTCTAGCTGTCGAGTTTTTTCCAGCAAGAGCTCGCCGAATCTGTGAAGTGAGATCAAGAATTTAAGCATAATATTGTTTTATGATTACTCCAGAGACCTAAGTGCTTGTGCTAATTTTCTTCTATATTGTTTATGTACTTTGATATTTCTACTGTTATATTTCTGTGTGTTCTTTTCTGCTACGTGTGTACATTTGACTTTTACTGACTGTTAATAAATTGTTGTAAAAAAAACTTTCTACATTATTTCCATGCGTAGATATCACCTACACACACGTAACCAACGGCAGCCGAGACGCGCGAGGCGTACCACGAGGTCATCGACGCAAGCCACAGCGGTCGCGTGAACGGCATTGTTCTGGCGGTTAAGGAAACCGGGCAACGACCGATTACAATGAAAACACAGTAGAGGGCATCAGAAGCGGCTGTCGCGACCCCAAACAGCGGACGTCGCAAATCGAAGACAAAGCTGCTGTATCGACATACGGACCTCGCCTGCACCATATTCAAAACATGCAATTTCTTTGTTTCAAATTGGTATAGGAAGCCCAATCACCGATACCCATCATCTCACTTTCTTAGTGGCTTCTTCGTACGGCGGCCTCTCCGTTCGACATCTCACTTCGCGGAGAACTCTATACTGACTTCATATTTACTGTGTTTTTATACCATCATTGTTATAAGTACTTATATTTTACACTGTTGTTTACCTTTTTTAATAAATTCTGTGAAACTGACCGCGACTTGATTCTCATGAGCGACAACACCAGAGAACCCTGACTCTGAATAAAATACAACCCCAAAACATGCCTCTGTCACTTGCGCACATGAATTTGAAACAAACCACTCTGTTTCAAGATGAATGAATTTAAAAACAAATGCTATAATTGAAGGCGTCCCTATTAAAAGGGTCTATATGCGAAAACAAAATTTTACAAGAGAGAAAAAACACTTATTGAAATAAATAATCGGAATCACTTGCCAATTTATGGACATTCATTTAACGCTTTCTTTATCTGTTCAGGTTGTTGAGAAATCCTAGTAACATCATCAATTTATCGGCATTCGTCATATGTTAATGCGAGGTGAATATACTTTTTCACATTAATCAACTTGAGGTCGAATTTCAGCAAGATTGAGTTGAAATCATGAAAAATAAAATATGGTGGTGGTGCATGCTGTTATATAGACCATTTTAAAACAATAAAATGACTTTGTGATATGATATACTATACAGGGTTATTTGGAAAATATTAATTACCTCGCATGACTATATTCCTGCCTTGAATATGAGTCGAAAATGTTCAAGCAATTATGACCTAATATCAATAGTTATGGAGATATGCGAAATCAAAGTTTGCACGCGCATTTTTTAAAATATTTCTGACTTATTTTTTGTAAAACGTCGGACTTTAATTACAGTAACTTATATTGAATATGAAAAATTCATTCCCTTTAATACAAGTCAAATAAAATAATAAAAACCTTCGAATTCCAATTGGAAAACATTCGAATTGGAAAATTTTCAGGGATTTTATGATTTTATTTAACATGTAGAGAAACGATTGAATTTTTCGTAATCGATATACGTTACTGTAATGATAGTCCAAAGTTTTACAAAAAATAAGTCAGAAATATTGAAAAAAAATGCAAACTTTTATGTATACCCTCCATATCTATTGATCTCCATAACTATTGATAGCTGGAACATTTTCGATTCATAATCAAGGCAGAAATATACTCCTGCAAGGTTATTAATGTTTTCCAAATAACCCGGTATAGACGCTTTTTATAGGGAAGCCTTCAATTATTGTAAAGATTGTATAGAATTGTAGGGCATAAGGGGTATTTTATAATATAGTATAAATTGTACCATAGATTAAATCATACTAGCTGTTCGTACCCGGCGTTGCACGGATTAAGGATTAAGTTGAATATAAATTTCTGGGGGGGAAAAGAAGTTTTGATTCGAACGGTATAGATTTGCATCGGAAATATATCAGGAGGAGGAGAAAAGGTAAAAGGGGAGCGAGGAAACGTCACCTTTGTTACCCGCCGGGTCCTAAAGAATAAGTTTACAAATGAAAAGACTGATCGGTCTAACGTTATAGATTTGCATCGAAAATATATCAGGGGGAGGGGAAGGGGTAAAATAGGAGGGGGTAAATGTAGCCTTTGTTACCTGGCGAGCTAAAGAATAAGTTTCCAAATTTTGAGTCCAATCGGTCGGTGGTATAGATTTGCATCGAAAATATATCAGGAGGGAAAGGGGTGAAGAAGAAGAAGGGAAATGTAGGCTAAGTGACACGCCGAGTTCTAAGGAATAAGTTTCCAAATTTTGAGTACAATCGGTCGAATGGTATAGATTTGCATCGAAAATATATCAGGAGGAAAAGGGGTGAAGGAGGAGAAGGTAAATATAGCCTAAGTGACCCACCGAGTATAGATTCCATAATGTAAAATACGAGTTAATCTACAGAAGTTTAATACTAAAGAAATAAATAAAAATAAAAAATCAAATAAATAGTTTCTTTTTTTGCAAATTTTTTTTATTTGTCTTTATTAAATTGGTTGCTATGGCCATTGTTTGCACGCATCCTTAATTATTGAAGACAAATACATTTAAGTGCGTTGTGTAGAAAAATGAAATTTCTTCAGGGTGTGAAAGTACACAAACTTTTAGAAGCGTTTTACGATCGCAAAAAAAAGTGCAATATAAACATAAGTTACTCTATTTTGTGCTTAAGCACATGGTTAATAAGTCTTAATTTCCGATTGCACGAATAATTGCACCGTGAACATGAAAATAGTTTTTCTCCAGTGTGCTTAAGCAAATGTTTTCGTAGGGCTGATTTCCAATTGCACGAATAATCGCATCGTGAACATGAAAACAGTTTTTCTCCGGAATGCGTAAGTTCATGTCTTTTTAAGCTAGATTTCCATTTGCATGAATAATCGCACTGTGAACATGAAAATAGTTTTTCTCCAGTGTGCTTAATCAAATGTATTTTTAGGGATGATTTTCGATTGCACGAATAAACGCACTGTGAACATAAAAATAGTTTTTCTCCAGTGTGCTTAAGTAAATGTGTTTTTAGGTCTGATTTCCGATTGCACGAATAATTGCACAGTGAACATGAAAACAGTTTTTCTCCGGAGTGCGTAAGTTCATGTCTTTTTAAGCTAGATTTCCATTTGCACGAATAATCGCACTGTGAACATGAAAATATTTTTTCTCCAGTGTGCTTAATCAAATGTATTTTTAGGGATGATTTCCGATAGCACGAATAATCGCATCGTGAACATGAAAACAGTTTTTCTCCGGAATGCGTAAGTTCATGTCTTTTTAAGCTAGATTTCCATTTGCATGAATAATCGCACTGTGAACATGAAAATAGTTTTTCTCCAGTGCGCTTAAGCAAATGTCTTTTTAGGGATGATTTCCGATTACACGAATAATCGCATCGTGAACATGAAAACAGTTTTTCTCCGGAATGCGTAAGTTCATGTCTTTTTAAGCTAGTTTTCCATTTGAACGAATAATCGCACTGTGAACATGAAAATAGTTTTTCTCCAGTGTGCTTAATCAAATGTATTTTTAGGTCTGATTTTCGATTGCACGAATAAACGCACTGTGAACATGAAAAGAGTTTTTCTCCAGTGTGCATAAGCCTGTGAATTTTTAATTCCGCATTCCGTTTGGACGAATAATCGCACTGCGGACACGAAAACCGTTTCTTACCAGAACACAGCACGCGAGGGGCAGGCTCCGACACGGTTCGATTTTCTGAAAAATTGTCTTCTAATCCCAGGAGATCTGCAAAGTTAAAATTTTTTGTTAATTGATCTAAACGGTTTGGATCCTGTTCTTTTAGAGGGTTCGTTCCATGGTAACAGTTGAGTGTCCTGATTTCAAAATTTGTAATATAGCTATTTTTTTTGTATTTTGTAATTATTGTAATTTGTAATTAGCTATTTTTTTTGCTTTAATCGATACTGCTACTCAAACAATATACTTGTTGAATAACATAATAAAAAATTCAATATTTTTTAGTTCATCGAATATAATGAATATAAATATTATAAAAAATATTGTTTCTTTATATTTCAGACTAAAATTGGAATCTCCAATTTTCCCGCCCATTGACAACTCTGGTTTCGAAGCAAAACATTAATTTCTAAAATATATTAAGTCAGCATTTTTCTAATAAACGGAAAATATAAATTTATATTGTTAAAAGGTGTAATAAACCATCCCCAAAGTTTGAGAAAGTTCGGATTTATATTTTATTTTTAAAATTCACATTCCGTGAATGAGGATTAATACAATGCTTTTAAAAGTCAAACCTGGTATGAAGCAAAGAACGGCTGAAAAGAGAGGAGTGTTTGAAAGTGTGAACATTTAATTAATGTAAAATTTTAATTAATGAGGACGAAATAAAAGATAAATGGATGAAATATTTTCAGAAAACATACGACGAATCCGACATAAGTGTGAATGACGAAAAGGAAGTGAGTGAAATAAGTACGAAAGAAGTAAAGTGTGCGATAAAGCGTATAAAATGGTAAGGCTGTGGGGTATGAGGATGTTACTGCCGAGTACATCAAGGCTGGTGGCCCATTAGTGATTTCATGGTTTCACAAACTCTTTTACAATGTTTGGAGGAGAGCCGTACCCATTTATGCTAGGGAAGAGCCATTATAATGCCTCCCTATAAAGGAAAAGGGTCGAGAATGGAATGCAGGGACTGTAGTGCGATCATTATATTTTGCTCAGTTGGTAAAATGTTGGTAGAAAGAGTAACATCGGTGACCAAAGAAAAATCGTGGAATTCGCAAGGGGCTTTTGTGGGTGGAAGAGGGTGCAGATCTTCTCTCTACGAGTATTGATGGGATGTTTTTGGCGAAGAATCAAAAACCTTTTCTGAGCCTTTGTCCTGACGACGCCGACGGGAGAGTGCTGAGAGTGATGTTGTTACTCTCAGCATGGTCAGCATGGTCTGTGGGCCGCTGTGGCGGTCAAAGACGCATGCATATACACGAGTAAGGAGGTACCGAGTACATCAGCACCTAAACACGAAAGGCCGTCGCTCTCGGTACAACGGTCGAAATCAGAATGCTGAATTCAAGAAAGAACGACAATGAAGGCGAGGGTGACGAACGAGGATAAAGGCGAGAATTGCTAGAGGGCATGAAGAGCGGATGAACTCACGAACTCACATACTTCGAGTAAGGCGAAGTCAAAATACACCGAGTCCTTTGCCCACAACAATTATAAAAACGGTAGGCTCCAGAGCAGACTATCTCACTTCCCTAGTGAACGGCTCGTATAGCGGAAGCCCTCGCCGTCATACCTTCGAACGTCACGCTTTCACTTATAACCTTCGTACCTACTGTATTCTTTTACTTTTGCAATTCAATAAATTCTGTAAAACCATCGTGACTTTACATCATCAACACCGCATCAACTCATCCTAAACCGGAGGGCTCATCCACCTCCATATTGGTGACCCCGACATGATACGGGATCCACAGTGCAATAGGGTAATTTTACATTTTTTTAATAGAATAATGTTAACTTTGGTTTAGAAAATACATTTATGAAAAAGATTTTCTTTTAAAATGTATATTAACATTTAAAAATGATTTTGAAAATCACGATTTTACCGCCAGAACGCTTATTTTCGCAAGTGACGTTTGGCATGTCTTTTTATGTCATCTGTCAATGGCAAATTCGCGCATTTAGACTTTCATTCGTTTTTTTACAAAACAAGTCGGCTTTTTTGTATAGTGTGTCCATAAAGTGAGGGGAAAAGTTTTGTAGGTATTATATGGTACCCAAATTTAGAAATTCATTCCTGAAAACGGAAAAATGAATCCAACATTGAAGCGTCTATTTTCGGTAAGTTATCGGATTTTCCTTGTAAAAATCCATCCTCCATTATTTTAAATGTGTTCTTAGATAATTATTTTATTAAAATAGGTTACAAACTCTGCTAAATCCATAAAAAAAAAAACATTTTAACACCAGTAAAACTACTATAAGTAAGTAAGTTACCATAGAAATGAAACAAATTACAGTGACACACACCATAGATCACGAATGTTTGTCTATAATTCTAACCAAACAACGTCACGACCAATCACATCGCGTTTTAAGGATTCGTACTTTTTAAGATTTTTATTATAAAAATTATGAATGAAAACATTATCCCACACTATCCATACTGAGTTATAAAATATAATTTATTTTTCTGAATATATTTCATATATTTTCAAAGATATTTGTAAAATGTGAAATTAACCTATTCAATGATTCCCAGGTATACGAATGAATCTTTTTGAGTGTAAAGAATGCTGATTATTTCACAACATATTTTTGTTGTCTATGGTTTGCTAAGAAGGTTTGCCTCTTAAGTCTTGTACGTCAGCTGAATGTCATCAAGGTAAAGTCAATATCGATGCATTTACTTTTATAATAGACTGCAGTAATTATTTAGAGACATGTGATGTTGATGTTTCCGCTCAAATATATGTCTGCGGTTATGTGTCTCACAGTTTACAAAATCGGTTTTCCTGCCAAGATTGCAGAAATGTTTACAATGATGACAATAAAGAAAAAAATTATGATTATTTCAAGTTGCTGCAACGAGGAGGCTTATGTATTCCAATAGACAAAATTATGTTTATATATTTTCACATGTTTGCAATTTTTTAATGTATTATTAACGATGTAGATTTAGAAATATCATATCTGAAAATTTTTCAACATAAGTATCTGCTCCATGACTTAACTTTGTATAGTTTACAATCTGTTACTTTTTATACAGATTTTTCATCAATAAGTAGTACATGTGGTAAAGAGTTAAAAGAATATTTTAGTATTGCTGCAAATATTTTGGCAAATATTATTCTTAATAATTATCCTAAACATAAGAATGATACAGATATGATGATAAATTATAAACGACGTAAACTGAACACCTTGGTTCAACTTAATAAGATAATTTTACTATGCTTACAATTTGGTACATAAAGTGTTATTTTCTATTCCTTTTTAGCTCTTATTTAATTTAAAATATAAATTAGTATGTATACTGTTATTTGTTATATTGTTAAAATAAATATTTTTATTTTTCTGTTACTTTAACCAATTTTAAAATTAAGTACACAATTGATATATATTTTTTTTACAATCTTGTCTTTTCCCACTTATATTCATCATTTGATACATGTATTGTTTTTTTCAACTTCTTATTTTATATTTTGTATCTTTTCTATAAGTTTATTGTAATTATGAAGTTTTGTGAAATATATGTTGTAAAATGCTCATATGAAGCCTTTAATAAACTTTAGCTTTTAACGTTTCCTAACCTATATTTTTTATAAATAAAATCTGCTTTTCTATAAGTACGTTGTAATTATGAAGTTTTGTGAAATAATTTTATAAAATTCTCATGAAGCCTTTAATAAACTTTAGCTGTTAATGTTTCTTATCCTATATATTTTTAAATAAAATCTCTTGTACTATATAAAAACGTGTTTTTTTATCCTTTGGTAAACCTTCATGCATCATATTAAAGCTTAATTAAAGCATTTACATGCATTATCAATTTACGGGTTCGCCCCATAAAATAGAGACAGTATCTTCGCCAAAGAATAGTATTCGGCCGGCCTACCAAAGAATGGAGATTATCGGCCTACCAGTTGCCAAATTCACTTCATGGCTCGCTAGAGCGATAAAGGCGGCTACGCTAAGATGTATTTATTGAAATGTCAAAATGTAGAAAACTTTAAAGTCAAATAACTTTTTTAAAATACGTAAAACTCAATTATATCTCACTTTTGAAATCGAAACAATTACCATAAAAGAAGCCTCCAAAAGAACTGTATCCAAATAGTACCTATATTACAAATGTGCTCTATTTTCGGAATAATCCAAGAATATGGTCCCGTTGTTCATACAATGAAAATAAGTATTTCAGTATATAATTTAATGTCCTGTTAATTTAATCTAACTAAAATAATCGTAATATAAATTAAACAAACCAAACCTAATAACCTAACCTAACCTAACCAAACCTAATAACCTCACCCAACCAAACCTAATAACCTAACCTAACCTCATATATTGCCTATGAAATGTCAAAATATGCAGTGCATATTTCGAAACTTTAAAGTGTAATATCTTATTTAATACTTACTTTATAAACGTAAATTATCCTTCATTTTATTATTAGCACATTCAATAATATAGTGAAATAATCATTTTCGTTGTATATGCATGGGACCATTATCTTGGATTTAGCCCTATTGTCTTTTCATTCATCATTCACATGAGATGCGAGCATTTCACATCACTGAGAGTATACAATGAACCAAGTCCTCACCGGGGCGCTGGTCAGCCTTCTTGGAGTACTCCGAGCACTCCTGCTTGATGTCGGGATACGAAATGTCTATATCAAAGTAGAGTGCTCCACCGTCTGCTCCTTCATCGCCGCTCTCGGCTGCAGACCCTGGCTCGGGTTTAATGATAGGAACATCTTGGTCAGCACGGTTCATGGTTCCTCCAATTTGCACAATTAGACAATAAGAATGACAACCGCCAAACGTCTGCTGGCCATAGACACAGTGGAGTAGTGATGGGTCCGCTCTGTACTACTACTACTACAATGTAGTACTACATTATTGAAGTGTACACTTCACACCTTTTGAAGTGCAGTGCACACTACAAACTACACACACTTCAAAGTTATTTGGAAGCACATACCTCAAATAGTACATTTAATTTTAAAGTGCACACTACAAAGTACACACACTTCAAATCTTAGAGTATATACAATCTATAGAGGGATAACTAAACATTTTATCAAACCTGTACGCGTGGTAAAATAAAGTTTACTCAGTTTAAACATTATAGTTACACATAAGAGAAAAAGGGACAAAAAAGATCACCCGGTCGGGTACGTCTTTAATTGCTTTGTAAGCGTTCTTCTGCCCGCATTGCTAGAAATGAGGGTAGAAAGTCAGTAAATCTGTTAAAACGTTAAACATTTTTGCATACACCCGCCATTTAAAAAAAAATCACGGCCAACAATCAATCTTCTATAAATCGATAGAGGACATTTATACAAACATAAAATTATAGGATTATAAACTCCTAAAGTGTCAGGTTTCTGATATATTCACACATAAATATTGCTATTTTGTACCTATGAAGTGTCATCCAAATGACACAATCAGTAAGTAAGTATTGTTAAAAAGCAGAGCGATTACGTGAATTTACGTTATTTTCTTTAAATAATTCTAAAGGTGATGAAATTTTACTGTTTTCACTGAATTTTGAAGTTGGGCGTAAAAATACACCTAATGAGAAATAAGGTAAATTATTTAATGATGACGAGTAGATACTTATTGGTTATTCAAAACCTCTAAATATTTAATTCTAAGAATTACAAAATAATGCCTGCGTGCTGAGGCGACACCTTACAAAGCAAGACATATTCAGTTTTCAACACTCGAAACGTAAAGTACCTATCCGGTAAGTGAGAATGGAACGAAAATATGTCCAAGGGACGTCGCATTTCTTCTCCCATATATTGCTTCACATATTACGCACTTTCAGTCTGCCAACTTTACAAATACAATGATAGGTGTTACTAAACATCATACTTTGTTTAGCATACGATATTTTTAGTATTATCTAAATCATTGGAGAAACATTAATTTGAAAATATTCTTAGAATGGGTCATTAACGGTATCTCGTCGACGTTGCATTTCTTCTCTCGATTCGCTACTGAATAAGAGTTGGGTGAATAAATTAAACAATGTAGGTATCGACATTTAATGTTGCACACCATACATATAACACAAAACTACTATTTTTTAAGTTATGAGTGCACATCATTTTTTAAGTTTTTTATCGTTCTTCGTCGGGAACCTGGAATAATCCTACCAAAAATCCAGCAGGTGGTTTTGGAGGATCATTTTGATGTCTTGCCCATGCCATATACCACACAATGCACATGACATGTGCGCAACATCCAAGTGTCCGATTCCCAACCAGACAGTTACAATAATGGCCGATTACTTTTTGACGACCTTGTAAATGGTTGTCAATCAAAATATACACAAAATATATCCGATTACCATGATGCCTCGATTGAATTTTTGCTCTTACGAGCCACGGGTCTAAAGCCATAATATTGTTTACACTTAAATTGTAGTCAATATTATCTCTGCACACTTCTATAAAAAAATCACCATTTTCTTTGACATGTTCGGCGTAATAGCTCCTGGCTTGATTGACTTGATAAGGCCCTAGAGCCATTATGATTAAATCATTATAATTTAGCACCGGAAACTGCTCAAAGCCACTACTCACTTCCATGGCTTGAAAAATAGTTCGGTGCTGATTGAAATTATTTTGCGTGATCAAATCACTTAAATTATTTGGTGAATCATGTTTAAGATAAATCTCATTAATAAATTCGTACACCAGCTCGTTATCTGTCAATCTAACTCCGAATGAGTTAATAAGGGCACATGCGATTTTAACTTCTTCGTACAAATGTGGTACGGCTATGTTTGCATATTGGAATCGCAATTGCCGAAACTGAGTTTTTAAACGACCATTAATGGTCTCAACCACCCAGCGACACAAGGTTACTCTACGTGATTCGTTGGTCTGTTGAGTAGTGAGTTGTCGTTCAGTTTCATATTTCGTCGTGGGCATAAAAGCTTTGTAACCTACTTCGTGAATCTTTTCCATGACGTCCCTAAAACCTCGATCAAAAATAAAGACATCATCTTTTTCGAAAAACCAATGGAATGGATTGTCATCGTCTTCCCATGTCAATTGAGTCATAATTTCGGCATCAGATTTGTTTGCCTCATATGGTCCAAACGCTTCTATAATATACCCATCTGTAGTTACAATAACGATAAAATAATAGTCAAACAAAACAATTTGGTAACAACAAACACAACGAAAACAATGAAAAGGAAATATTACGGTGTGATTACGGTGTGTATAGACTCGATTGTCAAGACTGCAATAAAGTATACGTGGGGCAAACGGCGCATACCATTTCCAAAAGGGTCAACGAGCACAAACGGGCATGCAAACTCGGTCATTCAGAAAAATCAGCACTGGCTGAGCATTTTCTGGATACCGGCCATCATTTTGCATTCGAACCGAAAATCCTTGGAAAGCCTAAGAGTCACCATGCGCCTCTTATCAAGGAAGCACTAGAAATCTACAAGCATCCGATAAACATTAATAGAGATGATGATCTCAAATTAAAAACATCTTGGTATCCGGCGCTTCAAAGTCATTCTCGTCGCAGACTCCGCAGAGATAGTGATCAGACAACAGATGAATCATACATACAACGCAATACAACACATCATGACTTCGGCACGGTATTGCAAGCCGATACTTAACCACAACACCAACATTCAAGACAACACATCAGCCCTGATGATGGACCCTGCAATGGGATCCGAAACGTCGGCCCGAAAGGTCGTAACAACACGGCATAATACCCCAGTAAACACAAACGTGAAGAAAAATTGCAACGTCGTATTTTCGTCCCATTCTCACTTAAGTACTCGTCATCATGAAATAATTTACCTTATTTCTCGTTATCTTCAAAAATTCAATGGAAAGAGTAACATTTCATGACCTTTACAATTATTTAAAAATAATAACGTAAATTCACGTAATCGCAATGCTTTTTAACAATACTTACTTATAATTGTGTCATTTGGATGACACTTCATAGGTACAAAATAGCAATGTTTATGTGTAAATATCTCAGAAACCTGACACTATAAGAGTTTATGACCATATAATTTTATGTTTGTATAAATGTCCTCTATCCATTTATATAGGTTTCATTGTTGGCCGCGATTTTTTTGAAAATGGCGGCGACTATGCAAACTTTGTATGAGAGAGGTTACAACCCCTTTTGGTTCTCCGTATTTTGGATAATAATTGTGTACTTACGTGCAAATAATACAAAAAATTGATTTTCCTTCTTGTGCAATGAAGGAGTGTTCTAATAGGACTGGAAACGGGAAGAAAAATATCAGCTATCACAGGTATTTTATCAAAAATATTTAAATTTTACATTTATACGTTTAATTTCATAATTTGAACAACAAACCAACTGCAAACATTTACTATTGTTTAAGCAAATCCTAGAATGTTTATTTTTGAGTGATTTCATTTCTCAAACAATTCGGTTAATTCTATTTTGATGATGTTTTCGATCACCCAAATCAAAATGTTTCTGTGAATGTTCAAGCAACACGAACTGTAGAATCGTTTACTTAGATAGCCGACATTTGAAAATAGATCCGTCTCATTTTGTCTGCTATAAAAATTCTGAATTTTTACGAGTAAAAAGGAAGGTACTTTATTGTATGCATCTAACTAAGCTGCAGTATTTTTATGGCATAAATGCACAAAATTTATGGTACCGGCAGGGCTGCTTTAAAATATTTTTGGACATTAAATCTTAGAATAAAAATTATTTATTATTTAAAGTATTCGGATTAGGATATCATTTTTTTGTAGGTGAATGGAAAAGGCCTGTATTCTCGGGAAATCATTTAAAGTTTTCTGCGTACCTGATTAATGTTAGCGTATATTTATCCAATTTAAAATTACCGAATAGAGTAAAAAGTATTCAGTCTAATAAAAAAACGGTGTTTTTGGGTTTTCGAATTTACATAGAAAGTTTACAATTATTAGACGTATTAATGTCATAGTCCCCAGTGTTAAAATTTCTTACGATGTACAAATTCAATCAAGACCACTATTATATCTCCTATGTGAGCTATACGCTCACATAGGAGATATAATACAACCCAACCGTTAGCCAATTTAAGTCCGCTTACAAGAAATTACTTAAACGCGCATAAATCAAAGACAATGTAAATGGAAACTGCCTTTTACATTATCTTTGATTTAGCTTTGATTTTGATAGGAAAATACCTTTAAATCAAATTGGACTTAATCTTTGATTTAGATAGGAAAACACCTTTAGATCAAATTAGTATATTAAATAGTAGTTCAAAGAATTCTGTCAATATTATAACCTGTTCCTCCTCCAAATTAAAATTTTTACGTGATGAAGAATTGAGTTTCGAAAATACTTTGTCTTTCGACGATATTCCTGAATCAGTATTATAACAAACCTGTAAGTTTCTTTTAATAATTAAATATTTCTAATGTTTCTGGAGAATACCGTTATGCCGACAGCAGACCCCGCGGCTTACAGCCATAAAACGCAGCTCGGCCGACGGCGGCGGCCGGCACCTTTTATCCCCTTTAGCCGGGGCTGCATCGGCAATAAAACATCTGGTTGTCGGTGCACAACAAATATTTCTGTTTTATAACTTTGGGACAATTCTAATGAAGAATAAGAGAAAGCGGCCAAACTAAGTGTAACACACAAAATGCAATGCTTTAGAGAAAGACATCCGTTAGCGAAAAATTACAGTGGTAAGAAAGTGGTAATTGGGTATAAAAGACGCGTCAGAACACCAAAGAAGCCAGTGTTGGGGGGGGGGCTTCTGGGCCCTCCCCAGGACGAGTCGTTCATCGATTCTGGGTCTTCCCCGTAAAAACGGAAGCCTGAATATCTTGAACGGCTCGGGAAGAGTGGGAGCCACCATAGATTCTGGGTTTTTCCTGTAAAAATGGAAACCTGATTACTTTGGTGGGCTCGAGTAGAAGGAAGTGGGAGGGATGCTGCTGGACCCTGGCTACAATAGTAGCTGGTATATCGAGCGCCCTTCCGGAGGGTGTAGGAGGACGAAGCGCGGAGGTGGCCGGAGGAGGAGGGTCACTTCGCATCCGATATCTCCAGCCGGAGGTAGCGGAGGGCTTCCGGTTCAGCACAATAAGGGCTTTAGCCCCGATAACGCTGTCTTTCCGGGAGACCGAGGTGCCGCAGTGGCATCGTGTCCATCAGGACCCGAGTAGGTGTGGCGCTCCGGAGGCGCACTTTGTGGCCAGGACCCACATATGACCAGGATGGACTGGAGGAGGATGCCGTGGATCTGCATTGGGTTCGAAGGCTCCAGTCACGAACGATGCTGAGGCTGATGGCAGGCTGAGTGTCTGGATGACACTGAAGCGCGCTGTGGAGGTATCCCATCCGGAGGCGGGCGGGAAGCTCCCACGATGATGACTAGTCTAGATATAGTTTATTTCTTAAGATAGGGGTTAAGGGGAATTAATTTAGTCTAGTGTAGGCCTAATTAAGTTGAGTATGCGACTCGTTTTAAGAAATTATTGCTGTATTTTTGTTTATGTAAATACACCCATTATTGTCGACAAAACCACACTTCTTATTTTGTACCTCCTTTCCGAATATCGGCGACTCACGTGGATGGTTGTGTGCGCTGTGTGACGGCACGTGCACAGCCAAGATTATACCGCTCGGCTGTGCGGGTGGGTGCGAACCCCACCCGCTGTAGGGCGCCGATCTTTGAGAGATCCGCGCCCCCCGCCCGGCGCGATATAGAATGTGCGCATATTAGAATGTGCGCGGGCGGGAAACGTCACAGTATATATGTGCAGTCGGTATGTGGAGAGTTGTATAATTTATATATGTGGTTTTGTTGTCAGACATCTAAATAAAACAATTAAATGTGAGAATTCTCTTTCTGCCCTTATTGGCTTTAACATAACTTTGTGAAATTCATTAATTGCACAAAAATATCCGGGGGGGGGGGGTTATTGTATCCATCAGATGACGTTATTTGTACACATAGTGAACGCGTTTTTAGAGAAGCTCTTAACCGTAGTGGAGGGAAAATAATGAATCCTCAATTTTCATTTGAATATTTAGTTAACAGGGTCTTAAAAATATTCCTAACTGTAGATTATTTTAATATATTACTTTCTCCCATGCCAGACCAGTTACGGCTGGAGAGCCACACTGTTCACCTAAATTAAGGCAGTTGCTTCTAAATATTAGATGTCAGGCTACACTTTCTGATCAAATCAGCGGTAAAACCTACCATCAGAGTGAAACAACATTTCAACAGATTAATTATCTTCCAAAATCAATAGCGTACTATAGTATAATTTTATATGTATTAATAATTAAATTAACGTACTTCATCATATATTTTTTAAAACAATGCATTTTATGGTATTATAATTATGTAAATAACGTAATTTTCTAAATATTTGTACAAATATAGATATCTAAATGTTTATGTTTGAGAGACGATATAGTATAAATAATCCTCGATTATAATTATTATTATTGCAGTACCTTATATAATTATTGTTGTCGTGATATTTAAAATTGCGATAAAATATTAAAATAAATAGATGTACCCACATATAAAAGGCATTCTTATTTATTGCTGCTTCATTGTAAGAGAATTGTACATTTGTGGTAGCCCTGTTTTAGCAAGAAATTACAAAGACGTGTTAGAAACGAATTTTCCAGTAATCAATCAATGTATATATAGATGTCTCACAGAGACGAAACTGTATATTTTTATGGGAAAGTACGTAAAGAAGTTTTTGGGTGTATATAGAGCTTACGACCTATCGTACGGCTGGCTTAGGTGATCACTTTACACATATGCAACGTTCGCCATTTCCACCCATGATAGAATACCATGTCTATAAACTTGATTAATGATATCCCTGTGACAAAAAATCCAGTTCTGTTCTGAAAAATTTGGACATACTCAAAAATATTCTGAATTGTCCAGTCTCCCCAAATGACCACGCCTCTTTTGACAAAATCCTTACAAGTTTCGAAATAATATGGTCTGTATTGTTTTGTATATACTCTAAGCTTCAAATAGTACATTTTATTTTAAACTGCACACTACAAACACACTTCAAATCTTAAATTAAAGTGTGATGTTTTTCATTTGTGAAAAATTTGGCTGATATTTTTGGGAAGCCAATGTAGATAAATGAAGAAATTTTTGGAAATTGAAACAACCCCCCCCCCCTCCCCACCCTCCACCCTAAAAAATTCTTCGATATGATGCGAGGCAAAAAAACTCAATTGGCTTCAAAAAAGTATAAGGTAAAAGAATATATATTAAAGCTGTACCTAAACATACATTAATTTATGATTATCATGTAACACTTGTAAAAATCATGCAATACTCTATAATAACCTACTCTATAATCTTCATAAAAATATATTACTTATAAAAAATATTGAAAAATTATTGTCAAACAATATTGAAGGCAACCATGCCGTAAAACTGCTGTACAGTTTGGCATATGCATGTATGTAATATATATCAAAAATAAATTCTGGAAAAAAAAAACTGCGAGCACTGGACGATTTTGAAAGGAAAATAACGTATCTTTGGACCGGTTCTAGAAAATGGACTTTGGCGCAGACGTTACAATAATGAGCTCTATACTTTGTTTTAGGAACTCAGCTCACAAAAATTATAAAATTGGGAAGACTTCGGCGGCTGGGTCGTGTGGAGAGAATGACCTAGCATCAAGCACCAAAGTCCCTGCTGAACTCAAGGCCGATAGGGCGAAGGAGAAAATTTAAGATGGAGCGACAACGTCCTCAAAGACATTTCTGCCTTGGAGCTTCTGAACTGGAGAGAGCTGGCACAACACGAGTTGAGTGGAGAAGTCTCTTGAGGAGGCCAAGACTCACCAGGGGTTGTAGAGCCAAGAGTAATGACGATGATGCTGATCCTTTATAAATGTACATTACAATTTTTGAACAATAAATGTACAATTTTTTTAAAGAAATTAATGTTCCAACATTAGACAGATTATACAAAAACACCTCAATTTTACAAATACATAAAGAAACATTCATTCAACAAAATATAAATACACCACGAACTCATAATACTCATATTCATAGCCAAAGAGCGCAAATAATAGGATGTTTAAACATTCCCAAATACAACAAAACAGCCACACAACACCATTACACTTATCTAGGTGTCAAATATTTCAATATTTTACCAATGAATATCAGAACTGAAGAAAACTATACAAAATTCAAGAAACACATGAAACAAATAGAATAAGTATACATAATTAAAATAAAAAATAGTTTGAGTTTAAAAAAATAACGGTACTCCGAAAATAGTTAGTATACTTGAGTCACTAATATTTATCTTATGATGTTTGTATTTCTCTACTCTATTCCATTATTGACTTATACATACGTATTTATTTATGCTCTTATGTATCATATACTCCTGTCCCCATACACAAGTTTTACTTTTCTGGGGACAGTTAAACACGTAAAAAAATATCATATTCACTATAACATGTATGTATTATTTCATTTTCAATAAATATTTCAATATTAAAGAAAAAAATACTGTCGTATCTCGACTTTCTAGTCACTGCTAGATTTTTCAGGCCATCGTTGTCTCTGCGGTGGACAGAGTAACGAAGTACAAGAAGAAGAAAAAACTTACTGTCCCACAGGGACCACTCCCTGTCCCACCACTATAATAACGTGAGAATGTAAGGTACGGGCCAAAGGAAAGGGATGTTGATATTTGAGAACGATAACTTATTTTCGTTCGCTTCAACAATAATTAAAAGAAACAGGTCGCTGTGGGTCTTCTCCCTGGAGACTACCAAGGCTAATGGCTCGTTTGCAAGGTAACAAGACACTCGCAACAAAATGGATTATTTTAATTTCTTTTCTCGCTAAGAAGACCTAATTGAAATCAAGCTCCCCCTCAATGAGCGCCGAGTTTTAAAGTTAAATTAATTAATTGTTTCCAGAAAACAGTAATGTTATAATTAATACTTTTCTAGATAATTCAACTTCAGAATATAAAAATGAATGCCGTAACTCAAAATGTTGTTCTCCGAAGCAAAATGAAAAAAAAGTAACCTATTGTGTATACCGACGGAGTAATTAAAATTTAGAAAATATTCCGCAACGTTATCGGGCCGCCGTTGCTAATCAAATTTTTCTAACAATTCCAATTTGAAAAAACAAATAAAATTTCTAAAAATATGAAATATACTATAATTATTAATTTTTTTTAACGAATATTTAATAGATCTTCTTGATCGTCGCCACGAGTCTATTTGCCACGTTTCAGCTCGATTGGATCACGGGAAAAGGGTCGAAAATCGATCCAAAGTTTTTTTTGACGGCAAGCCGGCAAGCAAGTAAGCAGACGCCACGAGTTAATATGAAGGGAGTAAAAACACATTCATTCATTCGACATTCAATGCGGCTGTCAAAGTTGTGTAGTTTCGAAACTTCGTAATCAGGCCGAAAATCGATACAACGTGAAAATGGATAGGTACATGGACTTTTTTTGAAAAGGAACAACGTGTCAATAACAACGCCATATTGAATTCTTATCAGCTTTCAGATTCTGTTTACATGCTTGTAATTCACGAAGATTTGGATCGTTTCTTAAGAAAGTTTTTGTTTGCAGAAGTATGACTTCTACCGCGCGTATGTGAGTAGGTACTCCATGAATTTTTTCAACTTCTTTTTCAAAATTTGCAAAATAATTTTTTGGTGACATTATTAATATAATCAATTACGGTTTACTTTATTTTCACCACCAATTTGTTGAAAATACCAACGTGTTTCGGGGCCAATGGTCCCTTCATCGGGATACAACGTATACTAAAATAAAAAATCGATGAATAGACGATAACAAAATTAAAAGAAAGATAATGGGAAATAAATACACAAATTAGTAGTGGTATGAAAACAAATTTAAAAGACAGCTATTTATTATAAAAAAATAATTTAGAAATATTTTAAAAAAATGCAAATTTTAATATTGCATAAATCCATAACTATTGACATGGTCATAATTGCTTGAACATTTTCGACTCGTTATCAAGTCAGGAATCCATCTGTAAGGTATTATGGACTATTATAGCTCTGTTATATCCTGTATATTAAAGCAAATAAATATTTCAAAAGATAAAAATATCCACACCATACATCTACACAAGCTAACAATAATATTTATAAAAATAAAATGTTAAATGTGGTTCTGTGATGTGTGTGTATGTATGTATATGTGTGTAGTGTGTCTGTGTGTGTGTTAGTGTGTGTGTATGTCTATTTGTGTGTGTTTGTCTGTTGTGCATTCGTTTTAAGTGTTCGAACTTATCAAACATAATAATTTCGTTGTCTGTCTGCCTGTCCATCTCTCCGTCTATCTTTCGTTAAGTCCGTAACTTGCTGGGATTAAAACGTTAGATAATTAGGCCCGAATTCAGAATCAATACTTAGATGACTAAAGGTTAAGGCATGCCTTAAAAGCGTAATTTTCAGTACAGAATAACACTTTTAAGGAGTTAAGATCATTATTTTAACACTTATTATACCGCATCAAACATAATAATTTCGTTGTGTGTCTGTCTGCCCGTCCGTCCGTCCATCCGTCTGTCTGTCCTAGTAAATTCGTGTATCGTCCGTAATTTCGTGCGAATTCACAGCCAAAAAAACGGTTGGAGATGGGGCTTGAACCCCGGGTTGCCAAATCCGAACCGGTCGCTTCACACATGTCGCTACGGCCGCCTCTGCGTAAAGAGTCAAAAATATGCTACATAGTTACAGGGTTATTTGGAAAACATTAATAACCTCGCAGGACTTTATTCCTACTTAAATTATGTTTAGTCGAAAATGTTCAAGCATGGCTTAATATCAATAATTATGGAGATATGCGACATCTAAGTTTTTTTTTGCATTTTTTTTCTGACTTATTTTTTGTAAAACGTTGGACTATCATTACAGTAACTTATATCAAATATGGAAAATTTAATACAAGTGAAATAAAATAATAAAAACATTCCAATTGTAAAAAATTGTAACCGAAGTAAATAAGTCAACTAAAAACAAAATAAAAAATGAATAATCGAAACACAAGAACATCTGATATTTTTATAAAGTATATTGTGTATAAAAGTGTATTGTCATACAAAATTCGAGTCACTATTTTGAAAGTTAGGTATTAATATTAGTCACTAGTTACTAATTTATATAGTTTTATTGAGTTTTAGTCTGTCTTTATGTCTAACTTCTCATCTCCCGAACCTATGTACAGGTATATGTATATACCTTTATAGGATTTAATATACTCATAATGTATGTAATATATATTATATTTAGTATATTTTATTTTGGTATTAAATAAATAAAAAAATAAAAAAATTGTACTTCTACAGGATTTTTATAATTTTATTTTACTTATATTGAAAATTAAGAATTTTTCGTAATCGGTATAAGTTACTGTAATGATAGTCTAAGTACAAAAAAAAAGTCAGAAAAAAAATGCAAACTTGGATGTCGCATATCTCCATAATTATTGATATAAAGCCATGGTTGTTTGAACATTTTCGACTCATAATTTTAAGCAAGAATATAGTCCGGCGAGGTTATTAATGTTTTCCAAATAACCCTGTACACCAGGGCTTAGCGTAGACGCGAACCAACGTTCCGTCATTTTTGACGGGTTGCAGCCAGCCATCTGTTAGTTTGTCAATTTATTGTCGCTTCGTTGAGACCATGACCCTAGCACGCCCAGTACGGGCAGTGGCGGGACGAGGTGTGACCATAAAGTGGTCACATTAGATGAATAGCCTGCATGGACCGTTTTGGTTAAAAACCATAGTTAAATTTCATGTCTTGCACTTACACGAACAACGGAGGCTAACGGGAGAGGTCGTAAGTGCGTGCAGTTCCAATAAGTCAGGGGTCGGCCATTTTACACGAAACGGTGACCTTTTATCAATTTCAATTTCCAATATATTTATTTAATAATATGTAAATCGTTTATTCCTTTTCCATGCCGAGGAATTCTAGATCCATCCGTGTTGGCCGAGGCTGAGTTCTCTGGATTTTGAGCGCATATTTGTTTTACCCCAGGCATGGAAAAACAAAAATATGCATATTGAAAGTAAGATCAAAATATACAAGACATGCGTGCGACCTATTACGACATACACTGTAGAGACGCGGGCGACACTGTCCGCACCAAAGGACTCCTCAGAACAACTGAAATGAAGGTGCTGAGATCCATTACTGGGAAAAATCTACGTGACCGTGTCCGAAGTGAAGACATAAGGAAAACTTGCAAAATAGAGGACATGGCACGATGGAGATTCTGGCGGGATCGTGTAGCCAGAGTGGACAGTGACAGACTCGTGCATAGACCACCGAAAAGATGGAGGGATAGCTGGACCTCGTCATCCCAGGAGGCGTAGTTTTCTGTAGCACAGATCTACTAAAAGAAAAAGAAGATGAAGAATATGTACATTACAAACTAAGTGTTCAAGGCATACATATTATGAAAGTATGTGTATCAAAATATGAATATTTAATTAATTCAAAATAACATTATATCTGGTGATGGGTGTAGAAGAATCCTGCTTCGGAAAACCCCTTCAGACACATGGAATACATCAATACCCAAAGCGATATTGTTCAACATAGCGGTAGCTCTTCCAACAGGCATAACCATCTGCAGGTTGATCCTGTATATTGGAATGTGAAACAATCTATGCTGACGATGTGTAAGGTAATCAATCATCAGGAACATACAAACCAATGCTCCGATTAATTTCAGTATTATCGATCATACCGCGCAACAATCGATAAAAATGTGTAATCAAATACACATTCCTTCTAGTTTTTAAACTATTGTAGCTAAGCATACCCTGGTGAAACTCGGTTGGGTAAAGCCAAGGATAATGCCCGTACTCTCTCATGTAGAGATATCTCAGAAACTTATTTTGGACTTTCTCCACCATAAAAGAGTACTTGCTTTCATGTGGCCCCCAAATCATCGAGCCACTCTCGAGTCTACTTCGCACCAAGGAGTTGTAAAGAGTTCTCAGTACGCGGGTATTCTCGAAAACCCTGGCAGTACGCAGAACAAATCCTAACATTCTCAAAGCATTACCACTGATCGTCTCTATATGATCGCGAAATGTTGCTCATAAATCTAACACCCAGATCTTTAACATTCGATGTTCTTGACAGATTTTGGTGTTTCATTTTGTTGCGATAAAATAAGAGTTTTTTGGGCCCTAGTGAAGGATATAACCGAACACTTTGAAATATTAAACAAAAGTTTGTTTTGTCTTCCCTATTCACATATATTTGATATATCTGCTTGGAGAAGATGAAAATCGTCCAAAGTTGATACCTTTAGGAAAAGCTTTAAGTAATCCGCAAATAACAGAATTACTTGTTGTAATCTCAAATTTAAAAATTCAAATTATGATGTGTGAAGTACTTGTAAAGAGTAAAATAGGATACAAGACAGATGTTTCGTGATCGCTGACCGAAATAATAAAGTGTCATTGGCCGAAATTGGCATTCTAGGTATTCTGCTCCAATTGCTGGCCAGGATTTCAACTCACGAAATCCGAACCAGTTGACACTTAGAATTCGGCATTCCGTTGTCTTTGCTTTTGTTGGAAGATTGACGTTTTCGCGCGGTTCCTAAAAATACGACGTATCCGAGGTTCAACATTTTAAGCCGTGAAAGTTAAAGATTGGTCAAAAAGAGAAGTTCGCCGGTGACCACAGCAAGTGCAGCGTACGCTCGATCTACTATAAGCGGAGCTCTGCAAATCTCAGAACCATGACGGAATCCGTAAGTACAATTTCCGCTGTGTAAGTAGCTAGCGGTTGCAGTAAAGATATTTCGGGTATCTAGAGCACGCGCTTTATCGGCGGAGATTGTGGAGGATAATTTTTTCTTTTCTCCGACGTTCGGTGATAGCAGTTCCGTCCATCATCGTACAACAGATCTAAACGACAGCAAAATAAAATACTTTAAATGGTTTAGAACATATTTCTTGAGGGCATGCGATGCATTCAATAAATTGATAAGATTATTGAATATTGATTTGTTCAAGTGCAGCCACACAAGATTCAGAATTCTCCCGAGTCGTGAAATGTTTGAAAATTTTATTTAGTCGATAAAACAATTACAAGTTATACATAATTACGATAATAAAGATTTCGACATAACAGGGCGTACGCCGGGGCTAGTTGAGGGACTGACACGCCCGTACAGGACGTCGACTATTTTTATATGTTTTGGGAACAAAGAACTCTCTTGAAGTCTGAAGTCTCTGGGTATCGACCTGTGTCGATGGCTCGTGTACACTGCTGTGCCTCAGTTTTGTGTAGGCAGCAGACTCGCTACGTTTGTGTGTGTGTGACCTAGATAGGTGGTTATGTTTTTATGGGATGAGACGCCATATATTCATTTTCTATGCTGCACTCACCTTACATGTAAGTTTACCTTACCTCTTTTACTTTTGTATTGCACGTTATTAACATCTGCTTCTTTACCCAATTCATTAATTTAACATAAATAATAAAAAAATTATTATTATTTTTTAAATACCTAAGTTTGTTTATTAAGACTGCAAGCATTAAATAAGGTATGTAGCTACACAACTGTGCTAATAGTTTAATGTACCGAATATCACATAAATTTAATTAATCATGATAAATCTCGCAAGTAAATTAAATAATTGATTTATAAAAACGACGCGATGCTTAAATCAATAAGGATTCTTTTAAAAATGTTAGAATTGGATTATTTCGTCTCTAGTGGGTAAGAAAAATACATACTAAAATCAGTGTTTCCCAAACTATGGGTGGCGACCCACTGGTGGGTCGCAGTCACAACACCGCGCAACAGGTCTCGTCGGGGTCGTGTCATGTTTATTATAGATAATGAAGTGCATCCAGATATCAATGTAGTGTCTGCAATTTTCACTCATTTAACAGAGTTGAAAAATAACTTTAACGCCAACTTCGAAGAAGAGATGAAAAGTTCAACAGGATAAATTGGATTTAAAATCCATTTCAAGACCGACTGAAATGTCAATAAAAGCAAGTGAAGAGCCTATTGATTTATCAGAAGATACATCGCTGAAAAATACTTTTAATCGCAAGTAATTAGCAAAATTCTGGCTTTCAGTTGCTGACACTTATCCCTACTTGTCTGACGAAGCCATGAAAGTCCTCCCCTTCACTACCTCATGTGAAGTGGAACTTTCTGCCATGGTTTCTATTAAGACTAAATAGAGAAATAAATTGGACGTATCGAATTCACTGCGATTAAAAGTGACTAATACTGTTATGACAAAAAATATGCAACAAATTCATCCTTCCCATTAAAATATCACATTATGGGAATGTCTATACGTGCCGCTGGGCTTGGACCGGGGGAGGACTCTGGTACCGCACCTCGCGGTCCCGACTCCAAAGCCACAGGGATCCCAATATCGTTTGCACTTTGAAGCTGCAACCAGTGTGTCTAGGGTATATTACCAGATGGTACTCACGTTTTGGTGATGCAGCTTGGTCCAGATAGCAGGGTCGCCGCGGGGTTTCTAACTCCTACTAAATGATGCACTGAATGTAGCGTGTACAAGTCACAAGGAGTCAAAATACAATATAAGTTGAAAGGCTTTAGTCTTAAATATGTTAGTAGCGAGAGATCGCGGGATCGCGGATCGGTTTTATTAGTGCATTTTAAATGTATAATATGTAACAATCCGTAAAGTCGCGACGCGTTACGCGGGACTCGTATGTTGGCGGTTGAGCGAATGGAACGGGAATGATGGTCTTCCTGCTCGCCGCTTGCAGGTTGGTTGCTTGCCACGGACGCCAGATGCCGCCCGTGTGCTGGAATCCACCACAACATATTAACATTTTTCTTAATTAAAAATTTCGATTATATTTTGAGGTTTTTCATTTTTTCTTAATTGAACAGTCTTTCGTATGGTTACAATATGAATTGGGAAAAAGTGAGGCAGGAGGTGGGTTCCGAAAATTAAAGTTTTTTTTTTGGTGGGTCGCGGTCCCATCAACTTTGGGAACCAATGTACTAGATGCTTCATTCAACTTTGCACTGTTCGTAAGCCGAATCTTCGATACAAATTTCATCCCTGGATACAGGCAAAGACAAGGGAACATAATAAAGATACTCAAATCATTTTTTTTTAATGTTCTTAGGTTTTCACGGCCACTCAAAATCTTTAGGTTTGTGTCTTCTGGGGTATTATGCCATTGCAGGGTCCATCATCAGGGCTGATGTGTTGTTGTGAGTATTGGTATTGTGGTTAAGTAACGGCTTGCAATACCGTGTCGAAAGCAGAGTGAGAACGTTGTCAGTGTTGTGTTAAGTATTGACTCGCAATACCGTGTCGAAAGCTTGGTGTTTCTGTGTTGATGTGTTACATGGCAATACCGTGTCGGAGTCATGTGTTGTCTGTCACGAGTTGTCTTGTATTGTGTGTTTCGTCTATTGTCTGATTACTATCTCTGCGGAATCATCAACACTCAATGAATGTTGAAAACATGCTTTTATACGCTTTATTTGCGTACATTATATAATAGTATATCATTGTAATTGACCCATGCAGTATCAAAAAACACTGATAGCAATAACAACACAGGATTGAATTAGTTTTTAATAGTATATATTACTTTAAGTAAAACAGAAACAGATGACCCAACAGAAAAGTGACAGAAACAGGAAGAGAAAAGATTTAAATAACCATAGACAAATTGTTTGATATACACAGTTCTAACAAACACGCTTTTTAAAGTTTAAAACAAATTTTCCAACGACATGTTCTTCAGCTGTTTCGCGGCTCTTGCTTGTGAGTGATGTGATTATTAATTTAACTAGCCGTACACTCGTCAAAAATCACAGAGGCGTAACTAACGGTTGGTGTCTTAGTTAAGTCGTGCTCTTACAATGTGTAGTATACTATATGTACTATGTGTAATACAATACGTTACAAGTTAGTGGATTCCTGCCTTAGTCGAAAATGTTATGTGACAAAAAATGCAAACTTTGATGTCGCATAACATTGAAATAAATAAATAAATAAAAAGAGTTAAGGTTGTTATTACGGTCGTTAGACATATTCAACTGTAACTGGTTGCGGATATTTTATACAAACCGTATGTTTTCCGAGAAACGATTCTCAACGTTTCATTGAATTCTTATTCAACGTCATCGGGAGAACGATCTTTATCCGCGGAGGTAGAGGGCGGACTGATTACTGCTTTAGAGGGCGTAAATTATATGCACTTTGTTTTAGATATTGCTTTTATACCCGTTATATGTACACCAGTGGACTTAATTTTGGAATTTTTTAACTTTTTGAAATTTTTAACTTTTTGAAATTTCTTATAACTTGTCACTTGACTTATAAAAAAACAAAATTTTTGTTAAAGAACCCTTCAAGAGCAGCTTGTTGTACTTTTGGTTAGAACTCTCGCCTCGTCATCCAAAGGTCGCGGGTTCGAACTTCACTCCAAAACCATCAAATTAGTCCTATTTTCATAACACAAGCGTTTAGCTCAGTTTGAAAGTAGTAAGAATATTGATGTGATACGTATTCCGTGTTCGCATCTCTATTTAAAAAAAAAGTTTTTTTCATGTTCCTTGTGCTATGTTCTATTAATAAACCTGCTATATGATGATTAGAAATATTATATACTACTTTAAAGTAAATAAAAGGGTATGTCTTGAAAACAAGGAAATTTTGGGAAAAATGTTTTTGAGTTGTGGCGACCCTTTCGTGTAAAATTTTAAATCGTGTCCGTTCACAGAGCGCATAAAATCGTCACATGCTATTGTTACGATAATTTTAGATGCAACATGATTGGTTTATTTTTAGATGCAACATGATTGGTTTATTTTTATATGCAACATGATTAGTTTATTTTTAGATGCAAAATTGGCTCTCACGATACCAAAACGGCGAAGCAGAGCTGTCAAGCTTCATGAAGGCTACACATTCGATAAAATCGCAAAAATGTTGGGTGGGGGAAGTGTCAAATCTGAAGGATGAAAGGCCAATGCTACAAGGAGACCAAAAGTACAATAACTGTCCCAAATCGAGCCAAAAGACAAGAACTACGCCAAAAGACGAAAGAAAAATTTTCAGACTCGCCCTTCGAGACAGTCGACATCCAAAGATATTAATACGATCTTTAAAGCTTCCGCCCCTGATATTACTGATAGAACATTAGGAAAAAAATATTCAGGAAGTACATAATGGCGTTCTAGTGCCAACCCTTATGTATGGAAATGAAGCCTGGAATTGGCAAAAGAGTAATGAAAGTAGACTGAATGCGGTGGAAATGTGGTCACTAAGACGCTTGTGGGGAAAATCTTTGGTCGATAGAGTGAGGAATGAACAAATTAGAAGTGAATGCAATGCTGGCTGTAGTGTGGTAGATAGAATAAAGTGCTGAGATGGTTTGGTCATGTGGAGCGTATGAACGAGGAAAGGATGATTAAGAAAATATATGAGGCGAGTGTTGAAGGCAACAGGAATAGAAGGCGTTCGCGAAAGACCTGGCACGATCAGTATTTGAGGATGGCCCTGTTAAAAGTTGCAACAACCGTAGAACGTGTATGAGAAGAATGTGGCCGAAGCAAAAGTGGTGTGCCAGGATAAGAGAGTGTGGCGTTCAATCCTCTCTGCCTACCCCTGCTGGGAAACGGCGTGATGATTAGTTAGTTAGTTAGTTAATTACAAGCAAGATTACTTCGAAAAAAGCCATAACTTAACATGAAACATGAGACAACAATAGCTGAATAAAGAGTGGACCTCAGAAGACTGGGCAAAAGCGATATAGAGTAATGGAATCAGATTTGTTCGTCATTGTCTAGGCGAAAATATTATACTACTTCTTCTTCTTCTTCTTCTTTTGTTAGATCCTTGATCTGTGTTGACAGGTCAGTCCTGGTCTTGTGACGAGGACGTCCAGCTCTCTCTCCATCTCTCTGGTGGTCTCCCTGGCGGTCGGCGCCCCTCTGGAATCCCGCGCATCACGGCTCTGGGAAGTCTCGTCTGCTCCATTCTCTCGACATGGTCCCTCCAGGAACGCCTTCTCTGCCTGCTCCGTCTTTCAATGTCTCGTATGTCGCAGGTTCTGCGGATTTCCACATTGGGTACTCTGTCTATTGTAGAAGAAGTGAACACTCCACAACTAAGTGCATATAATTTACGCCCCCGGAAGCAGTAATCAGTCCGCCCTCTACTTCCGCGGGTAAATATCGTCCCCCTGATGACGTTGAATAAGAATTCAACGAAACGTCGAGAATCGTTTCTCGGAAAAACATACGGTTCGTATAAAATATCCGCAACCAGTTACAGTTAAATATGTCTAACGACCATAATAACAACCTTAACTCTTTTTATTTATTTCTATTTAATTTTAAGTATAAAATTTTGTTTGGACAGTGCCTGTCTCACTAGAAATATCTGTGTTGAGACAGGCATAGTTTACAATATTGTATAGGTTCAAAACATAATAAATAGATAATAAAGTGTTTAAAGTAACATAATAGAAAATATATCATATATATATGAGGTTATAATCTGTTAGCGTGTTTGTGGAGGTGTGCCTATTTTATCTCTCCCGTTGTTTCGGTTCCACTGTTTTATTTTGTAATTTATGTTAGGGTTGTAAATTGTGGTTAGCCCGGATTGTTTTCATTCGTCAAGCATGCAATTAAGTAATTTGGGTCCAAAATAGTTATAACTCCTTTGTCCATACGTGGTATGTAACCTTGAGATTTGTAGATTGAGTTTGTTTGACCGTGTGGTTTGAGTTGGTTTAAACTGTGTATTTTTGTGTTTGTATGTGTATTTAAGAGTAGTATTTGCATAAATTTGTTTTATATCGAATACATCGAATTTGTTGTACATTTCATCTGTCCTTGTTAAAATTGAGGTTTTGAGGATTACTTTTATAGCAATTTAATAATAGTGTTCTCAAAACGTACATATAAAAGTATTGTTAAAATTAAATTATTAATTTTTCAAGTGTTGCCGAGCAGTTATGCACTCCTGGTCGACATTCTACGAAGTATGCTGAATATCAGACTCCCCGCCGAGATACGATTTCTTGCCAGGGTTGTGTTGTTCAATTAACATATTTTTTCCCTTTTTAAGTTGCGGGTCTGAGCGCGACTGTGACGCAGTAAAGAAACTGGTTTAAAAAATTGATTGGTTGTGCTTCCGAGAAATACTAGCATAAAAATATTTCTGCGTTACATGTTACAATATTTCTGCATTAAAAATATAACTGCGGGAAACAAAGTTAATGGTGCACTAAATGCAATTATGGCCAATAAGAATCTGTCAAAAGAAGCAAGACTAGCGGTACATAATGGCGTTCTAGTGCCAACCCTTATGTATGGAAGTGAAGCCTGGAATTGGCAAAAGAGGAATGAAAGTAGACTGAATGCGGTTGAAATGCGGTCATTAAGACGCTTGTGTGGAAAATCTTTGGTTGATAGAGTGAGGAATGAACAAATTAGAAGTGAATGCAATGCTGGCTGCAGTGTGGTAGATAGAATAAAGAAAGGAGTGCTGAGATGGTTTGGTCATGTGGAACGTATGAACGAGGAAAGGATGGTTAAGAAAATATATGAGGCGAATGTTGAAGGCAACAGGAATAGAGGGCGTCCGCGAAAGACCTGGCACGATCAGGTACTACAAGTATTTGAGGATGGCCCTGTTAAAAGCCGCAACAATCGTAGAACGTGTATGAGAAGATGTATGAATGTGGCCGAAGCAAAAGTGGTGTGCCAGGATAGAAGAGTGTGGCGTTCAATCCTCTCTGCCTACCCCTGCAGGGAAACGGCGTGATGGTTAGTTAGTTAGTTAGTTAAAATATTTCTGGTTTGGCTAGATAAAATGACCAAATACATTTTTTTTACCGAACAAGTTAGTGCAAGCATATTTTCAGATTTTTGAAGGTATACCCGTTTTGACGCATTCGGGTTATTTTTTTTACTGAAACGGAAGTTTCGCACGCAACATGTAGCGGAAATGCGATACCAGAAATAATGACGCCATATTGTCAGCTATCATATTCTGTTTACATGCGAGTTCGCGAATGTTACGATCGATTTTTAAGAAAATTATCGTTTGTCACCATGCCAAAAACGATTACAAGTGATATTCGAGAAATTATTTATTTCAAAAACGACGAAATTGTCAGATATTCGTTTTGAAAACGTTTAAAGTTGTATAGTTTTGAAACTTTTGAAAACGGAGCCGTTTTAGACCGAAAATCGATAAAATACTGATCCAATTACAGAAGCAAAACATATCACAAAATATCCAGGTTTGAGTAAATCACATAGATTAATTATGACTTCACCGGGAATCGAACCCGGAACCCTTTGTGTGAGAGCTAGTCTCCCACCCATTGGGCTACGATGGTCGCCTATTTTATTATTTATTTTTAACGGAACAACGTCCCAAGAAAGAAGCCACATTGAACTCTTGTCAGCTGTCAGATTCTGTTGCGTTATCGCGCAGTGCACGAATATTTCGTTTTTTTTACTCCCTTTCTTTTAACTCGTAGCGTCTGCGGTTTGTTATCTGCCGAAAAAACTTTGGATCGATTTTTAACCCCTTTTCCGTAATCCAATCAAGCTGAAACTTTGCAGACTGGTGGCAACGATAAAAACGAATTTTCGTTTTAAAAAAACTAATAATTATAGTATAATTTAGCATTTTTCGAATTTTAATGTTTTTTTTCAAATTGGAAACTATACAAAAGACGCGTGCAGTAAGCACGAAACCTGATTCAATGAGAAAGGAAGTATAATAAAAACTTGGTTTTGTGGGTAAGTTTTTTATTAAAAATTTTATTTGCCCCAATTAATAGCACGTAAGAGTTGCATGAATTATATTATTATAAATATAAATAAAATATTAGTTTGCATATACTGCATGCTGTCCTTTTTATAAAATAAAAAAGTAGCTGTGTGTACTTTTATACAAGCATTAGAAGTAATACTGCTAGAGCACAGATAAAAAAAAACACGTATTAAAACATTATTTAAGAAAAAACTGTACAAATGTAAACATATACATTACCACGACCATAACGACTTGCTCTGAAGTTTCGCAATTGATGTCGTCATCTCCATCGTAGCCAAACATTGACAATAACATAAAATACAGAATTCTGTACAAGAAGCTATCTTTTTGGCATATTGATTACACAGCTTAAATCGTTATTCGATAAACCGTTCTGATTTTCAATTCAATAACCAATCATTCGTCAGTTTTTGAATTTTTTTTGATTTGTACTCGATTCAAGATGGTCGACAATATTTATTTATTTATTTGTTTGGAAATATTAACACTTAAGAAAATGATATGTTTTAATATATGATAGTGTAAATAGATAGTAATGAACTTATTTACTTATATCCTTGCATAATTCATATAAAAATAATTTTGAAGTAATACATGATAATAGTATAAGTAAATTAAAATAAGAGACATAAGTCATAACAGTTGTGAATGAAACATAATAAATTAAATAACAATATTAAATATAACATATTATGGTTAGTCTAACTTTATTTATATCTTGCATCGAAGCATTGAGTCTTCTTTGTTTTTTAGTAGAATTGTTGATCTGTGCTATAGAAATATACGCCTTCTGGGATGACGAGGTCCAGCTATCCCTCCATCTTTTCGGTGGTCTTCCCGGTGGGCGTCGTCCAGAGGGGATTCACGATATGCACGAGTCTGTCACTGTCCATCCTGGCTACGTGATCCCGCCAGAACCTCCTTCTGGGTCTACTCCATCGTGCTATGTCCTCTATTTTGCAAGTTTTCCTTATGTCTTCGTTTCGGACACGGTCACGTAGTGTTTTTCCAGTAACGGATCTCAGCACCTTCATTTCAGATATCCTGAGGAGTCCTTTGGTGCGGACAGTGTCAGCCCGCGTCTCTACATCGTGTGTCATAATAGGTCGCGCGCATGTCTTGTATATTTTGACCTTACTTTCAATATGCTTTGAATCTATATTCAATTATTAACCAAGTATTAATTCAATCTTGCAATGTAGAATTATGTTCACTTGCGATCTTAGGTGGTATAGAGACGCATGATAGATGTCAATGTCGGTGAACAAATCGTTTTAGGCTCGGCACATTCCCACTATGGGTGAGCGTAATCCGGAGTTGGTACCGGCAACAGGATTTATATTATTTGAATTAGTGTTACACTAAATTCAAGTGAATAAATTTTTGACAGTTACGCAACAATCATAAACAATATTTGAAATATATACATTTTACTCTCTTTGGTGGCTATCTGCACCGCGTGCATTTCATTGCATGCCAAAATTTCACATTAACGACTAACTTCATGGTCTCGCATTTCCGTTACATACTGCGTACGCAGTTTTTGTTACAATATATTTTTCCCTAAATGCGTCAAAAGAAATAGGTATAACTTCAATAAAATAAATAAAAATATATATGTATTTTCTCAATACGAAGAAAATATAAAAACGCGATCGAGTTAGTGGCAGCCCTAGTTCTCAGATAATGTCCAACATTTTCTTATCCGTTACATTCTTAGCATTGGGAACGAAGTCTCAACATACTAATTGACTGTCGAGTAAAACTGTACCGCTCTCTGGAAAGGAATATTTCATAAGAAAATATTTAAAATGCATTTTTCAATATTTTCTTATGAAAATATTGAAAAATGGCAACATTGTTTTTCAATTCGTACTTTGGATCGAAAAAAATGGTTACAAAAAACTTAATTAGAGATATATAATACACGTTTCACAGAGACGAAATTATGTTTTTTAGGAAAGTAGGTATGGAAGTCTTTGGGTGTTCATAAAGCTTACAACCTATCGTACGGCTGGCTTTGAGTGATCATTTTACACAATGTTACGTTCAGCATTTCCACCCATGATAGAATACCACATCAAATTTTTATATGTAGATATGTTGTAATTATCATTAGCGCGACCGGCATCCAAAGCTTTTTCATTCCCTTTAATTACCACAGATGTCACTAATGAGATTCTTTCGAATTATTAGCACTTTACTTTCTTTCCCATAAAAAATATGATTTCGTCTCTATGAGACATGTATAATAAATATATCTTGATTAATGATGTCCCTGGGACAAAATCCGGTACTGTGTTCTGAAAGATTTGGACAAACGCAAAATATTCTGAACTTAAAAAGAGACTTACATGAGAGAGATACAACTAAAATATTTTACTAATTACTGTAAATACCCGTCAATTGGAAGGGACCAAAAAAAAAATTTCGAATTATGCGGAACCTCGTTTATTCGAAATTCAATGTACAAAAATAAAATAAAAAACGCGATGCGATTGCGAAATTTGCCAAAACTCGTAAATGAATAAAGTAATCAATTTTGAGAAAAACGTCTGTATTTTTGCATATTTCAAGAAATCATTTCGAAAACTATTTATTATGCTGGTACAAATATCGTGATATTTCTATTACTAAAGTACCAACCTACCCGATATTGATATATTTGTTATTCTAACTTGCGGAAAAAGTCGAAATTTAAAATAAAAATTCGAATTATGTGATCAAAAATGTAAAGGGGTTAAAAATTATTTCGAATTATGATTTTTTTCGTGGTTTTCGAAATATCGGCGTTTATCTACTAAGAAATAAACATTTGGGAACTGTTTTATTAAAAAAATTCGAATTATGGGAAATTTCAAATTAACGGGGTTTTACTGTATAACTAAAAATATTTTTTCTAATTTATCTGAAAATCGGTCTACTATGGCGCCTGAATGTAGGCAATCTTTTTATTTCTGTGTTCAGACGTTTGCTCAATCGATTACATAAAACAAATTCGATTAATTTAAAGTCAAATACAACATTTCCAATATATAATATATCGTAGTCGCAATCGAAATGGCAACGCGATTTGTGAAACAGTTCAGAATTGTTTACAACGACTTGGTTTATAAAATTCGTACCAAGAGTGAAGGAATCTGTCTTCAAAGAAAAATAATGTCTCATTGTCTCATCTAGATTTCCTGAATTTATTTATTATTGAAGTTACCTTCTGTAGTCGCAGTGAATAAAAATATTATTGTAACGGAAGTTGCGCACTGTAGTGAGAATGCGTGTAGCGGAAAGCAGCATGTAACGAGAATGGGAACCAGGAATGAGACCAGAAACGCGCGCGCATCCATTAAACTATCAAAAATGTATTCACTTGAAATGAGTGTTCCATTAATATAAATAATGTACTGTCGACCATTTTGAATCGAGTACAAATCATAAAGATGCTCAACTCAAAAGCTGACGAATGATTGGTTACTGAATTGAAAATTAGATCTGTTGAAAGCCAATTTTATGAATCAATTAGAAAGACATACAGAAAAATCAAATCAACGAAAAAATATTTTGGCTGTTACCGGTATCCGAAACCAGATCACTTAGCTTTCTGGGTAGGTTTGCTACCAATTGAACCATACCAGTCTGTATTTATCCGTGAATATACCGACTTTATCTGTAAGTCTCATCTTTTAATTTATTCGTAACAGGCTCATCCACCTTCAGAAGAATCATTCTTCGAAAAATTAAAGCCTTTCTGATCCTTTCACTATTGACGCTTTGTGCAGACAGCTTGTCATATTTTTACCCCCTTTATATTAACTCGTGGCGTCTGCTTGCTTGCTTGCCGGCCTGCCGTCAAAAAAAACTTTGGATCGATTTTTTGCCTTTTTCCCGTGATCCAATCAAGCTGAAACTTGGCAAGTAGACTCGTGGCAACGATCAAGAAGATCTATCAAATTTTCGTTAAAAAGAATTAATAATTATAGTATTATTTCGGATTTTTAGAAATTTTTATGGTTTTTTCAAATTGGAATCATTAGAAAAGTTTGATTAGCAACGGCGGCCCGATAACGTTATGGAATATTTTCTAAATTTGAATTACTCCGTCGGTATACATAATAGGTATTTCCTTCACTACGAATGTCGAAAATCTAAATTTACTGACAAATGTTTTTAGAATTTAATCTTCAAAGCATGAAGTGTCTTGTCAAAGCTCAAAACATCTGACATTTTAGAAATATATTTAATTACTGTAAGTTTAGTGTTATGTTATATGTTTTAATTCATCTTTAATTGTTGTTATATTTTACAAAGAAAGGGAGTATAATAAAAACTTGGTTTTTATGGGTTACTTTTATAAAAACTAATTTTAACACATCATAAATACCTCTACAAATAAATCTACAGAGCTCTATCTTACCATACGCGTCCTGAGCTTACCGAATTTATTGAAAAAAATAAATTCGAAATTTTCCTACGGTCAAAGCCAAACATTTCGACTAAGTCGAGTTGCTGCTCGAATCAGTCGCAATCTGGCGCCGAAATTTGATTCTTGCATCCCCCGCTCTTGGATTGTCGTGTATATAAGATGGCTGATTGGTCAGCGGGTTCATTACGGAACAGTTCATCTGCAGCGGTTACCCGCAGCATCCAATCTCAGTTCTGTCGCTTCAGCCGATCGGGAAATATGTAAGTGGATTTTTGTAATATATTACCGAATAATTTGACGTAGTTGACCAATCCACAAAATGCTAAAAATGTGTTGTACAAAGGTTTGGATAGCCAGTTTTTTATAAATTCGATATTTTTCTAACTCACATCGCAGCCATCACCGTGAAATTAACTCTTAAACTCAAAAAAAGTGGTTCGACTGTGTTCCACGGTTTTATTTTATTAAATTTTTGGCAAAAAAAATATTGTTCAAAAACATCCATGTGGTATGGACGAATTATGCAACTTTTAAATTCTACTGTTATATTACAAGACAACAATTTTGTATAAAACATCGAAGGGGGTTGAACATTTCTACGCCTCAGATAATACTTGGTTTATCAAATTCATAGAATCTAGAATTCACATAGGAAAAAAAGAAGGTACCGTTTGACATTTTGTAGATAAAATCCAACTAGTAAAATGTATCACATCCTCGTAAATAAAAGTTTTTTTCTAATAATTACATAAAAAACCACCTCTACAATTAGCCCTATGCCAAAAATATGCAATAATGAATAATACTTATACTATTAGGTTTTTGAAAATTCAAATTTTTAGAAGCCACTTTCTCAGTTCAATGTTTTTTAGGTTGGATGCTTTCTGCAGAACTACGTCCAATTTAGACGCGGTACTTGCAGGACATAACAATACTGATTTTTAAAAATTATTTAATTTAGACAAAAGACGTACATATGACTTACTTACCATTCTGTATTGTTCACACCAATTTTGGTTGTTGAAGGTCTAAATAGAACCGTTCTCCAGTATCGTATTTATCTGATCCTGCCAAGTCGTTCGCGGACGTCTTGTCTACATATATATAAAAGCAAAGCAGTAATATCAAAAAAAAAAATTAATGCAGTCGCCGAGGATTACTAATTTAAAATGTAATGAATTTCACTTCCAAAATCTTGTTTACTGTAAATGTATAGGTAATGTTTCCTATAAAATCTTGATTTCAGTACATTATACATTGAACATTATTAATTAGTAATCCTCGATTACTGCTTTTTTTTGGATATTGCTGCCTTTGCTTTGATACTCCACATATTACCCACAGAAAGGCATTGAAGTATTATATTGGGATATTGTACTGACACGTTAATATCCACACCATGGTTTAATTATGTTATCACGCATTCATATTTTAGTTATGATATTATTAGTGTTACAAAATAACTTTTTCTTCTTGATTTCGAATAAGTTTCCATCTCGTTATACCTTTCTTCTTTTTCTCCTTGGCTTCATCTCAACTCTCTGTCGTCTTCGACTATTGGGGTAAGGTCTCCTCGCCCTTAGGTTATAGGTTCTTCTGTTTTGGATAACGTCACCCAATCCGGGCCTCTTCATCTAACCATCCCTTTGCAGCAAACCTTAATTTGTTGGTCTTCCTCTGGATGTAATTCGGGGGAGATCGCCTGATTAGCGACAGATGTTTATTTATTTTATTATTATTTATTATTAAATTTATACATATATTCTATTATTATAGACCGTGCCAAGCCTTGTACAGCTTATCGGTACGTTTCTTTTACATTTTCTTGCACAAGTAACTACATTGCATATTCAGTTATAGGTATAATTTACGTAGGATAAAATATACATAAAAAATAATAATATTGTATGAACATAACGAAACTTAAAAATAAACTAAGTAATGAAAAATTAAAACCTAGATTTGTCTAGATTTTCAGAGTCAAGTTATTTAGTAGGAATTTCCTTGATTCCCTTCCTCACCTTATAGGTTGGTTGATATTCGTGACATCTTCTTCAAGTGCCCTGCCGGGTCCCCCCGACGTCGGCGATCATCTGGGAGAAAGTTTCCCTGTCCAGGGCAGTGCGGAACAGCTCTTCCACGCTTCTTATTCCGGTCCACTCTCGGATGTTTCGAAGCCAGGAATGCCGCCTCCTTCCGACCCCGTCTGCGACCCTCAATCTTCCCCTTCATTACGAGCTGAAGGATGAAGTATTTTTCGCCTCTCTTTATATGACCAAAATATGAAATATTACGGAGCTTTACTATGTTGAGTAACTGTCTGTGTGTATTTGCTCTACGTAAAACTTCAAAATTACTAGTCATGCCAGTCTAAGATATCCTTAACATTTTACGTATCCACATTTCGAACGCCTCTAGGCGATTTAGAGTAGTCACCTTCAGCGTCCATGCTTCAACACCGTAAAGTAGAACTGACCATACATAGCATTTGATCAATCTCTGTCTGAGTTTCATGTTTAAGTCGTCATTACAGTGTAGACTTTTCATCTTATTAAAAGATGCACGGGCTGTCTCTATTCTGCATTTGATCTCCGTATCAGGGTCCAAATATTTTATTGAAGAGTCGTGGTACTGTGATCGGGTGCTTTGCGTCCAACGCGACCTTACCGTCTCAATTGCTTTTCCTCCATCTTGCTGTTGATGCGCCCTCGAGAGCACCAGAATCGTCACACCAGGGAATCCACATTCTCACCATGAATTCTGCTATACTCCGTAGTTTTCCAGGATTTTCCCGGTACCAAACGAATCTTTACGGGTTCTGGGAAGAGCTTTCCATATTGCTCGCGGTAAACGTCGTCCTCGTGATGGAGCTGCCTTTAGATTCCTCCTTATTAAAGAAAGGAATGACTCCCTCCATATGGTAGCCCTTGTGAGCAGGATGTCAATTATCGCACATTTGCTTCATTCTTTTACACATTTCTGTTACCGTTTTACTCACAAATAGAGACTCTAATGTTCTTAAAATTTGATTGACAGTTAATTATACTTTTTCATTTTTTAAAGTCTATTTTAAGAAATTCTTAAATATCACCTATTAAGAGCATACAAAATTAAAATGGAATGTGTAAAATAAATACAAAGCCATCAGTAGTTAATTTTATAATGGCGAATACGGTTAATAATGTTATTTAAATCTTAACACCAGTACACGATACTGAGATTTATTTCGATGAAATCTCCGAGTTTTAGTTCGTCGCATGCCGGAAATGTTTAAATTCCATATGCGCCTGTTATTCGTATTTGGCGTTTAAGGGGGGTAAGGTTAATTCTTACAAAAAAAGGCATGTTTTTGTGAATTTTTTGTGACAACACATTTAAAATCTCTTTATTAAAACCAATGGTACATTAAATTATAACATTCTAAAAATATGTCAAATGTGTAAAATTTTCACGAAGAAATATTAAAAAATACGGCAATGGCAACAATTATTCGGACGTGTCTCGGAAAAAAGTAGAATTGCGGTGCCCCTCATAACTTGGTGCTGGATCATTTGAAATCGAAAAATCAAAGTTCATTCGTTAGATAACAGTTTTTCCCAGGAAACTCTGGGAGAGTTTTTCGAAATTTCAATTTTTTTTTTAAACACTTTGAAGGGAAAAACGCGATTTTTTGCGAAAAAAATCGGCTAATTTGTTATTAAAAAATTAAAATTATGAACTTTGAAAAAAGTTCTCTAGCGTTACCTTAAAAATTATGTACAGAAATAGTGTTCAAAATTTCAAAAGGATTGGTGCAGTAATTTTGAAGTTATGAGGGGCACCAACTTTGAAAACGTGAGCTGTGGGGAAATCGCTTTAAAGTTTTGAACACTAAAAAATTTGGTATGAAACGTTCATAAGCGAATTTTATCGGCTTACCTCACACTGAATCATCAATGCCAGGTCCATAAAGGATAGGCTTAATGGCATCCAAAACATCCTCGGGAAGAGCACTGCACCTGTGTTTGAACGAATCCAATGCATTAGGGTCGGTTAGGTATAAAAATTCTATAGGTATAAAAATACTCATAACATCGTCAATTTTGTTCCAATCGACTTTAAATTTTTATACAATATTTTTGAGATATTATGTATTCAGTTAAAAACATTAAAAAAATGCAAAAAAAATAATAATAATAATACCTTAACCCCCCTAAAATTATCATTTAATCAAGATATATTACAGATCTCTCATAGAGACAAAGCTATTTTTGATATGGGAAAGTAGGTATGAAAGTCTTTTTGGGTGTTTATAGGGCTTACGACCAATGTACGGTTTGCTTAATGATCACTTTACACAATGTAACGTTCACCAATTCCATTCATGATTATTATTATCCAACCTATTAAATTTTTGGAAGTAATATGTCCTTGCACAACTTGTTTCATAAGCAATTTGTACACTACTACCGCTACCTTTGGACGAAATTGATCATGCCGTAAACCAGCATAGATGTCGCCATAGGTAATGTGATATCTATTTTTTTATTAGAGTTTTTTAAAGCAATATTCTTTTATGAAATCAAACTGATCACTAAAGCCTGCCATACAATAGGTCATTAGCCTTATGAACACCCAAAATGTCTGTCATACCTACTTTCCTGTATAAAAATATAGCTTCATCAGAGACATCTATAATATATCTTGATTAATTATGTCTCCCTGGGGTTATTGTATTTTTGAAAAATTTGAACATATATACTCATAATATTCTGAATCTATCATTTATTATTTGAGGTATTTTTAACATTAGTTATCTGTTATTTTACTTGTACCTCAGTGTGGCGAAAAGAAGTAAAATTCATTTTTGGTTTGTGAATCGACTATGAAATGAATCTTTGCTATGCTTGTTGCAGAAAATAAATGTTTTGATAGGCAGTGATAAAGATGGAAGATTAATCAAGTAACATCTTTCTTCTCGCTTTCCTGCAATCTGTGGCAATGATTTTGTGAAAAAGGACGGAAATGCGTAACACGAAATAAGACGCCGGGGAAGCGCGCTCGATGGAAAAAGATCATCGTTTGTAAACAAATCAATGTCCAGCCAGTGCCATCACAGCGAAGACGCACACTTCCAACAGCCAGCCCTTCTGATTTTGTATATATGGTACGTGGCTGGTATCAAACGTGTGGATGTTGTAACTTGAATATATTTTGACTTATATCTTCGAAACTATCCAATAAATACTTTTTTTTATATTAATGTAAATAATAATTACTCTAAGTGAAAATTTCTAAAATTTTCTGTAATTTGTGATTATTTTTAAATATTTATTCAAAGTTTTCATACAATACGTATGGTGGCACACCACCACCATCTATGAAAATAGATAAAAAACATAAAATTGACCAAACACATTTCTAAACAAAATGCGTATGTAGATATATACGGTACCTACCTAGTGCGGCAAAACTCAATAATAAATAAATGCACATAAATTATCTTTTTTTTATATACTAATTAATAAATATATAGGCTTTTTTAAATTTTGATGTTAATTTCTGTTGTTGCTCTATTGACATTGGTAAGGCGACATAATATACAAATGTATACCTCTCAAAATGATAATTGATTTAATATCTATTCAAAATATAATAACCTTTCCTGAAGGCATATTTGACATTCCATATTAGTTCACAAATGCCGCTGCTTCTGTGGAACTATAAATCGATGCTAGATGGCGTTGGTCAAGCACGAGTCAGACTGCGCCTGCGCCGGCGAAAACTTATATTTTGAACATTGTAACAATTGCTCTGGTTTGATTGCGAATGAACGGATATACAATCAATTAGTAAATTTTGTAATCATATTTTCTCCGGGATTTCACCAGTTCATATTTTTTCGCGTGTTATTTGTGACGTGGAAGAACCAAAAAGACTTCTCAAGAAAAAGACGGCGAAAGATCCTTGTGACCGGACAATTTTGTTGAAGAGGATAACTAGTCTACAGGTCAGTGGTCATTTGTGGCGTATTTGGTTTACTCATGTATGTTCTTCAGAGAGAGGAAACGTAATTTGACATTTTTTTTGCATGATTATCATATTGAGAGGTATTAGTTGAATATTAAATTCACCAGCGGATGGCTATTTACACGCTGCCCGCCTACATTGATACGTACATTTTTACTTCCTTTCTATTAACTCGTGGCGTCTGCTTGCATGTTTTCTTGACGAAAAAACTTTGGATCGATTTTTAACCCTCCTCCCGTGATCCAATCGAGCTGAAACTTTGCAAGCAGACTCGTGGCGCAATCAAGAAGATTTGTCAAACTTTCGTTAAAAAAATAATAATTATTGTATAATTTTGGATTTTTAGAAAATTTAATTGACTTTTTAAAATTGGAAACCATACAAATGTTTGATTACTACCAACAGCGGCCTGACGACGTCACGGAATATTTAAAATTTCAATTACTCCGTCGGTATATGTAATAGGTACTTCACTACGCATTTCGAAAATTTATGACAATTGGTTCACAGATTACAGCAAAATTCACAAATATATCAAAATCTTGATTAAATTGACTGACAAATGTTTTTAGAATTAAATCTTCAAAGCATGAAGTGTCCTATCAAAGCTCAAAACATGTGACATTCTAGAAATATATTAAATTCCTGTAAGTTTAGTGTTATGTTATATGTTTTAATTCGTCTTTAATTGTTGTTATATTTTACAAAGAAAGGGAGTATAATAAAAACTTGTTTTTTATGGGTTAGTTTTTCAATTGTGAGATGTCAAATGTTACACATCATATGCGAATGCTGTAAGGCTCGCTTGTTTTTACTCCCTCTATATTAACTCGTGGCGTCTGCTTGCTTGCTTACCGGCTTGCCGTCGAGAAAACTTTGGATCGATTTTTAACCCTTTTCCCGTGATCCAATCGAGCTGAAACTTTGCAAGCAGACTCGTGGCGACGATCAGAAAGATCTATTTTCATTTAAAAAAATTAATAATTATAGTATAATTTCGGATTTTTATAAATTTTATTGGTTTTTTCAAATTGGAATCATTACAAAAGTTTGATTAGCAACGGCGGCCCGATAACGTCGCGGAATATTTTCTAAATTTGTATTACTCCGTCGGTATACATAATAGGTACTTCACTACGAATGTCGAAATACTAAATTGACTGACAAACGTTTTCAGAATTTAATCTTTAAAGCATGAAGTGTCTTATCAAAGCTCAAAACATCTGACATTTTAGAAATATATTAAATTCCTGTAAGTTTAGTGTTATGTTATATGTTTTAATTCGTCTTTAATTGTTATATTTTGCAAAGAAAAGGAGTATAATAAAAACTTGGTTTTTATGGGTTTTTTTTTTATTTAATCGCGTGGCGTAGGTACTTGCTTACCAGTAAATACCCTCTTTAAAAACGCGGGGCCGCGATTGGCGCCGCCTGATTCGGGACCCCCGCTGTCATCCCCGGCTGTTTCCTCCCCCCGCGCCAAAGGTAATGTGCGGGCGCGCCCGCAAAGGGTTGCGTTGTAACGAGTTGTCATTTAACCAAATGCCGCTCTAGCGGGCTCGACTTGTCTCATTAGCATCGCCGCTCAGAGATGCCGCCCGCTGCTAGACGGCCCCGCTACACGATAACCCTCTCAGCGGAGGCGCGAACCCTGTTATCGACGCGGGCCACGTTATTGGGTAGGTTCGTTCTTTGTACACACAAACACAATCATTTTTAATATATTTAATATCTTAGAACTACTTTGTCCAGGCTTAAAATCAATATATATATATATATATAAAGAAACCCATGTTTCCCTATCCGCCAAGTTTTGTCCACAATCACCCACCGGTGGTTATGGTGGTGGATAGTCCTTAGTGTCACAATCGAAGTTTGGTGGGGGTGGCTGTGCGTGGGTAGGAGTGGGTGACGAAAATTTGCTTTCTAGCACATTGTTCTGTTATGGGAAGGCCGCAAACTCTTCAGATTGTCCCAAAATAGGCGCGCCGACTGTGTCGGTGAGTTTAGAAGCTTTCGGAAAAACCTTCTCTAGAAAGTTCTGGAAGGAGAAGGTTCTAGAAAATTCCCGAAAGTTCTATACGGTCCTAAACTGAGTGGCGGAATGTGTCGGTGTGTCTAAAAAGTTCCTGTACATTCGATAAATTTCTTGAAAGTTCTGGAAGGAGAATATTCTTAAAGGTTCGCGAAAGTTCTATGACGATCCAAACAGGGTACTAAAAATCTACGCGTGCGAAGCCGCTCGGGCACAGCTAGTGTTTCAATGAAGCTCTGTTAGAGATTTTTGAACATCTTTATGTATGAAGATAAATTGTAGACAAAATTATATTTTTTATGAGAAAACAAGTATGGAAAGCCTTTGAAGTCGTAAGCCCTGTAAATTCTTAATTTTCCACGATTTAAATAATTTTCGAAAAGTACCCGAAAGTAGGTACATGCCCAAATATATTAGCCCGTAATCATGAAAGTGGTCTAAGTTAAGAAATCGAAAAAATTGAGTTTATTAATTATTTCTTGTCACACTGATTTAAATTAATATAATATGTTGCAAAAATTAATATTGTGAAAAATATGAAGCATTATACGCAGTGTAATGTTTCAACGGTATTCCACTAATGTTTATCTTGATAGTGGACTAAGTCAGTTTGTCAGCATCCGTGACGTACCTAGTGTTTCGCTGCTTTCACTAGGGATGGGCGCTGAATGGACGGACTAGTTGAAATCAACCGTTGACGTTGCATCGACGCGTCGACCGTTTACGTTTATCGCATGGACTAGTTGAATTCGTAGACGGTGGACAGCGGACGCAGCAACGAGCGAGAGCAAGACAAAACGTCTCCGTTTATTTCTCTCTCATCTCTCGCTGTCGACTTGTAGATGCCATAGACGTCATAGACGGCTCGACGGGTAATTTCATTTCAACTCTAAAGTACACTACCATAGAGTGCAGATTTGTGTACACGAACTATGACTAGAGATTTGAAATTTGAATACATGCGTAGCGCGAGATAGGCTTAATAAGCTATTATCTATTATTTTTTACTTGATTTTTTGTGATGTCACGTGCGACGATTCGGTGAATTCCCAATTTTACGCCGTGTAAAATAAAACAATTCTGTTTAATTATTTTATTTTTTATTGAACTATTATTAATTAATAGGCCGGCTAGATATTTTTCTAAAATAAATATTTTATTCGATCGATCTCGACTTCCTATATATTAGGTCCTTACATATGAAATTGACGTTTAGTATGGGAGGAACATAAAGTCGATTTTTTTTTATTATAATATATTTATTTAATCAAAGTATGTACCATTGCTATCTATGCACTTTTGCCATCTCATAGGTAGTTCATCGATCCCTTTACTAAAAAAACCATTCGGAAGGGAATCAATAAAATCTTTGAAGGCGGTTTGGACTGCCCCATCGGAGTTGAATTTTTTCCTTTGCAAGAAGTTATCCAAATTTCGAAAAAAATGGTAATCTGTTGAGGCAAGGTCCGGAGAGTACGGTGGATGTCTTAGACATTCCAATTGAAGCTCCTCTAATTTGGTAGCCGTCTGTTGTGCAGTGTGTGGTCTAGCGTTGTCATGAAGCAGCAGTGGCCTAGAGCGATTAACCAGCCTCGGTTGTTTAGCAGCTAGCTTTTCCATCATGGTTTGCAGTTGCTGACAATAGAAATCTGCCGTAATCGTCTGGCCAGATTTAAGAAAGCTGTAGTGAACGACACCAGCCACAGTTCAACCAAACGCTCACAGTAACTCGCGTTTGTTGATTTGCTGCACTCAATTCGTGAGGTACCCACCTTTCAAGCTTTTTCACCTTACCAATTTGCTTCAAGTGGATTAAAACAGTTTTATCACTATCACCGCAGCCTGCAGCTAACTCGGATGTGGTTTGCGATGGATCCGCGTCCACAATAGCCTTCAATTCTTCATTATCAACTTTGGTCTCCGGCCGTCCACGGGGCTTGTTCTGCAGGTCGAAATTTCTAGAACGAAAACGTTGGAACCAAAAACGCACTGTGTTTTCTTTTGCGGCACCGTCGCCATACACATCATTAATCCTTCGAGCCGTTTCTGCAGCACTGGTGCCACGGTGGAACTCGTACTCGTAAATAACGCGATATTTCAAGTTTTTCATTTTGTAAACTGAGTCTCGCAAAGAAAAAAACAATTGAGGAAAAAACAAATGAATTATAATTTTCAAAACACAAATACATGAGTAAATAGCTGTAAAAATTTGGATTTGGAATTCCTAACCAAAGAGAAGATATTTGAGATCAAATTTGCCAGTACGGTAAAACGTCAATTTCATATGTAAGGACCTAATATTTACCTGAAAAGAGATGCTAAAATTTAATTATTGTGTTATTTCCTTACTTTTCAACTTTAGCATATAAATGATAAACAAACTTGTAGGGAATAAAATTTTCTATACCTAACTATGGTCCTTATTCAGGAGTCCAACATTAATTATTGTATATGTAATATAATCTTGAATTTAGGTTTAATTAATTTTTTTTATAAATTCCCTATTTTCAACTTTATAGATAAAAAAATAAATCGATTATAATTTTGTTTACACCACTTTTTATCGGTTTTTACATGTTTCGGGAACAATGTTCCTTTTCTCAAATTGAGCCTTAAACTAAAGTTGACAAATAATACAGATATATTTATTTATTAATAATGTCACCACAAAGTGAAAGCCTGACATTGAAAGATTTATTCTTCAATAAATTTCTAGATAACATCTCAAATGTAAAGTATTTTTAAATTATGTATTTATTTATAAATTTATAGATAATAAATAAATGTAAAGGTTTTTATAATTTTATTTAACTTGTATTGAAACGAATGAATTTTTCGTAATCGATTTGAGTTAGTGTAGTGATAGTCCAACGTTTTACAAAAAATAATACTCATAATCAAGGCAGGAATATAGTCCTGCTAGTAATAATAATAATATTGTTTTACAAATAACCCTGTACACATGTAATAATGTGTATCTAATATATTTTTTTATACACACATTGCTTTGTACTTTATATTTTTAATTTTTATACTCATATTTTAATGCTTATACCCGATACTTTCACTGCTAATATATGTAGTTTATATTTATATTTTACTGCTTACACCTGATATTGTTGTGTATACCTACTTCTTTCTTTATTATATATAGAAAGAAGTATATAAAACAATATGTAAAAGCCTATAAACAAATAAATAATAAAATATTTCTTTTTACATATAAGCACAAGTAGCGGTTTTACTTTCCCCGAAACTATATTCCTTCGAACTTCTTTAAATTTTAAAAATTAACGTCATAAAAATAACCAACGGTTGAGCCGTTGAGCAGCGTCGCGTCAAACCGTAGACAGTTGACTATCGTCTCGATGTTTAGATAAACGTCCGCGACGTCCGCGTAACGAAGTTGACGCGTCAACTAGTTGACAAATTCAACTAGTTGATCGTCTCATCGATGGATGGACGTGGACGGTCTCGTTTCGTCGACGGTAAATACGTCGACGACCCATCCCTAGTTTTCACCTCTCTTGTACTTGCAAACCTGAATTTGATTTTGCATTGAATTAATATCAATATATCACGTTTTAATATTGATAAACTTATTTTTATATGTTTTATTGACGTGCAACCATTAAATTTAAATATAAGTAACATTAAACTTATTTTTATGTGATTTATAGATATACAACCGTCAAATTTAAATGAAACGTTAAAAACCATTAGTATTGTAAGAAGTGTTGTAAAAAGTATTGTAAGGAGTATTGTAAAAACATAAAAACCAAGTTTTTACAATACTCCCTTTCTCATTTTCGGGTTTCGTGTCTACCACATGCGTCGGAATCTCCATACAACTTATTGAATTATATGAAAAAACCAATAAAAATTTGAGAAATCCAAAATTATACTATAATTATTTATTTTTTTCAACGAAAATTTGATAGATCTTCTTGATAGTCGCCACGAGTCTACTTGCAAAGTTTCAGCTCGATTGGATCACGGGAAAAGGGTTAAAAATCGATCCAAAGTTTTTTCGTCAAGCAAGCAAGCAGACGCCACGAGTTAAAAGAAAGGAAGTAAAAATGGAAACAAACAAGACAGTTGTCTTCTGATGAATCTCATCTAGATTTCTCTTTTAGCATTTTTTATGAAAAACCGTTGTAACTATCTGTCTCTTGACTTAAAATACAATGGATGCGTTTTTGTTAAAATGCCCCATACAAGATGTTTTATTAAACATCCTCTGGATGATGCCGACTTCCATATTTTAGCCTTTCTCCCAAAAGAATAAGACCAAAATTTTACTTCCAGTATACTCTACCAGCAAATCAATAACAAAAGAAAAATTTTAAGATACGACAGATTTGCTACATTGGGTTTTACCATGAATATTTAAAAATCTTAAAAGCCTAAATCGTAATTCCAGAGAATAAAATAACATACATGATAATCAAACACTTTTCAAAAGTAAGCATTTCTTAAGTAAAGCATTACTTTATTTTATTTATTTTATTTTCATTTATTGGTTTTCTTACAGCCATATAATTAATCAATCTTGAAAAAAACAATAATGGATGTACAGAGTTTTGGGCCAATTACAAGAAAACACATATATACAATCGATAAAAAATAAGAAAAAACATGTCCAATAGTGAGTTTGTGTGAGTGTGTGTATTTGTGTGTTTATTTATTTATTTATTTTGTTTTGGGAACAGTTAACAGCAAAACAATCTTAAAAATTTTCCACTGAATTTAAAAATTTACTTTAACATACATTAATAGCGAATAGAGAGGGTGGAGGGGACTGTGGGACGGGAGTAGAAGGGAAGATATAATGTACAAATTAGTTTGGGTGCGGTAGTGTAGATATTGTTTGTTTTATGTTTCTTATTGTTGCGTTGAAAATGTCAATTTGGTGATAGTTTGTGTTAAATGAATTTGTGGATCTGTACATAAAGGAGTTTTGTTTTGAGTTGGTCTTACAAAAGGGAGATGAAAAGTAGGTGAATGTCTGTTATTGCGAGTTGGGATGTGGTAAGATATTCGTTGAAGAAGTTCCGGACTATCAACTAGATTGTGTGTTATTTTGAATAGCATCACCGCGTCAGCTATGTTTCTTCGACGAGTTAGGGTCTGCATGTTAAAAAACTTCGCAGAGTCTTTATTGCTTATATGAGATCTAAATGAACGCAGGTCTAGGTATCTTAGGAATCTGTTTTGGACGCTTTCAATTCTATTTTCGTGTACTGCATAACCTGGATTCCACACCTGAGATGCATATTCTAAAATACTACGAACGTATGAGAAATAAAGTGTCTTGAGGGTACTGATATTTTTTAAATGTTTACATGTGCGTATGACAAAACCAAGCATAGATGATGCGTTGGTGACTATATAATCGATATGTTTGTTGAAATTTAATTTACTGTCAAGTATCACCCCAAGGTCTTTGCTTTCGGATTTTGTAGATAATGTTATATTGTTAATTGAATATTCATTAGAGAATACCTTTTTATTTCTTGTAAAGCGTACAACGAAGCATTTAGAAACATTTATTTCCAGGCTGTGGGCATTGCAATACGTGTTCAGACGATGTAGGTCATCTTGCAGCCTTCGACAATTTTCTAGTGAATTTATGGGAGAAAAATTTTTCATATCATCTGCATATAGGATAGTTTTTGAGTTTAGAAAGCAGTCACCTATATCATTGATATAAATGTTAAATAGCAATGGTCCCAGCAGGCTACCTTTAGGTACTCCAGATGTTACAACAACAGTGTTAGATTTAAACCCTGCAACCACTACAATTTGACTACGGTTGGAGATATAAGAAGTAAGCCAACGATAAAGATTGCTTTGAATACCTATCTTTAAAAGCTTGTTTGACAGTGTTGAGTGATCAAGCCTATCGAACGCTTTACTGTAGTCGGTGTAGATAGTGTCCACTTTTATTCTGTTATCTAAGTGTAATCTTTAATATGAATCTCTTCTAAATAAGGGCATGGAAAATCGAGGCCTGCTGGTCATCAAGCCGCTCGCATCGAGCGAAATCCACCAATTGGAGACCGATGCGAGCACTACTGATACCACCAATCGGAGGACCGATACCGCAACAGGCTCTTCAAATCGTGCTTCGCGACAAACTTTTATTGTAACTATTACGTCAATAAACCAACATTTGTAATCGTGAGTATTACTTAACATCCTGTATTTATCCATCAATCTTGCATTTACTTTTGCAATACATGCTTACATATATAGTAAATAATAATATCTTGCGATTGCCTCTCTTACGGGTGGACGTAATTCTCTTATCACAGAACATATTACTAACAAATATACTTCCGTTAAGGGTCAATATTATTTCTTCCATATACCAAGTATCCACAGATGAATCAGGCCAGTCTTGATTCATGTAGTATGTAAATTTACGTATGAAATCACACCTGACATTTTGAATATTGACTGTCTTGAAGATTTTCGGAGTACCAGTAACTATCAGAGCATAACTGCTTTAACAACGTCACACTCTGTAGTCACACAACCTCTTCAGGTTTGAAGCACGAAAATGGTAATTTTTCGACATGTAACTTCGTATTTGACTAACTTACTGAAGTAAGAGTGAATTATTTTAAAATATTATCTCTTTGAGAATTGAAAAATTTGCACACAGTGGGGAGGAAAAAAATAGCTAGAAATCAGAATCATTACTGAAATATTTTTTCTCTCATGAATAATATTTTTAGAGCACAGGCAATTAGCAAAAGAGTGTTCTTAGGTTTTTACGGCCATTCAGAATCTTCTGGTTTGTATTTTTGGAGGTAATATGCCGTGTTTTTACGACCTTTTTGGTCGATGTTTCGTATCCCATTGCAGGGTCCATCATCAGGACTGATGTGTTATTGTGAGTGTTGATGTTAAGGCTGGCAATATAGTGTCAAAAGCAGAATAAGCATAGTTTGAAAAGAATAATAATACTAAGTCATATTATGTGTGCAAGAATCTAGGATAAAAGCCTGCAAAAAATCCTAAAAGTAATGAACAAGGCGAATGCATACACCATCAGACAAGTTCGGGATGAAGATGGGACAATTCAATATGACGAAGATTTTTTCTATTTTACTAAATAATTTACATTTCTTTGTTTTAATCTGTATTACTTTTGCAAATTAAAAACAAAAAATAGCATATAAGGACCAACCTGACATAAATTAAAATGTGTAAAATTTTCACGACATAGAAACAACTTTATTAAGTAAAAACTATATAATACTTACTTCAATGACAGATTAAAACCACAAATAAAATACAGGTATACGATACGACTATAGACCACCAAAATATATAGACATGAAATGACGTAAATTTAACAAAATGTTATTTATATAACCACTAAAAATTACTTTTTTGTCCAACGGTTTCGAGACGTAACTCGTCTCTTCGTCAGGACAAGTGCATGTCGGCCTTTAGTAACATTTAGAGTATTTTTTTTAATTTACAATTTAGAGTAACACACATTTGAAGAGTATTTTGTGAAGTTTGGTATGTAAATAATACTATGGTTGTGGTGTATAGTCATATTTACATGCTAGTATAGTGGTTGTCCTGACGAAGAAACATTACGTTACGGTTATGTCTCGAAACCGGTAGACAAAAAGTAATTTTTAGTGTCTATAAACTAACATACATAACATTTTGATAAAATGTCTGACAACAAAGTTAATTTTTGAAATATTAAAAATACGAATAATACGAAGTAAATTTCTTGGTACACAGTCTGGTGCGGCGGCTGGTTGCAATAAGTTTGACTTGATTGAAAAGTTACTACGAGCTTGTGATTTTTGAAACAATTATAAAAAGGTCCAAAAATACTCTTAAATAGTTTATTATCGTAGTAAATAAGTCGCGCTATATTACAATAAGATGTATTTACTTGAAAAGACTCGGTTTGGAATGGAATTTAAAAAATATATTTTAAAAATGTCTATTGTCAAAAATACGTTTTGTTTGGGTACTACCTGATGATGAGAGTGACTGCTTCTCTTGAAAGAAGTAGTAAATAACTCTAATATTGTGTGTATAGTACTAAGTTTAAATAAAAATTATATCTTATACCAGCTGTAACCCGTCAAAAATGACGGTAATTTTACTAAATACTAAAAGTATATAAGTTACTTAAAAAAACGGACGGACGGACAGAAAACGAAATTATTATAATTGGGATTAAAATTTTGCACTACGAAGTGACTACCAAATCATTCTTTGATAGATAAATACATAATCAAATGAAATCCATAGCATTTGTTACATATATCTTCTTATTCTGTTATGTACAATACCTAGTATTCTAGATTAATCTAGTGAATTCATATAATTGGCTCAATATTATTATTATATCATTTGTGGGGTAAAAAAGCAAAGGTAGCAATATCAACAAAAATAATGTTTTGAATGCAGTCACGAAGGATTACGTATTTGGAATGAACTGAATTATATATTTTATATATCCTTACATTAAAAATCATGTTTTCTATAAATTTATATGCTTTATTTCCCATAAAATTTCGATTTTATATTAATAAATTAATAATCCTCGATGACTATATCCAATATTCTTTTGGATATTGTTGCCTTTGCTTTTATACCCCACATATGTTCTATTTTTTTTATCAAAAATAAGTGATTAAAATTCAAAATAAAATAAAAATTAACACATAAAATATCTATGTCTATATCTCCAAATAAGTGAAATCTGTCTTGGTACACGACTCTGTAAAGTGCTTCGCCTTTTTTCATCTCAGTAAACATCACTATTAAACCTATTGACGTTGATTAAACACCATTGATTTGTTTTGATTACGAAACCAAATTCGCCGCGACGTTTGCTAGGCTCGGCCGAGCAGAAATGCGAAATTGGATTGAGATTTGCGAGCGACGGATCTAACCTTTTTCGTAACGGAATTAAACGTTTTTATCACGGAACTAACGATTAAGCTAGCGCTCACTGTTGAACAACTCCTCTGTGTGAGAAAGTTGCATTGAAAATTCACTTTAGTAGCATCACGAAACATATTAGACAGATGCAAAAAAAGTTAGACAAGATCCATTATTTTTAATGAGAAATAATGATATTTTTACTACGGCTACTGACACTTACCTATTTATTAATTATCATTTATGTAAAATATCCGGAGGTCATAGATAATCTTGAAATACTCTTAGTGTGTTATAAAAGTACGGTATTAATTTAACCATATTATGACAATATGGGTATAAACCAGATGGATTGTAGTGGAAATTAGATCACTTCGGTGCAATTGTAGGAGATCCATGTATACACTAAGTACATATACTGCATTATAAATGTGCTTTAAATATACACGAGGGGAGAAATAACTTTTCTGTGTTACAGTCCCCTCGCTTGAAGAAAGGGTTTAGTTCATATTTGTACAATCTTGTGGTAAGAACTGATTTTATTATTATTAAACTGAATAAGCATTAGTGGTACGAGGCCCGCTGTAGCGAGTGAGTCCTATTTTTAAAGAACGAGCGTTTAGCTTAGTTTGAAAAAAGAATTTTAATTTGACCCGCTTTTTGTGTTAGCAGCCCCTACTTTTTACTTCCTTTATTATAACTAGTGGCGTTTGTCTGTCTGATTGACGCAAAAAATTTAGATCGATTTTTAACCCTTTTTCCGTGATCCAATCGAGCTAAAACTTTGCAGATAGACTCGTGGTGACAATACAAATGATCTAACAAATTTTCGTTAAAAAATTAATAATTATATTTAATTTTATTTATTTAATAATTGAATTCTTTGAAATTTTTTATTACTCGCTTTCGTAGCGTCGCTTGACTCGAGCCCAACGCGTAGGTTAAGCGCCAAATCTGTTTCCACTAGTAAATAGAAAAAAAAGTAAAAGAGAAAGGGAGTATAATAAAAACTTGGTTTTTAAGGGTTAATTTTAAAAAAATACGTGGATTGAGTGAGGCGAAGCGGTAGTAGATAAGATATTTAAGATAAAGGATTAGTTGCGAATGAAGTCAGCATTTCCGTCCTGTAGTTGTTGCTGTCCTGTTACTTTTTACTTCTAACAGGTGCCACTAATGACGCCAGAAGCTCAGACATCAAAACGCACTTTAATGACCGCCAATTGAATCAAACACCTTGACATTTAATGTCAAACGTTGGCATCCTATCCACGCATTGATCTCGAATGCATACAGTTGCATTAAAAATGAGATATTTTGTGTTGGTGCGATACAATGTGTAATTAATAATTTTATTGCCAAGAACTATGCAGAAAAATATAATTGAATAATCTACATCTGTGGCGAATGGAAACACTGAAGGCCATAGAAAGGGAGATATTTAGCTGTTTGATATGTGACCAAGGTCATTTTGTAGCATATATCGGTACGTATTAGGTTTATGTATCATAGCTAAATCTATTCGTGATTATGTGTTCTTACTGTCATTATCAATTTTACGTTAAAACAACTATAACTCGAAAAAACATATATATTTTTATTACCTTTACCGTTTTCTGGTTTATTTTACGCAAATTTTAATAATGCATTAGGGTCCCTATTTTCTGATCAATCAGAACGAGGAAATTAAATCACGTTATGACCAGGATTTCTGGAATGATGGCTATTGTAATAGACTATACAATAATACAAATCTCTGTTACTTTTTTAATATTTTATTTTTTAAATATTGCATGATTATGCAAGTATTTTTCGAATATTTTTCGATGTCTTTGTTGTTTTCACTGAATATAAATATTATTTTTAAACTACGTTCATATATTGACTGCGTTCATATATTTATTTATTTATTTATTTATTTATTTATTTATTTATTTATTTATTTATTTATTTATTTATTCATTCATTTACGCCTAAATAGGCTTTTACATATGTAGGTATATAACAGTTATTTGCAAAAATAATATAAACAGAGAGAAAAACAAAAAAAAGAAAGTGTATATAATTTACATTATGGCGGAATGAAGCGCTCTCAGTATCGCGCCCCTATACTGTGACAGGCCAGAACCAAACACGTCAGCTATGTTTGTATAATTGTTACCTAACCTGTGTATTCTAGGTACTAGCGAGTTGTAGTGAGCATTTGTTCTAGTATTGTCACAGTAAAAAGGCGTCGGCACTCGAGTAGTTCGACTGGGTACATGGAACATTATTAAGGACAAAATTTCAGGGCTGTGGTAATGCGAGTTTACAATTTTATATAATAAAATCAGATCGGATAAAACTCTCCGGTCCGATAGTGGCAATAAACCGGTAAAATATAATAAGTTTGTATAGTTAAGTTATATTGACCTAAGTATAGTGAGATTTCGATGACAGTTGGTTAAATTTTCTGGGAAGTAAACTAATTTAAGAAAAAATGTTCTGAAGTGTTGCAAGATCATAAATTTAAATAAAATTAATAATGTGATCTCTCGCAAACATGGTTAAAATATTACGTTTAGTAATATCTATTATTTCTCATTAATCGTCGTAATATTTTTATTTACAATAAATCTCGAAAATCTTTGTGTGATGAATACTAGATAAAAATACATGTTTCACTTAATTATAAACTATACATTACAACGTGATACTCATTCGGCGCTTACACCGTAGCGAATCATAACGTACACCAGCTAGAAACAGTCGGAGAAGCAAGATATTTCCAGGGAACAAAATACTAAATTTTGCTGACAAAGGACAATGAAATGAAATGACAAAGGACAATCCTTTCTGTAAAGGACGATGTAAATAATGATATGCTCTTAGCTTGGGGTAGGAATCAAATATAATAATTTCGTTGTCTGTCTGTCGGTCCGTACGTAACTTCGTGTAATGTCCTTAATTTCGTTCGAATTCACGGCAAAAAAAATCAAATTAAACGCCCGGAGATGGGTCTTGAACCCCGGGCCAGAAAACTCGAACCAGCGGCTTAACGTATGTTGCTATGGCCACCTCTCCGTGGACCGCCAAAAAGATACTATAAATACATCAAAGACGCGAACCAATGTTTCGTCATTTTTGACGGGTTGCAGCTAGTAATATATATATAAAAAATTGTAGATCATTACAATGAAATATTTATTTGTTTTTTTTACTTATTTTACGTTTTTTATTTAGTTGTAAAAAAAACACATTTTTACATCTAGTAATTAAAACATAAATTATCATAGCACTTTTACGTAAATATTCTAAAAATAAATCAACATAAATAATAATCATAGATAGAAACACATTTTCACATCTGGCAATTTAGGTTAGGAAATTAAAAAAAACATGAAACAACATAACGTGATCATACATTTAACTTATTTTTCACATATTTTGCACTAAACCTACGAAAAGCAATGAAACTATTTACTTCTTTCAAAAAAAATCATAATGAAAATGCATATACGCGTTTTATATTCAAAATTATACTGCCTAAATTATATTTTATCGATGTACTTAGTTCCATTAATGCTTCGAATCTGCTATATCAATATTTAAACAAATTTAAATCGTCAAATTAATTGAACTAAAGTGAATTTAAAATAGAATAATTTCAATACCAACATCTTTATACATAACTTTGAGTCGGAATAAAAGATTTATTACGCGGGCAATATGATGTCAGCTATTCCAAATAAAAAATATCTAAATTATAAACAAAAAATGGTAAAATTCTTTCCTAGCCCCAAATTTTGCTACAGCACTATTAAAACAAACAAAAAATTCACTCCAAAATCGATCATGAAAATCATTGTAAATACATTTTAATCACTATTTTCATTACTATTATTTATCATTATTTTTTAATACTAGTCGTTATGACATATAGTGATGCCATAAATATACAGAAAGCCACGTATTTATTTCAAGCATATCTGCAAAATCAGTAAATACTGAAAAGAAATAAAGTAGTAAACAAAAATCGATTCGCGCATTTTGTAAAATAAAGGAAAAATATTTTTAAAATTCACATATCAACATGGACAAACATTGAGGTCCTATGTATGTCTATCGATTCTCTGTAAATCCTTTGAAAAACCTAAATCAATTTTCGCAATGTAATTCTTTAGCACCCTGCCTAAAATAATGGCCATTTCCCTCCACCCCCAAACTACGTAGTTAAATTATAATTTCACACAAATATTGAATTGTATTATTTGTTGATTTGGCATTAATTTTGTGGCATGATACTTTATATATAAATAAAATACCTGTACAAGACCACTATTTGAGTTTAAGTTATACACCCCTCCTCTCATTTTTTCCATTAAATCATGCTCCACCCCTGGCTACCCCCTCCCTCAATTATAACCCACCTATCTATCAGTACCTATGATATTTTAGTTTATATTCTCACCTGTAGATGAGAACATCTGTAGTTCTCCGAACTAGTCGTGTATAACTTAAACTCAAAATACAAATATTATATTTATATATAAAATATTGACTCACGCTAAACACAGGCCGCTTAAATTTCTGTAAAAAAGTAACCCATAAAAACCAAGTTTTTATCATACTCCCTTTCTTTGTAAAATATAACAACAATTAAAGACGAATTAAAACATATAACATAACACTAAACTTACAGTAATTTAATATATTTCTAAAATTTCAGATGTTTTGAGCTTTGATATGACACTTTATGCTTTGTAGATTAAATTCTAAAAACATTTGTAAGTCAATTTACACTTTCGACATTCATAGTGAAGTACCTATTATGTACACCGACGGAGTAATTCAAATTTAGAAAATATTCAGCGACGTTATCGGGCCGCCGCGCCGTTGCTAATCAAACTTTTCTAATGATCCCAATTTGAAAAAACTAATAAAATTTCTAAAAATCCCAAATTATACTATAATTATTAAATTTTTTTAACGAAAATTTGATTTAACTTCTTGATCGTCGCCACGAGTCTACCTGCCAAGTTTCAGCTCGATTGGATCACGGGAAAAGGGTTAAAAATCGATCCAAAGTTTTTTCACCCGGCAAGCCGGCAAGCAAGCAGACGCCACGAGTTAATATAATATGAATAGTATTTCTTCACTAGAGTGTAGAAATGTCATAACTTACATTTTTTCCATTATTTATAGAACTATCTATAAGCATTAATTGTTTTCAACAAAATGCACCATATAAATATACGTCGCTCATTTATCGCGATGACGTTTATCATAAGGGTACCGAAATGGCGTAGACGCATATTTTTAGATATGTTACATAACGAGGTCTTCCAAGTGGTTCCCTACCTATCCACAGGTGGCGGTACTTTCACTCTCGAATGGAGGCTGCGATCACCTGCTCACCTGCTCTCCGCAACAGGTGTAAACAACTTTATGACAGCCGTATTCCGTTTGTCCGACGTACCGCTCCGAAAACATATGTTTTTACAAACCAATCCACTTAACCTTCGCCACCGACAGGCGTGATGTACGCGGTAACGGCACATCGGATGGGTGCTTTCTAAATGCACGACAATCATCTTCTTTTTTACTCCCTTTCTTTTAACTCGTAGCGTCTGCTTGTCTGACGAAAAAACTTTGGATCGATTTTTAACCCTTTTCCCGCGATCCAATCGAGCTGAAACTTTGCAGGCAGACTCGTGGCGACGGTAAAAATAATCTAACAAATATTCGTTAAAAAGATTAATAATTATAGTATAATTTAGGATTTTTCTAAATTTTTTATTACCCCCTTTCGTAGCGTCTCCCGACTCGAACCTAACGCATGGGGTAAGCGCCAAACCTGTTTCAACTAATAAATGAGAAAGGGAGTATAATAAAAAATTGGGTTTATTGGTTAGTTTTTTTAAAAACTCTTTTTAATTAATAAAACTAAAATAACTAATTATGCACTTGGGTTTTATTTAATGACTAGCCGTACACCCGTGAGTAATCACGGAGAGGCGTAAATTAATGGTTTGCGTCTTAGCTAAGCCCTGCTTTTATAATGTGTAGTATATACAGGGTTATTTGGAAAACATTAATAATCTCACAGGACTATATTTCTGCCTTGACGGTGTGTCGAAAATGTTCAATCAACCATGAACTAATGTCAATAGTTATGGAGATATGCGAGATCAAAATTTGCATTTTTTTTTCAGTATTTCTGACTTATATTTTACAAAACGTTGAACCATCATTACACTAACCTATATCGATTACGAAAAATTCATTCGTTTTAATACATGTTAAATAAAATGATAAAAACCCTGCCAAAATTCCAATTGGAATGATAAAGTGAATGATTTTTTTATATTAGATATAAGTTACTGTATTGGTAGTTTAACGTTTTACAAAAAATAAATCAGAAATATTTTTAAAAAATGCAAACTTTAATGTCGCATAATATCTCCATAACTTTTGATATTAGGTCATGGTTGCTTGAACATTTTCAACTCATACAGTCCTGCGAGGTTATTATTGTTTTCCAAATAATCCTGTATAGTATATTTTTGACGGAGGAGCGACGGTGACTATGTCCTTTAGTCGCCGCGTTGCCGTCCGCGCGTTCGAGGTTCGAGTCTCTCTAGCCGTGTGATTCGTTTTGCAGCCATGAATTTCAGGAAGATCAGGACTTACGTGACTGACAGACAGCGAAATTATTATATTTAGACGGGCATCTCGGGTCTTTTGTCTAGAAGAGTGAGTAGCCCAGTGACTAGACAGTGACAGTAGACACGACACTGGCGTCTCACACCGAGGGTTCCGGATTTGATTCCCGGTGAGGTCACAATTAATGTATATTATGATTTACTCGAACCTGGATATTTTTGTGGTATACTTCACTTCATTATTGGGCCTCTCGACCCATTGAAGCGTAAAAAAATTAAATGATATACTTTACAAGATTTTACCGCGTTTCCGATACTTCGAATCTTACGAAAAAAGACGATAGAACTATCGTATAGTATTAAAAAATCTACAATATGAAACGGCCTTTGGTAATAACATTATTGACCCGATTAACGATAACACTAACTTATACGCATTACACAAAAAATTCAACTACATTCAAATATAGAAAACGCGGCATTCACCAACTACTCTCCACTCCTCTCAAGATTCCCGTTACAACCCTTCCGCCTTAACTTTATAACCAACGCAACTGTATAACCAAACCGACTCCTTTTGTCAGTATTTATTTAATTGTAGGTATGTATTTACACCTTCAATAAAATAAATGTTTTTATATTTTAATTTTAATGTTGTTATTATAATACTGTCGATGAAACGTTCTATTACTTGTGAATTAAGAATAATAAAATGTATGTAATGAGTAAACTCAAGAATAGTAAACAATATTTTATACCATCCATTTGTAGACTTTACTCATTAAGTCACGTACAGCATATTATGAAAAATTATCACCGTCATCACTATTGACTCAGCCACCTCTGATGGGTCTTGGCCTTCTCAGCAATATTCCTCTAAATTTCTACTGAATTTACTCTAAAATTAATTTATCTATCCATTCCAAAATCATTTTTATCTATAAATTTATAGGGTACGTTTCCTATAAAATCTCGAATTCAGTACATTATAAATTAGTAATCCTCGATGACTGCATTCAATATTTTTAGATATTGCTGCCTTTGTCTTTATGCACCACATATGGTAAAATTTAAAAATTCAAAATCTCTCATTTTAGGAAAAATATCACTAAACCACGTTGCGATTTTCCCGTACAGGAGAAAACGTTAAAAGTTTTGCACAAAAGAGAAATGCGGGAAAACCTCGGAAATTCCTCCATTTTTACGACTATCAATCATGTTATTATGAGGGTTGTAAAAACAGTGGACCATCAGGCATTTTACCACTGTACCGTCCCTAGGGTAGCTTAGACTATAAATTGAAGCCACATACACAGACAAATCCAGTCAGTTTTATTTAGTAGAAGGTAAAAGTATATGTTCATATGTCTTATAATCCTCATCCGTTTCATATATTTACGTGCACTGGAAATAATCCATCAATTATAATTAAATTATATTTTTATCTAAAAATACAACGAACATGCAAAAGCAAACTAATTTACTCCCTAACGTATTTACTCCCTAACAATATTTGTATATGCAGATATGTTCTAAGAACACAGATAGTGCATTTTATCATTAGCAGCTACGAAAATCTACGTATATACTAATTAGAGTAAAGGTGTCTCTAGCATAATCCATTCAAATAAACGAAAGATTCTCAGATTTGAACAAATTTTGATAATGTATGGATGTTCTTACGATGGAATTTGCGAACGCTGCATTGTCTAGAGTGATCACTTAACCCAGCTTACATAGTTTGTAAGTCTTGTGCCGTCGTATAAAACGGCTTCCACACAGGTTTCTCATATTCGTATAATGACGGTACTCTTACATGCCGGTTCCTATAGAATAAGTATTTACTTATTTATAGCCGACACCCATGAAATAGTAATAACGACTTTTATCAAAATATTTGAACATTCTTTTTTATATTTCCTCTGCCGGCGATTGGGCGGACTATGAAATGGTTCGCGTCTTTGCTAAGACCTAGTACATAGATATATGATATTTTTGGCGGTCCGGCGAGGCGACCGTAGCTACATGCGTAGAGCAGCTGTTTCGGGTTTGCTAGCCCGGGATTTACACGCAACGAAAGTTTCATGCTTGATTTAATCCTATCGGTGAGTAATCCGCACGCTTTCTCGTGATAGATTCAACAGCTGATTGATTCCGTTTGATTTGTATTCTTATATGGCTCCAACGAAAATTATTGCCGTGTGGACGTAAGGAAATTACATTTTTAGGTTAGGTAAGGTTAGGTTAGTTTATTATTTATGATTTTTTTTACTATTCGATATTTCTTAATAACAGCCAGACAATTTCCCTTTTTTCAATTTTTTTTAATTGATTACGGGTGTCAACTAAACGGTGTTAATTTTTTACATCTCAATACTGATTTATTTACAAAAATCAAAAACATAAGACAGCAGTTTGATTTTAAATATAGGTTTATATTGATAGTCAAAAAATTCTGCAAAGTATAAAAATATTTTTAATTAATCTCGCTCTTGTCTTCATCTTACAAATTATGTGAAGAGCAAAGCACATTTGATCATAATTTACACTTTTGCTTCATTTAATATTTGTACATATGTCTTTGAAATATATATTTCCTCTTTCATCAATGATATTTATATAATATTACGTACAATTGATTTCGTAAAATTAATTCGTGATGAAATGTAGGTCTAGTTACATAATGTACAGGCAGTTGATCAGACGGTTACTTGAAAAGCTCTGACCAGGTTTCAAAATCCGGTTCGAAAATAAAACGGGCTACCAAATTTACGGACGGTTGAACGTCCGCCAGAACAGCGGTACTCCTGCTTATCCATAACTTATTTTTATCAGACGCGACATGTCCTATATAATTACACCATTTTGTTTTCTGTGTAAATTAATGAATACTTAATTGAGAAGATTAGTAATTTAAAGGTGTACAAGAAAACATAACCTTCAGAGAAAAAAATAATGAAGATATGATATCTGAAAATTCCTTTTATGATATAATTAGAGTCAACAAATAAAACAAAAAGAATTTTAAAAAAAAAACAATGAAAACGAAGTTTTTATTATACTCCCTTTCTCATTTACTAGTGGAAACTGGTTTGGCGCTTTGGGCTTCGGCCGGCGACGCTACAAAAGGGAGTAATAAAAAATTTACAAAAATCCAAAATTATACTATAATCAGGTTTAGTGTCTACTAGATACGTCGAAATATTTTCATACAACTGAGTAAGTTATATGAAAAAACCATTAAAAATTTCTAAAAATCCAAAATTGTACTATAATTATTAATTTTTTGTAACGAAAATTTGATAGATCATCTTGATCGTCTCGAAGAGTCTGCTTGCAAAGTTTCAGCTCGATTGGATAACGGGAAAAGGGTTAAAAATCGATCCAAAGTTTTTGCGTCAAAGAAAAACAGATAGATGCCACGAGTTAATATTAGGTCCTTACATATGAAATTGGCGTTTTGCCGTACTGGCAAATTTGATCTCAAATATCTTCTCTTTGGTTAGGAATTCCAAATCCAAATTTATACAGCTATTTACTCATGTATTTGTGTTTTGAAAATTATAATTCATTTGTTTTTTCCTCAATTGTTTTTTTCTTTGCGTCACTCAGTTTACAAAATGAAAAACTTGAAATATCGCGTTATTTACGAGTACGAGTTCCACCGTGGCACCAGTGCTGCAGAAACGGCTCGAAGAATTAATGATGTGTATGGCGACGGTGCCGCAAAAGAAAACACAGTGCGTTTTTGGTTCCAACGTTTTCGTTCTGGAAATTTCGACCTGCAGAACAAGCCCCGTGGACGGCCGGAGACCAAAGTTGATAATGAAGAATTGAATGCTATTGTGGAAGCGGATCCATCGCAAACCACATCCGAGTTAGCTGCAGGCTGCGGTGTTAGTGATAAAACTGTTTTAATCCACTTGAAGCAATTGGTAAGGTGAAAAAGCTTGAAAGGTGGGTACCTCACGAATTGAGTGAAGCAAATCAACAAACGCGCGTTGACTGCTGCGTTGCATTACTCAACCGGCACAATAATGAAGGATTTTAAATCGAATCATTACCTGTGATGAAAAGTGGATCCTGTACGATAATCGGAAGCGCTCATCGCAATGGCTGCACCCTGCCGAACCAGCCAAACCATGCCCCAAGCGAAAATTGACTCCAAAAAAGTTACTTGTGAGCGTTTGGTGGACTAGTGCTGGTGTCGTTTACTACAGCTTTCTTAAATCTGGCCAGACGATTACGGCAGATGTCTATTGTCAGCAACTGCAAACCATGATGGAAAAGCTAGCTGCTAAACAAACGAGGCTGGTTAATCGCTCTAGGCCACTGCTGCTTCATGATAACGCTAGACCACACACTGCACAACAGACGGCTAACAAATTAGAGGAGCTTCAATTTGAATGTCTAAGACATCCACCGTACTCTCCGGACCTTGCCCCAACAGATTACCATTTTTTTCGAAATTTGGATAACTTCTTGCAAAGGAAAAAATTCAACTCCGATGGGGCAGTCCAAACCGCCTTCAAAGATTTTATTGATTCCCGTCCGAATGGTTTTTTTAGTAAAGGGATCGATGAACTACCTATGAGATGGCAAAAGTGCATAGATAGCAATGGTACATACTTTGATTAAATAAATATATTATAATAAAAAAAAAACGGCTTTATGTTCCTCCCATACTAAACGCCAATTTCATATGTAAGGACCTAATATAAAGGGAGGAAAAAACAAATAGAGGTATCATTAGCAGCGGCGACATCTATGTAAACAATGTCATGGGAGTTACGAAATTTCGACAATAGATGGCTATATCATAGTCCCTGCAAGCCAATAATTTCGTTGTCTGTTCGTTCATCCGTCCGTCTATCTATCTGTCTGTCCCCGTAATTTCGTTCAAATTCGTGGCTAAGAAAACGAAATTAAACGGCCGGAGATGGAGCTTGAACCCCGGGTCACCACCCGAACCGGCCGTTCAACGCATGTTGCTACGGCCGCCTCTCCGTGGAGCGCCAAAAAGAGGCGAACCAATGCTCCGTCATTTTAGACGGGCTGCAGCTAGTATTTGAAATAAGACAGAAAAAGAACATAATGTATATACTTATACAACACATAATATATAGAATTACTAGAATGAATGGAAGCACTCTCACCGCGCCGCTAAATGAAAAAATTAGATAATTTCAAGGTAAAGGTACGCCTTAAGATTGTTATTTTTTACTGAAATTTACACTTTGAAGGCGTACCTTAACCTTTAAATCATCTAAGTATATACTCTGAATTGGAACCCTAGTGGAGGCCAAGTCCCACCCCGGGATGCAGCGCCGAAGATTATTATCATCACAGAATATATTATATAAAAATTTGATTATGTGTGGATGTTTTTACGGTGGGATCAATGAGCGATGAATGTTATCACTTAAGCCAGTCAATACAGGTCATAAGCCTTGTGGCCACCCTGTAATGAATTCCATACATGTTTCCCACAAAAAGCTTCATCTCTGTGAGACTTCTATAATTTATCTTAATTAAAGGAAAGAGTTTGTTAAAAAAAATAATTAAAAGAAAGAGTGTTGATGGCACCAGAAAGTGTTTTTTTCGTTTAATTTTTAATTTTAGTTATTTGTTATTTTTACATAAATCAATATAATTTAACATTTAAAGTAAGGAAAAAAATCTTCTATTTCTATGAGAGTCAGACACTCGTGTATAGAGAAGAAGTAGGTACTATATGTCTAAAGTTATTAATATGCATTAATCTAAGTAGTACAAAATAGAATTGAATATAAAATAATGATTATATACATAGAAATATTATATAAGTAATAAGTAGTTTTAGTAGTAGCCTTAAATTCTGTTTTTATTTGATAATAAATTGGGTTGGGAGGTGCAATCTGTTGTGACCTGACATTTTTAAACATTTTAGATATATTCTTATCTTTATTTTTATGACAGTTAGGGGGAGTTTTATTAAAAAAATAGAGTCAAAGGCACTCTAGGCACGGTATCGCTGAAGTGGTATCAAAACAGCTTAGAAGAACGGACGCTGGGTGACGTTGATTGTACCTAACATATGTGTTAAGAGGGGGGGGGGGATAAGGTTAATTCGGTGAAAAAAGTAACCCATGAAAACCAAGTTTTTATTATACTCCCTTTCTTTGTAAAATATAGCAACAACTAAAGACGAATAAAAACATATAACATAACACTAAACTTACAGTAATTTAATATATTTCTAAAATGTCAGTTGTTTTGAGCTTTGATAAGACACTTCATGCTTTGAAGATTAAATTCTAAAAACATTTGTCAGTCAATTTAGATTTTTGACATTCGTAGTGAAGTACCTATTATGCATACCGACAAAGTAATTCAAATTTAAAAAATATACCACGACGTTATCGGGCCGCCGTAATCAAACTTTTCTAATGACTCCAATTTGAAGAAACCAATAAAATTTCTGAAAATCCGAAATTATACTATAATTATTTATTTTTTTTAACGAAAATTTGATAGATCTTTTTGATCATCGCCACAACTCTGCTTGCCAAGTTTCAGCTCGATTGGATCACGGGAAAAGGGTCAAAAATCGATCCAAAGTTTTTGTTGACAGCAAGCAAGCAGACGCCACGAGTTAATATAAAGGGAGTAAAAAGATATGTTTTCGAGATTTTTTTTGGCGATACAGATAGTGCTAGTTTGATAACTTAATTTTTATATAATAATACATTATTTAAAAAATTTCATTACAAAATATTTATATTTAAGCGAGTAGCAGTGAATCTCCGGAGGCGCCTCGTAAAAAAGGTGGTTTTACGGTGTACATCATAACTCGAAACAAAATCATCTGAAACAAAAAAATAAAAATGCACTTGTTAAAGGAGATGTTTTTCGAGGTAATGGGGTGAAGATTTTTGTTCGATTTTTCAATTTTTGGTAGCCCTAAGAAGCCAAAACACCGATTTTCGCTAAAAATATCGGCCAATTTGTCACTGTAAAATTAATAATTATTTTTTTAAAAAGCTCACGGCGTTACCTGGTGAATTGTGTGAAAAATTACTGCGCAAAATTTCAACGGTAATTTATATTTTGTCGGTTTTGAACGGTCCAGTATATTTTGAGTTTTGGCGTACCCGGATTTTAAAATTTCTTCGATGCCAGGTCCATACAGCAAAGAGCTTTCATCAAGAAGATCTAGAGCATATTTTTGTCTCAAAACTCTTCCAATACAATAAATAGCGCATCAGGTAAGCGCGTCCATCAGCTGCCCGAGCAGGTATAGAAAATCAGTCTGAGCATCACTCAAATGTTCATAACATCGTCAATTTTACTCCGATTGACTTGAAATTTTGACACAATATTATTACGATGTTATACATTCATTTAAATTTTTTAATGCAAAAAAAATTAAATACCTTACCCCTCCTTAAGCTTTAGAATACGCTGCACGGTATAGTATTGACATGTCTGGTTTTAAAAAAATGTATTATAATATTATTGTGTTACTAGGTACCAATGTATACTGTTTGTACTACTATGCTATTTGTAATGGTTTATTGTTAATAGACTTGAAACCCTAACGCCGTCGCCAGTTCACTTTTCAAGAAAATTCTTCAATGACCTGAAGTACAAAACCATTCCCATACATGTGTGTACTTCCTTTGCCACTATGGTATAGGTCTTTTTATATAATACCGAATTATATAACAAAACATAAATATATAATACCAAAAATACTCCACGATCAACAGACTTTCCATCCTAGGAAACGAGTATAATATTCACTTGCAGATATTCTCAGCGTGAACTTAAGTCGTTACCGGTATCTCCTTTTAACAAACATTTTACCGTTAATTTATTTCATTAAACTTTGTTAATACATATATGAATACATGTCTTTGTTCATACTGATATACAATTTATAATTGTTTTTACTTAATTTGAGATACATTTAGCAATAATATGTTTTTTTTAAACATTGTGTCACAGAGTATAAAATTGTAAACGGATGAACAAAACTCCGTTTTTATGAGAGCAGAAATATGCCCCCCTTGCGTCAACTTAAGTTTCTTCTTAAGCGTCCTTATTTTACATGCGCATTATTCTTGCATTATCCACTCCCCTAGTAAACAAAAAAACAACAATTATTTTAAAAGATACTGTTTTATAAATTCCTTATGTATGTATGTATTTATATGTATACGTTTGTAAATGATCATGCATGCTGATATATATTTACATATATAATGTACACTGTTATCTAGATGTGTATAAGATTTTTTTTTTGTAATAGGTGTAAACAGAAGAAATAAATAAATAAATATATAAAATAGCTTGCTATAAAGTTAGTGTGGGTACAGTGCATAATACGCGCATTGTTTTGCTGTGTTAAGTTTACGGATACGAGAGGGGCGTTATTATAAGTGAGTGGGTGGCAGGTTCGCCAGACGCCATCGAAATCCCATACATTTCTCGGAATCTGAATCGAAAGCATACGGATGGAATTAGTATCAGAAAACAGATTTTCAGCTACATTTATAAGATAACATAATATTGTAAAGCAGAACTGCTGACCTCGTTTTCAGCAAAATTTCGAAACACACCTTTCCAAATACGGGAATCACCAACTTGTTCGGAGCATTAATAAGTTATTGTTGGCACTTTGCACTACTTACGCAACAGTCTGCTACCCCCTTCCTTCTTTTCTCTCACTTTTACTTTATAATTGACCAAATTCAATTCATTCATAGTCTGTGGGTTACAAATACGTACACGGCTTGCATTGTTCCTTCCAAACCATTCACAAGAGCACAAGGAATTTTTTTTTTAGATATATATTTATTGCCAACTTGAATATTGACTATAGAAACAATAGAACATTTGAAAAAAAAACGAGCGAGCCTTACAGTAGGCGCATATGATGTGATGAGAACGCTTGACATCTCACAACTAAAAATATCAATTGAGCAAACAAAAATTAACATCAAAATTTAAAAAAGTAACCCATATAAACAAAGTTTTTATTATACTCCCTATCTTTGTAAAATATAACAACAACGAATTAAAACGTATAACATAACACTGTAAGTTTATACAATAATTTAATACATTTCTAAAATATCAGATATTTTGAGCTTTGATAAGACACTTCATGCTTTGAAGATTAAATTCTAAAAACATTTTTCAGTCAATTTAGATTTTCGACATTCGTAGTGAAGTACCTATTATGTATACCGACGGAGTAATTCAAATTTAGAAAATATTCCGCGACGTTATCGGGCCGCCGCTGCTAATCAAACTTTTCTAATGATTTCAATTTGAAAAAACCAATAAAATTTCTAAGAATCCGAAATTATACTACAATTATAAAAAAAAAATGACGAAAATTTTATGTATCTTCTTGATCTTTGCCTCGAGTCTACTTGCCAAGTTTCAGCTCGATTGGATCACGGGAAAAGGTTCAAAAATCAATTCAAAGTTTTTTTTTACGGCAAGCCGGCAAGCAAGCAAGCAGACGCCACGAGTTAATATAAAGGGAGTAAAAAATCTAATACCTATAGGTATACTTATTATTTTTATGGATTTTCTGCGGCATCTCTTAAAGGTGGAATCAAAGTCGAGAGAGAAAGTGGTAGGACGCTTCCTGATGACGCTGAATAAGACTTCAGCGAAACGTCGAGATTAGCTTCTCAGTAAAATACACGGTTCGCATAAAATATCCGTTATATTTAACATGTAAATATGTCCAACGACCGTATTAATAACCTTAACTCTTTAAAAAAGTTTTTTTTTAATCTATTAACTTATTATGTTTTTTTTTTCTATTATCCCTGTCAACCCTCTTCGTGTTACGTCAAAAGTCATGAAAACATGGCAGCCGTGACTTGCTTACGACCGTATAAACAATCTTGAAACTTCTATCCTAAATAACCGCATAAAGTCTAGCATCTGCACTCGGAAGGTAACTGCCTTATTTTACTACCCTTTTTAAACATCCCAACTTCTCGCGGGGGTGGATCCTTGCGTCAGATGAAAAGTTTCCCTTATCAATTTGGTAAAACTTCCCACGTGAAGCCTTAAACTCGCTACCAGAAACGAGTTCATCATGCGCAGCGCTTCCGCAGACGACAAAGTGTATTTAATTCAACGCCGACTCGAGACACCTGCACCATTTTTTGTTACCACCATCTCTGACCACCTGTGGCGAAATCGACATTTGTATTCATTGATAATGTGTACTGTATTATCCATACTAGTAAATATATATAATAGCATATAATTCAATGTTAGAAAACTTCGATAAATTAATGCAGAAAAGAAATCAGACCAATTCGTTAATTAATCTGGACAATTTTATTACCTAAGAGGTGGAAACAGATCATTATTTATTCTCAGCAAAAAATTAATGTTTTTATCACTTGTTGTTGCGTAAATAAAATTGAATGATTGTTGTGAAGATTTGATTTCGACATTAATCGTAGTTCGTATGGCCTCAAGGATAGATCTTATAGGGAATATTAACTGTGTATTGTGGTGTATAGAATATATTGAGAATAGATGGGTTTGCTTAGCGCGAGGCAAATGTATGATGTGTGAATATATGGAAGAAGTAGAAAAGACGAGTAAATAAATAAATAAAAAATATAACTTTATTCCAGAATGTGGAGAGGTTCGTGCAATCCCACACATTCCATACATGAATAGGTACATACATTAAATTATTATATAAAAGAAAAGAGAAAAAAAGAAAATCATATAAAAGAGAAGAGAAAACAGTATCAGTATTAAACATGAAAAAAAGTAACCCATAAAAACCAAGTTTTTACAATACTCCCTTTCTCATTTTCTGGTTTCGTGTCTACCATATGCGTCGGAATATCCATACGACTTGTATTAAAAAAACATTAAAAATTTGAAAAATCTAAAATTATACTATAATTATTTTTTTTTTAACTAAAATTTGATAGATCTTCTTGATCGTCCCCACGAGTCTACTTGCAAAGTTTCAGCTCGATTGGATCACGTGAAAAGGGTTAAAAATCGATCCAAAGTTTTTTCGTCAAGCAAGCAGACGCCACGAGTTAATATAAAGGGAGTAAAAAGAAATATAAATATATCGTATAATAGCGGCTTTAGCGATGGCATGTCGATTATGAGGGGCCAGTATCGTTCTCCAGTGTGCATCAATTCTGGATGCTAGAGTAAGGCGGGCTTCCAGGATAAGGATATTTCCGGAGCTGTATATCCTTTCCCTCATTCCTGCCACCCTGGATCTTATGAGAGCTGCAAAATTGGGAACACGCACCTCAGTGAACATACCGGAAGCGCTGCAATATCTGGGAAGGCCAAACATCATACAGAAGGCGTTGTTATATGGTATGCGAAGTCTTTCTATGCTGCTCTTTTAATAATTTGTCCAGAGTAAAGGTAATTTAATATCGAACTGATACTCATAGTTGAGTACTGAGGTTTAGTAAATACTGGAACAGTTTAAGTGGTCAAGCGCGGTGGCGCTGTCTAGTTCTGATTGGCTAGACTCGTTTATTTTTTTCTTTAATAAAATACTATTTATACTTATCTTTTGCTTCATCATTTAAGCATTGGCATAATGCAAGATATTCAAAGAGACGTTAAACACCTTGTCGAGTCTTTGGACCCCCGATCCTACTAGAATAAAGGGATGAAGATGATTATGATGATGATGATCATTTACTCATATTGCAATACTTGTTATCTGCCAAAATCCCTCTAAGTCAAATGTCTTATTGCAATATTTGTTATCTGCCAAAATCCCTCTAAGTCAAATGTCTTAATATCCAAACATTCTTACCTACTGTACAATGAGTTGAAAATATTTCAGGTTTGATACTGTAATGTAAGTTTGGCGGTCGCCAGCTCTTAGGTTCTCTGGATACATCGCACAGGCCCACTGCAACCCCGCCAAGCCTCGCTTTTTTTCCTACAGAGACACGGTCGCCCCGCATTATGTTCCTGTTCAGCTATTTGCGAGGCTTTGCCTTCGAAAACAAATAGAAAAATAAGGTGTCGAGAATCGCAAGAGTTGGCGCGCCTCAAAACGAATGAAAATACTTAGATCCGCGTTCTCAAAAGCTTAGCCTACGGTCCACAATTTCTGAAAATTACATTTTTCCCCATTCCATTAGTGAGAATTGCCTGAAGGCTGTCATTTCTCAGGATTAACTTTCTTTGTCTTTTCCACCACCTTGATTCGGCAGATGAACTTTTGCGGTGCCCCAATCTAGCTTCCCGTTGCAAGACTTTTTCACCCCCGCGGAACGGAATGAGATTTTTATAATACCTATATTTACCTGCGCTTATTTAAGGATTAAAAAATAAAATGCTATTTATTCAAAAAATAATGTTATGAGTTTTTCTAAACGCACTGTTTACTCACAAGTGGCTTTAACAAAATGAACGGACTCTAATCAATGTTCTAAATACAATAAATATGCTCGTGACATTAATATTAAATATATTACCATAAAAGACGTACGAAAAGTATTATAATATTAATGACACAAAATATGTTGTATTAGGTGCAATAACTTATCCGATTATTGGTAGAATTAATGATTATTTTATTATTATGAATTTAATCAAAGAAATCCATGTTACCTTGCTATCCTACGGACCGTTTGCTCTTAGTAATTCTGTTCAAAAACATAGGTGAAAAAATAAACATAAACCTCTCTCCCATCTATCGACCGATTTTTAAACATAAATCAGACAATAAATGACCGCCAGCCATTCGACTTAATTATCTCTGCTTTCGTGTTGTGTTCACAGAGTGCGCTGGGACCGTGAAAATATTACAATTGAAATATAAAAAAAAACTTCAAATGTATTTATTTATTTAAAAGTTACATTTGGGTATGAAAGTGAATAATGTTAGTGATTTATTTGGTCAACCGACATTTAACTCTTCCAAATTTTATTACGATAGAATTGCCCACATACGATACGTTTATTTTTCCCAATTCATTAAATTGATATCGTTGAATCATTTTCAATACGAAATAAAAAGAAAAAACTCTAAATATCAAACATATTTATGTACAATACATAACTACGAGAGTTCTGATGTCCAAAAAATCGTTCGCAATATCTGTATTTAATGCATTTTTTTCTGTTTAAAATATATTTCTTATTTACAGACCAGTTTATATAGTTTTTTATATATAATAGGATGTTGCTATTCTACTAGTTTTAGAGCACGTTTCCGAGTACTTATGTATTGTTGCTTTTGTAAATTTTAGTATCGGTATATATGTAGATCTTCTTCCTGGCACTGTTCCAACTGATTGCCTAGGTAGGCTGTTGAGGTCGGCTCTTCTCGTTCTCAAGCTCTCTGTATCTTTTTCGGTTCTGGGTATCGCTTTCATCTAGTCTAGATACATAGATAGAAAATATATAATTATTTTTGTAACAATGTCCTTCACCAACGCTTCTGAGACGCTGCGCTACGCCAGATGGCGATGTTTACACGCTAACACAAATATATTATGATTTCGCGATAATTTTATTTGTTGTTGTTGTTTCTCCGCAGGGGTAGGCAGAAAGGATTGAACGCCATACTCTTCTATCCTGGCACACCACTTTTACTTCAGCCACATCCATACATCTTCTCATACACGCCCTCTATTCCTGTTGCCTTCAACACTCGCCTCATATATTTTCTTAACCACCCTTTCCTCGTTCATACGCTCCGCATGACCAAACCATCTCAGCACTTCTTTCTTTATTCTATCTACCACACTGCAGCCAGCATTATTTGTTGTGAATGTTAATACTCGATTCGCGTTTTCTCTAAATTAAGTAGAATTTATAAATTAAGCAAATTTATAATTTCAAACATAAGAAGTACATCATTTTTAAAAAGTCAAAGCTAGTAGAAAATATTACTCACTTTGTTTAATAATGTTATAATATTTAGCAATACAGAGATACATAATAGAAAAGATAGCTAATTAATGTATAATATTAAACTCGTACAAAAGTGTAGTTAAAAGAATCAATCAAAAAGACAATCCTAAGCATATATCCTTCCAGTACTGCAAATATTTGCATCTGGTTGATTTATTAAATCTTCTTACGGTGCCATCTCCTATCGGAGGTCGGCGATCATTCTGGCGATAACGACACTATTTACCGCCGCACGGAACAACTCAGTCGACTTATGCTTACACCAGACCACCAAGTTACGCGGCCATGAGATGCGGAGTCTTCTTACGCTTTTTTTCCACTTATTTTCCCCTGGATGATGGGTTTAGATTGACTTTTGGTTCTCTCATAATATTTCAGAGATACTAAAGCTTTCTTGTCTTGATAGTCTACAGCGTTTATTTTTTAAATTTATCAAAGTACAACAAATATATATTACCTTCATCATTACGGATTATATCTGACTCACCTAATACTTATGGAATTACAATCTGTCGCGTATCATCATAATTTTAATTGAATAAGAATGTCTCTGATTTGATATTTTTTGCATTAACCGATTAAGTGTGGTTGTACTCTGATACAACACTTCCTTTTTTTGTAATAAATTGTGTTTTCAGTGAAGAATATTTTTTACGGAAAAAAATGGCCGCGATTATGCAGCGGTTAATTTAGATTGCTGTTTACAAGTATAAAGTCCGTAAATGATAATTTTAATTAAAAGTTGATGGACCGATTTCAAGACCAAAGCGTGTCGTTACGGAAGTAACTGAAATGTTCCATCTAACGTGATTGCTTTATTTATAATTTTTCTATCTAAAATTCTATCCTGCATTTTGGTGTTACGCGTTAAATAACGAATTACAAATCAGGAAAACATTTAATTCAATTAAACAAAACAAAGTTACAACATTTAGATGATATAGTCCGCCATTTTATTCCGTCGTTCCTTTGTCAACGGCAAGTTTAAATATATGCTGAACGCTTTTGTTTTCCAGCTATTTGTTTAAATGCCGCTCGCAAGTTTTCTGTCAACTTTGCAATGTTTCTATGAAATTTACCTTTGTGCACAAGTATGTTTTCCCTTTTTCCATAATACAATAAAAGCAATGAATGCATGTTTACGAAGTGAGGTAAGCAATACCAATATTACTAATTTAGAATGTACTGAATTCGAGATAAAAATAAATATAAAAATAAAACACAAATCGCTTTGTTTTCACCACTTTATTACTTTATTACTTGAAATTAGGAAAAATGTTAATATTAATTCGAATTCAATAAATACATAGATTTTTTTTGCATAACCCCATATTGATTCCCCCATAACCCAATAACATTCCATCCTCTCCAGATGACCCATAATAATTAACACCTCTGACCCCGCCCTCCCCTCACCCATCTCTTCACCGTAACACATTTGCATGGTTTACTTTTTCAATTTTTAGTATACCAATAATCCTCAAGGAGAGAACAATGTTCTCGAAACATGTAGATTGTTCAATCTAATAAAGTGGTGAAGATAAATTTATTTGTGTTTTATTTTAATAATAATGTCACCACAAAGTTCAAGCCTTCATACAGAAGAAAAAATATTCTTCGAAAATATACCTCTATCCCATCCAAATTTATGTTTCTAAATCAATATTTAAATCAATATATATTAATATTCATTTCAGCAATCAACCATCAACGTTACAAAATGGCAGCTTCGTACTAGAGTGAGAGTTAATGTTGGTTTTAAACTGAAACAGCGTATCAAAGACTACAATATTCTATTATGTAAATAGCAGAAACACCAATATCCAACAATTGGTAACAGATAGAGTTATCCACATTTAAATGTTTAATATTTATTTATACACGTATATAAAAGGAAACTGGGGTGGCAATTTTTATTGAAAACTTATTTCTTATAAGATTTCATTGATTTCAGAGAAATTTCCTTGGAAAGTAATAGGTTTTTTATATTTTTCTTAGATTTCTGTAATATTGTTGCCTTTACTTTTCATCTCTCATAAAATATATAAAAAACACTTTTTTATAAAAAATACTAAAACGGCAAAATATTTTAATAGCTACTGTGCTTAGAGCGATCACAGAATATGCGAATTTCAATAAAGACCCTAGAAGCGATGGAGAGATAGCTGGAATTCAGCATCTCAGGAGCAAACTCTTGCACAAACAGACTCTTGAGTCTAAACTAAGTTGAAAAAGAAGAAAAAGCTTTTACTATAGCTGGACCGCATTCAAAAGAATGTGCGCAAAAAATATGTGTGTTGTTACGACGCAAAAAATGAACACAAAATAAGTTTTTCTAGTAATATTTTTTTAACTAAAAAATATATATTTAATTGGAATATCATATTGAAGATTGTAATACGGGCTTGCCAGGCAACTTTTGCCTGCTTTCTTCTTACCGGACAAAGCTAGGGAATAGGTCTTTTAATTGTGGTCGATCTATAGTCTGGCTGTTAAAAATATATTTTCTCGTTCTAAGTCAATTTTTATAATAGCGTGTTTTTATATTTTTTCAAATATAATATTATTTTCTGCTGTTAAGTCTACGTCACATTAAATCTTGCAATCAATACGAAATACGTCAAAGACGTATATCTTGTACAATGTACAATATCCGACAAAGTAAAGCATAAACATATAAAATATATTTTTAAATGATTTTATAAAATTATTGAACGATTATTTTATGATATATCGTCATCCAGAATGCGTCTCTCTGTCAAATTTGACACGAATGCACACTACATAAGGGCAAAAGAATATCTAATATTTTAAAGAACAAGCAGCAAAGTTTAACCGAATATAATCCAACAATTGCAATAAATTGCAACAAAAATATGAAACTTAATAAAATTTAAAATATTGGAAGACACAATTGGTGCTCTCAACCCAGAAATTTTAATTCTCAACCAATAATTTATTAATGTCTAATTTCAATGCCTGTTCTAATTACCGCAATTGTATTTTTTTAAATATTTTTTATGTATACTCTATTATAAAAAGTAGATATTTTGATATGTTGTATACGAAACTTTAAAAAAAAAATTAATTATTCCATTATTTGTAAACTTTGTCTGTCTCGACATACTAACCTCGTCTCAACATTATTGTAGTGAGACAGGCATTGTCCAACCCAAATCGTGTATGATCTCTGAATAAGATAATAAAAAATTAAAAAAAAATATATATATATATATATTATATATATATAATATATAATAATTATATATAATATATATTATATATATATATATTATATAATATATAATATTTTATCAACACGCATCACCTGATACATTTTAGTGTTTAGTTTTTCAGTCTTTTTAAAAAGCAAAAATACAAGTAAATTAATGAATAAGGCTTCCAGCCTGATTTTATGCTAGCTTGAAAATTAGAAGCCGAGTTTCATAATAATAAAGCGTGGCTGGGGTAGAGGGTAGGCAGGTAGGTAGGGGCTGTTAACATAGCCCGTTAACTGGAACTAAGTAGCTTTGTTTATTTCAGATTCTCTGTTTTGCATATGCCGGCATTGTCAACAGTAGGATTTGTAATTAAAGCAATTTAAACTGCGTCGTCCGCTGAAGCACAGAATCAACATCATAAACTTTACACCCACACTACAGCCGGAATATAAACATAGGACAATAAATCCTTTTTCATTCACTAATTATTTAAAAGACTTAAACTTTATAAACTAACGCAGAATGGTTGGAATAATTCTGAGCTTGATTATTAATGCGGGCAGACCTTTGAGAAAAATTCTTCGCCGGCTGCGAGCTATGATTTTTTAATTTCAAGCTATTTCATTAATTAAAGAATCTTTATTGAAAGAAAAATGCTTACATTTTCTCCGTAACGAAGCAATTATAAATTAAAAATGATTCATTTATATGAATTCGTTTCATCAGTCAGTGGCGTGCTTTCAATCTAACGCACATATTTCGAAAGTAAAAAAAAATAAAGGAAATAAATGTTTTAAGCAATATATAATATTTCTATTGAAATATTTCAAAACGCCACGTATCAAATGATATCATTAATTATGTGTATAATATATAATAAATAAAATCTTTAATTATGACAACTCTTGATTCTTGAGGGAGTAAGTCCCAATATAAAACGTTCAACGTTAAGGCGCCATAGTACATGATTCACGTTTTTGCTGTCTGGAGAGTCAATTTAGTGTAAAGTTTTCGAATATTATTGCCAAAATTGCAGCTAACCATGCATTCAATCAATTTTATTATGAAAGGTCCATTTACTATTAAAGCATTTGTTTAAAAAAAGTTTAAAAAATACTTTGTTATTTTCACAAAAAAAATATAATCCCGAAGCTCTATTTAATCTTTCTAGCAATAGAGTTATCTTTGGTACACTTTTTCTCGAAATATTTCCACGTAAAGACCGTATATTTTTTTAATAAATTGAATAAAAGAAGTTCAAACAGAAAGTTTGGGGGAAAATATATAATTATTTTTGGGTAGGTTGTTAAATACAACGTTTACAAAAAGATAAAAATTCACGTTCCGTCTCCTATATTGCAGCATCCAAAAAACCATTAAAACATTGATTATTTTAATTAAATTTTACATGCGTACTAAGAAAATTTCACTGTCATTAATATAAAAATATTCAAAATTTTCTACCTCATACACAAAAATTTGAATTAATTAAATCGTATAGTCTGTTAAAAGATCATTTTTCTTTCAAATCAGTCGTTGGTTGGACACCAACTACGCCAGTCGTCAGGTTACGCTCCCGCTAGTTTATACGAATATATCTTAAAATGCTGCGTAAACTTTGCCTGAGTGTTAATAAAGGGAAGATATCCGTATAATGAATGCATTTTAGAAATCCCATATCGCGGGGACAACGGTAAATGCAGAAAATAACTGTTAAATGTATTAAAAATACTTGAATTTGAATGTCGCCATTTTTATTTTTTACAACTGTCAAATTTTGTTTGTTTTTGCGGGCTTCTTCTGATGTTTTTTTCCATTATTCTTATCTGTTTTCTTGAAACAATATGATATATAGACTTTGTTCTGTATATACACTGAATTTTTGTCTTTTCTTTTACCTGCAAACAATATTTTTAATGAAATAAGATACTCCGTCTATTTCTTTACTCAACGGTAATTGTCATTTTTTCACAAAATAGTGATGTGAAATCTTTTGAACCGGCATTTTTTTGTGTTTTTATTTTAACTGAAAAATTTTCAGTAAAACGATATAATATTGTTTTGAGTTTGTTTGTTTTGATGTTTTGTTTGAAAAATTTTCAGTAAAAAGATATAATATTGTTTTGAGTTTGTTTGTTTTGAAAAATATTTTCAATTAAGAGGTCCTAGTACACGATTTTCGTATTTGCTGTCGGGCGCAAAGTTGCCAACGTAGGCGATTTTTCGCCATTTAGGCTACTCAGAACGAGAATCGGCGACGAAAAAATCTAAAAGGCGACTGGTCGCCTACTAGGCTACTTCAGAGACAAGTTATTTAAATCAGCCGAATCGCAAATAATTAAGAAAAAAAATACAATTACCTTTGTGTAATGCTGTCATTGAAAGAATTTTAAGCGTAATGGGGACAATTAAAACAAAATTAAGGAATCGCCTGCAACTACCCATGCTGATCGCTATTCTTAGAATTCGTACCTATATGAATGTAAGAGGTGTGTTGCAACAACTTTCAACCAAGCAATCACATGGTAAGTTTTCACGCTGGTAGCAAAATGTACGTCTCCGGTGTTTTTAAAATGCTACCTATCTACTTACTTTACTTTCTTTTAACGAAAATTACGGTTTTTTATATTAGGCTTAGGCCTATTTATCAATACATTATAAATATGTTATAAATAAATTGATAAAAATTACATTTTATTTTATTCATATTGATATTTTGGCGTTTGGGCTACTTTAGGCTACTTTATGTATAGGAAACGGCGATATTAGGCCAAGCGCTGTTGGCAACTCTGGTCGGGCGACTAAATTGAACATATAAACTTATTAAATCATTTTGCAAAACCCGATTATTAATTTATCCTCCGGCTATTAAGGAACCGTTTATATGCTCCATTTTTGTCGTCCGTCGTTATATATTTTTATTTATTGTGGTCAATTGTCGATATTTTTTATGAATCGTTTTACCCCAGTTCATATAATCGGATCTTATGAATCCTTCTTTTTTCCTTTTATAACATCTTTATATGTTGTATTATTTAAATACCCTGTTTTAATGAATCGTTTTGTTTTCGTTTATATGTTCCGTTAATCGTTTTTTATTATACTTTTTAAATAATCGTGAGCCATGCACTGATTGCGTGTCACACTCTAATTATATAAAGTTGTCATTCCAGCAAGTTACGGATAGACAACCAAATTATTATATTTAGATATTTGAGGTTACATTTCTGTAAGTATGAGTTTTCATTCTTTTCATAAAATTCAATAAAGTAATAGACAATGATCAGTGTAGATTTATACAACTCAATACTTTGAGCATCATTAATATATAATTTGTCTTTATTTTAGTTTTTAAATATTACTTCTACCGCATACATGCATGAATGTTTTTTATAATCGTTTATTATGGTCAGTTGTTGATCTTTTCAAATAATCGTTTTTCTCCAGTTTTCATAATCAGATTTTATGATTTATATCTTTTGTTATTATGTTTATTAATCATAAGGTTTTACGTTTATATGTTCTGTTTTTGATTGTTATTTAAGTAACTTATGTAGAATATTAAAAATAAATTCGCTTCAATACAAGCAAAAAAATGTTTAATCATTTTGCACTATCACCCTTCAGAAATTTGATAAATATATAATACTTTATAAAGTTAATCTGTGCTTTTCTGAAAATATTGGGATGTCAGATCTTTATCCTAATCTTGACAGGTATGTATAACAATATATTGACACTAATTTCGATGTTTTAAGTTTGGCATGTTTGAAATAATTAATGAATCAATCAGAAAGCCCTAAAACGTAAACAAATGTTAATGTATTCACAATTACGAATAATGATCTTTCTAATTGATTGAATTCATTAATTTCAAACCTGTCAAACATAAAACGTCAAAAAAACGGCATCACAATGTAATACAATAACTGTCAAGATACAGAAATAGCAATGTTGCTTAGTTCAGAATACGGATGATTATCATTTTATTTGACTTTTATTATTGCGAATTAATTTTAGATATTCGATATAAGTTACTTTCATGAAAGTCTTACGTTTTGAAAAGATAATTCAGAATATTTTTATTTCTATATTCTCTTTATACTTAACCATATTTTTATGGGTGTACGACTGTATAGTAATTAATAACAACTCTTGCGTGACCGCGCAACATGAGTTGAGCGCTGATTGCTTGTCACATTCTAAATATCTAAAGTCGTCTTTCCAGTAAGTTACGGACAGACAACGAAAATATTATTATTATTATTATTTTGTCTTTATTCTACTTTTTAAGTATAACTTCTAACGCGCATACATAAGTACACGCATAATTTTTTTAAATGGTTTTTATTTGAATTATTTAACATTGATATTAGACAAAATGTTATAAAACAATAAAAAATATAGTGAAAATTCACACACGTCATACAATTTTTCAACGCTAAAGAAAAAATAATAACATATAATATAAATAATATATTACATGTAATGGAGATCTTAAAAAAATGTTTTTCTTAAAAATCAGAAAAATAGCATAAAAAAGCAAATTTTGAGTGAAATTTCAGAAAGAAACAATATCCATTGCATGGTCGGCTTTGTCACATCTCTAATATAAGGATCGAATAATTATTGTACAGAAAAATTTCGCCAAACTTGCAAAACTTACGTTCATGTAGAAAGGGTTACGTATGTAGCACTACGCAGTTAAAAGATCAGGCGTTAAAGTTTGCACATTTCTATTTCGTTTTATAGTATTGTATATTTCTCGATATCGTTTTTTGTGCTTAAATAATACATGTTTGAGCGAAACTAGCGCCATTTTTAGCGGGAAGTGATTAAACTAATGCCAATATTGAAAGTAAAAGAGCCTCTTAAGAGACGTATAAAAGCAATTAAAGTATTTTTATATTATAGATGTCTCATAGAGACGAAGCTACATTTTTATATAAATCATAAGGCTGGCTTAAGTGAAACTTTACAGACTATAACGTTCACAATTCCACCCATGATAGATAGAGTACCATATCTGTCAAATTTTTTGAAGTTGTATATATATTTGTATTTTTTCTTATAGTACAAAAGTATACATTCATGTACTTTAATTTAAAAATATTTGTATTTAGACATAAAAAAAAAATACTTAAAAATAAATCCCTAAAAGGTGATGCTTTCAATGATATTTTCTGACAAAAAATTATATTTTCGAAACTTTTTTCAATCAATATATATTATTGCGTGCATATACGCATTATACAGTGCGATGGTGTTAGATCTTTTTATGAGTTGTTTTTTTCATACCTTTGCACGTCACTGCCATCGTAAAATAATTAATAAAGTGGATAAACACAATTTCGTGGCTTCAAGTAAAGGGGAAAGGGGTAAAAGTTTTGGAAACCTGTGAAAGAAACATATTTTCGTATACTTGTAAATTAAAATGGGTGTCATGAATTTTATTCTTCATTTATTTAATTAACCAAATAACTTTTAACGTGTAGTAGTTTATATGATGGTAAAATCTAAACATACACTTGCACCTTTCTAATGCTATGCCATTTCCAACACATTTTCAACATTAAATTCTCGCATTTTAAATATCTGTTTTAGTGAAATAAGGTAAGTATTTCGGAAAAAATAATAAACATAAAAATAGATAGAGAAAAAATCTCTGAACCTCCCATTTTTTCAAAAAATAAGTAGTAGAGCTTTGCGTATCCAACCGAAATAGATGCCTACCTACTCGTGTGCTCAATGATAATTTAATTCAGTAATCTAACGAGTAATTTGTGTAAATTTTTACTCCCTTTCTTTTAACTCGTAGCATCTGCTTGTCTACTTGTCGGCTTGTCTGCTTGTCTGCCGAAAAAACTTTGGATCGATTTTTAATCCTTTTCTGTGATCCAATCGAGCTGAAACTTTGTAGGCATACTTGTAGCGACGATAAAAATGATCTAACAAATTTTCGTTTAAAAAAATTAAATAATTTGGATTTTTCGAAATTTTAACGATTTATATATTGTTTAATTTTCGAGCCCAACGCGTGGAGTAGGCGCGAAACTTGTTTCAATGAAAAAGGGAGTAAAATAAAAACTTGTTTTTTAGGGGTTAGTTTTTATTAAATATGATTTTTCATTATTGAAATGCTTTCACGTAGTTCGCAATATTTTACGTTCATTTGTTAACAAATATAAAATTGTGGATATAACATATTTAATATAACATATTTAAACTTTTGTGAGATACCAATATTTTATCACCATCATGTTAAATACCTACTTGAAAAGAAATATTGCGCAAATTGAAGTTGATTTACAAATAATCCTTAACGAAGAAAAAAAATGATTTAATATTTGAACTGCGGAAACCCGTAGCCACTATCGTTAGAGTCTTATGGTTGTTTATTTAAAATAAACATATTATTATTTTACAAAGCAACGCTTTTGAATACAACGTTTCAAAAAGTAGATAACATAAAAATGATAATTTCTAGCTGTGTACATAGATAATACGTTCCTAAATAAGGTTTTAACACCGCCCAATGGATGGCGTGTCGTGCTTAATTGGAAAGGAAGCGTACACAAAATGGCGAAGCCATTAGTTGTCTACCCTGTAGAAGAGCAACGACCAAATATCGGAATTTTGTGCTCAGAAAGTATAAAACCTCACAAAATAGATAAAACAAAAATGCCTAAACAGTATGGAAATACCTACATCAAATACTAGTGTAGGACCAAACAATGTTTTCGTAAAATTGACGAGAAATTTCTTACCAAAATGGCGCTATAGGAATTATCTATTTTTTTTTATTATTACCTTTACATTGGTGAAATATATTGTAAGTGGGTAGTTGTGCTTAATAATAGGCAATAGATGATGAAGATTGCGATTTTTAGTTATCGAGATTTAGTTTTTACATCCGCCATGTAGCCCCAATATTGCTCTCTCTAATTAAATTATCGTTTGTTTGAATGCCTAAAGGATGCTGTGAGCGTACGAATATCTACGAATAGTGGCGAAATCATAGAAGCTTCTTTCCTGAATGGAAATATTTCCAAAAACATTTTTTGCAATATCTTCATTGCATTTTAAAAAAGAAAATAGTGTAATCAGAAAAAAATGACAAATACATAAAAATGACATATTATTTCTAAATCTGATTGAATTATATAATTGACTAGACTATAAGATTGGGTGATAAAATTACCATAAGATTAACGATAAGAACTGTACATAATCGAGAATTTCCGACACAGTCTGACCGTTTAAGAAAAATAAATGTAAGAAAAAATGTTAACATGTAAGAAAGAACTGAAAGGATCTGGGGTACATAATGTTACTTTTTAATTTTTATTTTTTAACAAACAGATTATTATTGATTCTTATATATAAATGTTAGAGTACAAATTATAAATATTTTAAGAATATTTTGAATATGAAGTTAGTATACAATATATTTATGATAAATTAATAATAAATAATACCTTTTGATAAAATAAACTATAAATAATATTCAGAACAAACTAAGATTGTCGCAAATCAATAAATACAATTTAGTAACGAATTCCAGATTAAGTTTTTACACAATACACTTAATGTTAGAGAATATTCGCGAAATAACATACTTATAAAAACAAGCGACGCCGTCGCTACGCAATTGTCTTATTTTAATAGTTTGTTGTGACAGCTGGCGAGCTCCACGGATAAATCGAGCGGGTGATTCAATTGAAATATTGTCAGCCAGGTATAAGGTACCAGTGTTCCTACCTGCTTCCGACCTCGTATCCTAGTGAGTGAATTAATACGATAGCAAAATGGTGTAAATAAAATTATGCATAGACATGTGGAAGATGCTCGGGTAAAGATAAGAGTGAATCACAGAACAGTGTGACAGTTAAGTTGTGTCTGTGACTTTATGTGTAAATAAAAGATTATTTGAATTTAACGTTTCGGTTGTCTCACCCCTGACAATATTGAAAACGAAATGAGAAAATTTAGTTACTCAATTTCCTGTATTGACAAACAAGTGCATGAGGAGTTAAAATCTTCAATGGATCATGATATTAAATGTCACGTGATATTAAATGGAATTATACTGTCACGCGATTCTAAAATGATAGGAAAATGGTACATAATCGATGGTTCCCGGGCGGACTAAAATATTCTGGAAGAAGCTCACCAAAATACGCCAGAAGTTTCTGGAACTCGAGCGGTATTGTCGTCTGCCGGACCTCGATCTTATTGTTGTAATTTCTGCTTCATCATTCCAGCTTTGCACTTGTTGAAGCCGGAAGCTGACTGTATGTCATTCTTTCTGTTCTCAGCTATCCGATGGCCGATGGCAGCACTAGCAACTATAAACTGCTCGTAACTCGAACTAACTCTCTTCTTGCAATTACTTGTGTATTACATTGTCTTTCACTCGCAACTAACTTTTAACTTTAGATGTATCGTAGAGACGAAATTATATTTTTTTAAGGAAAAGTATAGAAGTCTTTGGGTGCTCATACGACTTACGACCTGTACGGCTGGCTTAAATAATCACTTTACACAATGTAACGTTTACCATTTCCACCCTTGACAGAATACCACGTCCATCAAATTTTTGGAAGTTGTATATATCTATTTAAATTTTACAACCTGTTTAATATGTGTATTGTAATAATCATTAGTGCGACCGGCGTCCAAAACTCCCCTTAATTAACCACAGATGTCAATAATGAGATATCTATTTTCTTTTTATGATTGAAATTTTTTAGCAATTTTATATGTGTAATGAGATTCTTCCGAATTATTAGCATTACACTATCATTTAGCCTAAAAAATCATTTCAATTTTTTTTAAACGCCATCATCCTTTTTTAAACATCATCTATAATGTCATGATTAATGATGTCCCTGTGACGAAAATCCAGTACCGTCTTCTGAAAAATTTGGACAAATTCAAAATATTTTGAAAACTTTTAACTCTCCTTAGCTGGTAAGACGAGTATAAAGTGTTCCACAGACGAGTAATTGGTGACGATTAGTGCAAAATTTTGTGAATTAAAGAAAAGTGCACCAATTAAATTCGTGTGTAGTGACTTTGACGATAAATGAAAACTTTAATTATTATCAAGTGTTTGGTTTGCTTCTAACCGCCTCGATACAATGACAATATAATATTTATAATTTATTGTTACTTTTTGAAAAAACTTGATAGAAGACATCATATTTGTATATAAAACGCAACGACGTTTAAGCTTTATCTTGATACTAGCTGTTCGTACTGTAACGTTTCCTACCTGTACACCTGAGCTAAATACCTAACTATAAAGTTTAATAATGTAAGTTTTACGAAAAGCCCAAAGCTTGAGACTTTAAGCTACCGAATTGAGCTTTATTACAGCTTTTGGGACTTTTAAGCACACACTTTATGCTTTAAGCTACTAGATGAAAACTTAAGTTGAACTTAGAACTTCGGAAGTATATTTACATGAAAGCTAATATTTTATTTATTTTTTTTTTGTTAAGAATTTATATTTTCAAAATTGGCCAGTCGTGATCTATCTAGTGGTTAGGAAAATTCCTCCTCCGTTGTGTCCGTAGCTATCCAAAATTCTTTTGATATGTGGTGAGATTCGTATTCTTATTAACGCGACTAGACTAATATAGATCGAATTCTTACCTAACTATGGAAATAACAAACGCACGTAACTAATCCGTACTCGTCCTTCTAGAAACCGCTCTAGAATTCTACAGTTTCGCCTATATGAGAGATAGCCGATATCGTCCACGTCCGGAGTCGGCCTAAAAGCCAATTATATGCTGCGTAGCCGAGGAATAAACGCTAGTAGCAAAACTCCCTTACATTGAACCGCCATAACTATAATACCATCGGGGTTAAAATACTGTAATATAAAACAATACAATCGTTGCCAAGTTAACGGCATACGCTAAAGATTCCGCCCGCTTTGATTATCAACATCTCATAATAGCAGCTTAGAACAGTGTCAGCACAACCACATGCGGCACCCATTTATGACAGATTTACAAGATATAATATCATACGTTATATTCAAAACACAAGTAAGAAACCTACCAATAGCGCATCCCACGTTGTCCGATCTGCTCAATCTGTTCATAGTACATAGTAGAGGAAGACAAACATATTTATATTCATAACAACTAGGCGCAACAGAGGCTCAGGGCAAGCTTTGTCTGACATTATCACAGCCCGAGATTCTAAGGGAATGGAAGATACAATTTTGTAAGTGAAATTTAAGAAGTGTCTAACCACTTCTGTTCAAACGTGGATTCTAGATGCCCCCCCCCTGTAGGGGGAGGGGGATGCGGCCCCAGAGCATCGCCGCATCCGGTGGTTAACTCCTGTTTAGACATAACCTCCCACACTAAGCTGCAGACCAAGATCAAGCCGAGACTCTATTGCTCCTGCTGGAATCCCCCGAAGTCCTCGCTTCCCGGCGACAAACATATCAGGAAGAAATCCCGCGTCTGATATTAAGGTTTGTATATTGTCCCGCGGGGCAGTCAAATTGACTGGTGTATATGATGAGGATCACACGTTGCGGCTACATGAGCCGGATTATTATGATGTTTACTGCTGATTAAAGGGCTGAATGAACTAACTGGGTGACTGGAAAAGACTCTCCCTTGAGCGCGTCAGTCATAGCCATGTTAGCATCGCCAAATATAGTTGATGTGATTGATCCCACGGTGTAGTCTTATTGACTAGAGATATTAAATGATGGTAAAACAGCATGATTATTACAGTTGATTGTGTAATTCCTGATATGTTTCTCGCTGGCCGGGAAAGGAGAACCCCGAAGGTCTCTGTATACAGCAAGTTAGAAAAGGTGGTGAATGATGAGTATGATGGTGTTAGTAATGTCATCGCGCGCCTGAATGCGGTCCCGATCATAAAAATTGATTGTTAAACTGCTAACAGATCTCGTTCATTAAAGCGGCCCCGAGCATAAGTATTGACTGTCGAACTGCTACCTGCATCTTATAATTTCTCGTTCATGAGGAACGTCCTATCTCGTCCTTGTGTACGGAGTTATTACATTCACATACATTCATAACCAGAGCCCGAGCTCGTCGCACCAAGGGGACTGAAAAGACGTGAGAGGTTCTTCCCCTTAGATGTTAAAGGGGTAACCGCATCAAGACCTTCAGACCATCCTGTAATTCTTGGCTTTAAAACCCAGTCACAACCGGGTAGATACAGTTAAGATGGCCCTACCTAGTCCCTGACCTAAGGTGTCTCTCCAATCTAATCATAGCCGAGAACGCGCGCTCCGACATTCGACCCTGTCTTGCCACGCGAGTAGATCCAACTTCATCTTTTTCCACAATCGAAATCCTGCCTCCCAAGATCACGGGGCGTGAAAGGCGTACGACTCCTCGCCTCCCGACCATGAAGAGACGAACTTCCCCATTCGGTTCTCGTTCATTATCCCATTTATAATCCCCGCGTGCCTCACCTTGAGAGTCTAGCGCCGGTAATAAGATCTCATTATGCTACGTTGGAAGTTAATATTGCACAACCGGGCGAAATGCCTATTTTCCGCGAACCTATTCAATTTGTAAAACACAATAACATGTATTTATATATGTTAGTAAGACGTTTGAAATGCAGAATGCACGTACAATGACCTCGCTTCTATCCTAAAGATAATTAAGATATAATCCCGACGTTACGTCCCGACATCAGTACTAATTTGTTTCCGCGTCCGTTACCGTCGAACTCTGAACCCACGTAATGAAATGAATAGTGACCATGTGACAATGACAAATTATATAGCACGAACATTCCATTTGTTACACATAAGAAAACATCAGGAATAAATAATATTAAAGGTTCTTATCTTAGTTCTGTAGTTGGTCTGCTTCCGAGATGGCATCCTGATCTGAAGTAATATAACTCTCCAAAATTGAGCAATTACCAGCGCCTGTGTAGCCCTTCATTTCCCTTTTATATATATTTTAATATCAGCGCCTGTAAAACTGTATTAGATCCTAGAAACAAGAAAACTATTCCCTCTACGCCGAGCACATACAGAACATAAACCCCTTCAATCTAGTTCATCCACGGTTATGCAAAAAGGCGAAAGAATAGTAATAGTAAAAGGTCCTTAACTGACAGAAGTTGAAGTTCTCTGCAAACTGCCCATATCTTCTAGTGGCGCCTGTGTATTCCAATAACAACTTTCCAGTCATGTATTTAACATAACGTCCTCCTTGTGTGTATGTGTGCTGCAATATCTGTCATCCAGTTAGTGATTCCCAAAATAGTGTTTTCCTTGTATATATATATACATATACATATACACATATATTTCAATATCAGCACCTGTAAAACTGTATTAGATCCTAGAAACAAGAAAACTATTCCCTCTACGCCAAGCACATGCAGAACATAAGCCCTTTCAAACTAGTTCATCTACGCCGTACAGTGATATCACAAGCAGACATAAACAATACAATTACAAGTATGCTTGCGTTCTCCCCCACCTTGGTGGAAATATTCGCATTCGTATTCACCGAGTAGTAGGCCTGATATTCGTATTCATGAAGGTAGTATTCGTTGCATCAAGGTTATTATATTTACAAGTATGTTCAAGTTCCCCCACCTTGGTGGAAATATTCGCATTCGTATTCACCGAATAGTAGGCCTGATATTCGTATTCATGAAGGTAGTATTCGTTGCATCAAGGTTATTATATTTACAAGTATGTTCAAGTTCCCCCACCTTGGTGGAAATATTCGCATTCGTATTCACCGAATAGTAGGCCTGATATTCGTATTCATGAAGGTAGTATTCGTTGCATCAAGGTTATTATATTTACAAGTATGTTCAAGTTCCCCCACCTTGGTGGAAATATTCGCATTCGTATTCACCGAATAGTAGGCCTGATATTCGTATTCATGAAGGTAGTATTCGTTGCATCAAGGTTATTATATTTACAAGTATGTTCAAGTTCCCCCACCTTGGTGGAAATATTCGCATTCGTATTCACCGAATAGTAGGCCTGATATTCGTATTCATGAAAGTAGTATTCGTTGCATCACTCTCAATAATAAAATCATATAGATAAATAATTACGGTAACTCATAAAAATATGATATTACTTATATTAAACGAACAAAGCAAAACAATCTGTCATATAAGTAAATAACGTGATCACGGAAGACCGAAGGTTAACTACCCCTGAAGAGACCGCGATCTGCCCACAATAGTGAAAAATGTTCTAGAAAACATTTCAAATATCTAATATTGAATGAATTAAACAATGTCATATGAAAACTATCACGGCTACGGAAGACCGAAGGTTGATCTGATCTAACCGTAAACGACCCACAATAATGGAATATGTTGTAAAAAAAACATTTCAAATATCTAATATTGAATGAATAAAAACAATGCCATATGAATAACTATCGCAATTAAGGAATATATACAATTCGAAACACGTCTTTATAAGAACTTGATAGGAACAAATCGTGTTTTCAACGATTGCCTAATGATACGCAATACAAACATGTAACGAGTTCAAATAAACCACACATTCATGTTTTAATAAAATAAATATAAAATCCAGATGCATTTTTAAAATATATTGTTTGTAGGAAATTCCTCGTACGATTTGAATTTATATCACGCTTACAATCGTGATATCAAAACACATAATTAAATTCTCGTATTAATTGAAACAACACAGCGCCTTCGAATACAGGCCGATAATAAAATAATTAACCGCAATAGAAACCATAAATGTGTTCCCCAGCTGAAGACCGGCCGCATCTAAATTAACTATCTCTATACAACATGTATAATTCGAAATACGTTTTATAAGAACTTGATAGGAACAAATTGTGTTTAGAACGGTTGCCCAATGACGCAATAAAAACATGTAACGAGTTCAAATAAACCACACAATCATGTTTTAATAAAACAAATATAAAATCCAGAAGCATTTTTAAAATATATTATTAGTAAGAAACTCCTCGCACGATCTACACAAATCATATAGAAATCCGCGTATTCAATCGCCAGTATAGATAACAAAGCATTCGTTAGCATAAGAATACATCCGCCCTGAAGAACCTCTCGCACATTCCGAACCTCGCGACATTGAATATACATAATTATTCTGAAATTTTAAATCCCACGAAACACCCTTCGTCAGTAAAGTATTCCATTTTAAAGCCTTTATATCTTTGGTAATATATGAATATCAAATTTAAGTGATTTTTCATATGAACAGCGACAGAATTATATATTTCATAAGCGTTATGCAATAATTTGAATAACTATCACAGTCGCCACATTACGATTTCTTGTACATTAAATCCGAAGCGCGTATAGTAATAATTATCACTAGGCCCAAAATACGTAACAAAACAATCCACAACATGTATCAATAATTGTTACGATCCAGAAAGTTCTAAATTGAATACACGAAAAAGGCAATAGAAATAAATAATATTGAAAATGCTTAGCTGTTCACTGTTCCAATTCTCTTTGAATTATTATCAACCTCTGGCTTTTTCCTCGATCCAGCCAAATTATCTTCCTTACTGACTCTCCTCGACAAAGCCTCCGCCGACCTTCAAGCTGAAAACTCAAGTGCCGCTTTCTAATTTGTAACGCCTAAAAATAGTCCCTATCTCGCGCCATCTTTGATTCCAACTCGCGTGTAAAAGTCAAAGTCTAACTCTAAAGACGCGTTTCATTGGTCAGATTCGGTGCTAACGCCCGCGTCTGTGATTGGACATCTCGTTAAACAAAATAACATAAAGCCTGCTTTACACGCCCGCGTGCAGAAATAATAAAGCTCGTCCGCATCTACTTATCCGGCAAATATTTAATTATAGAGTATTTAACGGTTTGTGAAGCTTCTCTTTATTATAAACTTTAGCAGATAGATATTTTCGTATAATTTTTCAGCAATGTCTATTTGAATAGGCCAATATCGTTACAGTACCCGGCGTTGCACGGGTTAAGGTTTCAGTTGAAAATAAGTTTGTGAGGGAAACAGGGGGAAACAGAGGTTCCATTACTTTGCAAAACCTCCAATAAAAACAATGTTTCCAATAAATTTAAGCTAGAATATATACATTTTCCAGGAGGGAAATGTGGCCTTTAATACCCGCCGGGTGCTGAAGAATAATATTGCAAAATTTGGGTCAGGCTGGTCGAGCTGTGGAGAAAATATATCAAGGGAGCAAAGGGGAATGGGAAAATGTCACTTTTGTTACCCGCCGGTTCCTAAAGAATAAGTATGCAAAATTTGGGTGAACGGTACAGATTTGTACAGAAAACATACCAGGTGGAGAGGGTGGGGTAACGGGGGAAAAATGTCGCCTATGTTACCCACCGGGTCCGAAAGAATAAGTTTGCAAAATTTAAATCATATGGATTAGTATAATAGATATAGAAAGATTTGTATAGAAAACAGACAGATAGACAGATATTGAGTTTTATAGATATAGATGAAATATATATTTTATAGATATACCTACACAGAGGACAAATTGGATCGCAAGACAATTGCTTTGGTCCCACAGGCTTTGCCATTTTAAACCAGAAATAGGAAGTTGTCTCATAATACTGAAAGAATACTTCCAGTTACGTAATGAAAAATACAAGGGTTGTCTTTTCTTGATGGTTTGGAACCTACTTCTGAACGTCTTTGTGAAACAGTTCAGAATATTTTTGTTTACGAACTATTAGTATAAATAATAATTTATATTATTGAGATGGTTTCGGTTAATCATTTAAAATTTTACCATTACTCAATTTCTTTATTTAGATTGCAATCTAGATTCACCTAAAATGAATTTCATTTATTATTTTATAAAAATTTGTGATGACAAATTTATATGGATCTCCATGTTTTAGGATAACAAAATTAACAAATTCAAGACAAGAAACTCCACATCGAAATAAAGCTTTCGCTTGATAAAAAGCCTTAACATGATAATATATATTACAAATATTGTAGGCTATTTTTATTCAGAAATTAAATGCATGTATATACTTTTAAATTTTATTTATTTTATTTTTTGTTCATTTATTGTATCGAAACGTGTCACAAACACACCCTCACAAGGACCTCATGTGACCTCACAAGGAATCAACTCTGAAACCCTCAGTATGAGAAGCCAGTTTGCTTGCCAACTATTATTACGAGGACCACCTTACGTTTAAGAGTTTCAATATTATAATTTATCATTAAAGATCGTTGTATACTAGATATGTGGGGTATAAAAGCAAAGGCAGCAATATCAAAAACATATTGAATGCAGTCATCGAGGATTACTATTTTATAATGTTCTGAAATCGAGATTGTATAGGTCAATATCAAAGTTTGCATTTTTTAACAATATCTCTGACTTATTTTTTTGGCAACAGTTAAACTATCATTACAGTAACTTATATCCATTATAAAAATTCATAACCTTAAATACAGCTCAAATAAAATGATAAAAACGTCGTAAAAAGAAAATTATTTTCAATTTTTTTCAAAGGTTTTTATGGTATTACTCGGCTTAGTATCGTATTAAAGCGAATGAATTTTACATAATCGATATAAATTTCTCTAATGATAGTTCACCTTTTTGCAAAAATGAGTCGAAAATATTGGAAAAAATGCTAACTTTCATATTGCATATCTCCATAACTATTGACCATGGTCATGTTGTTCACAGTTGCTTGAACATTTTCGACTCATTACCAGTCAGAAACCCACCAGTAAAGTTTTTGCTACAAGCTACGAGAAACCGTGTATATGCTTCGATCGGTAAAATAATAATAATTCACTTTAAAATTCACAATTAATTGTAGCTAGTTATTTTTATGTCGCTGAAGTAACTGTCACTCTCTACGTCTGAGTACTAGAGTTGAATATACCATCTCAAAACGCTTTCACAACACTGCACTATTGTTTTTGTAGGTATCTGGATAATGGAGAATCAGAACGAGTCTCGACTAGCCAATTGAAAGCGAGTAAAGTGACATCATAGCGGAATGTGCTGGGAATTTGCATAGTCCCAGGCGCTATGGGAATGCATGGGTGGCGGGCACACTTTATTTGTGCGACGGGATTCAGGACACGATGTGCGGCATGAATTGCGAAACTTTCTCAGAGCGAGAAGTTCCGCGCGATAGATGATGCAGGTATCGTTCTACCTGCATTCAGCTTTTAAAATACACACGCGAAACGTATTTCTCTGTAATGCCTCGCACGTGGAAAGAAAATTATAAAAGGGTGTAAGGTAAAGTTTTCTAGATGTACATTACATTTGTAAGAAAATAATTATATGTTTTGTATTTTATGCAACCTCACAGAGAATAAAAAATGTTACATATAAATATCGCGAAATTAAGTGCTTAAAATTAAGCTGAGATAAAGTCATATATATATATTTTTTTTTTTTTTTTTGAGCTTTTATTGAATTCATACTGATAACTGATAAATAAAAAAAAACACAATATTTAAAACCAATGTTTATTAATCAATTAGAAAGACATAGACAAAAATCAAATCAACGGAAAAATATTTGGCTGCTACCGGGATTCGAACCACGGATCTCCTACTATCTGGAGCAGTTGTGTAAACTTGAAAATTGCTCTAAAAATTGATAATATATGTTAATGTATTAATAAATGAGACTTTCAGATAAGGTCGATATATTCACGGAAATATACAAGACCGCTATAGCGTAATTGGTTAACGCGCCTGCCGCGGATAGTTGGAGATCCGTGGTTCGAATCCCGGTAGTAGCCGTATATTTTTCGTTGACCTGATTTTTTGTATGTCTTTCTAATTGGTTAATAAATTTCGTTTTAAATTTCACAGAACTTTGTTGTAAAAGTGAGATGAGTACAAACATTGATGATCAATCGAGCTCCCTGATCAATTTTACACGAAATGACAACTGTGAGACATTCGCCAATAATGTTCGTTTGTTAAAAGCCACACCAATCTTGACAGTTATGAAATTTAATGATACAATTGTTTAGTCGTCCACAGAGTCTAACAATATCGATCAGTTTCGCCGTCTGTGAAGTATTTGGATACTACTTAAATATGATTTGAATTAAATAATACGCAGAATTCTAAATTATTATTAATTTAATAATATAAAAAGGCATTATAAACATTAATCAAAAACATGGGATAAAGTTTCAATATGAATTACCTACAAAATTTCTGAAAAATTTATAAAATATACACTCAATGAAAAAGGTTTTAGTATATTTTTTAAAAATCTTCATCATAAAAACAGTCATGTTTCAAGTGTATTTAATACATTTTCACTTCGAATGTTCTAGTCATTATCATCATTTTCGTCCCCTTATTTTAGGGGAATCAGAAGCCCAAAGTATTATCCTGTCTTCCGCTGCTTGTTGAAAAATACAGACCAAATCTGTCTTTATACATACATATTTTAAAACGTATCAATTCACATCACATTAGAAATTGTCGTGCAGCAGTTAATAATTTATATTTTAATTTTATTAATAAATGTTAAGTAATAATTAACTTTAAGTAATATTTTATCAATTTGTATATTAACCTCAACATATAGATAAACATCGTCGCGGACTTTTTTATAGAATTTTTTGAGTTCTACAACTTCTTTATAGAAAATATTTAAATATCTCTTACGCTTCTTAGCTTTCGTAAAAAACGCATAGCTCGACCAAGTTTTCGTCAACTTTAGTAGTAAAATAGGTCACTACGAAAAGCCTTTTTATTTGAATGGGATAATCTATAAACTTTGTCCACTCTGAAAGTCCATTCTAAATATTGGTGAAAGAATTTTTGAAATCGAATGAGTAGTTTCGGAGATTAGCTCAAATATCCAAACTTACAAACTTTACCTCTTTATATAAAAAATGTTTTCATCAACCAGAAAAACGTAGATGTCATTGTCTGAAAGAATTTTTATTTATAATTTACCATCTCGCATTGTCGCAAAGGTCAATATTACATATTTGGAGATAACTAGCATTCTAAATACATATATTAAGTACATTAAAAACAGCGAATATTAAATTACAGATTCTTACGTAAGGCTGACAAAACAATATCTTAACAGAGACGCAGCTCGGCTACGGATATTTCCGTCACATTTGACAATATCTTGGCGTGAATGGTACATTTCCCATTGTTGCCTCGCGCACTATATCATTTGCATACACAAACAAAGAAGCAGCTTGTATAGAGAATCTCACGGACATTCATTCACGGCTCCCGTCTGTTCAAACGCAAATTGATTTAAAATGTTAAATAAACGGTGGATTTTAGAAACTCATAATTGAGTTTAAAAACTGATTTTAGATGAATTAGAATCTTTCTACCTCCGCCAATATTTGACATGCCAATTCAGACCTCTACCAAGAGATCAGAATGAAGAACTCTACTGAGAAACTGATCGTGTGTATTTGTTCTATTTCCTTCCTGTGTATATTTTTTTTTCATACATTATTCCACCTTGTTACTTTTATTGTGTTATTGTGCTTTTATTCTTATATGATTTTATTCTTTTTTCTTTTCTGCTAAATTATGCTTATTTATTGCTTTTATCCTTTTTTTATTTTTTACCAATTATGTTTTTTTCTAGTGCCTTATTTGGTTATTCACATTTTTTTCTAGAACACCTTTTGAATTTTAAAATTTAATTTATTTTTTTTACTTATATAAAATAATTATATTTTTACTCTACTTACTTCTGAATAAAAAATGTGACATGTGAACAACAAAAGCTGCCTACCTTAGAACAGGTATTTACGTACACCTAGCGAGGTAGGTAGTGATTAAGAGGCTTTCTACATATATTCTCATTCTTATATTTATTTTAGGAATGTGTATGTATTAAGCATGTAATAATCATGTGTCCAATAAACGCCGATTTATCGGCACTCAAACTGAAACTGAAACTACTAAAATAATTTCGTCTATACTATGATACTTTTGGCGTTTCAACAAGAAGAATAATGTTATTTGGTAATCAACTACATTTTTACAAATCTTGAAATATGGCTCGCCTATTGTCATATATCATTGAACTTTTTTTTCATACGTATGGAAATAAATCATTTGTTTCCTTAAAACTTTTAAATTCAATTTGACACTTTTTTAAGCACAATTAATTTGAATACAACATTTTTCCATGTTTCGGGAGCGATGCTTATGATGATCTTAGCGACGATCTTAAGGACTAGGTTTGTACTAAAACTAATTTTGAAATGTACAGATTAATTTGTTACTTTTGTTGGGAGGAGCTTCAAAGGGAGCAATAAGTGTTATTTAAAATTTCATTTCTATTAGAGATTTTAAGTCTTTATTAATGTTAGTTAGCATCTGAGATGACTAAACAGTAACAATTATTCAGAATTTCCGAATCACCTATGAGAACGTAATCACTCTTTTAATTTAAATACTGGTTTCAAAATATTACATACCAATACCAGGATTTTTCACTCTTAATAGGGAAATTTGTTGAAAAAAGCTAAAGTATTTAAATAATCAAATATATTTTTGAAATTACCCTCTCTTGAACCTGTTTCCTATGTTTAACAGGTTTAACTGATTCCAATGTAATTTAATTACTTTGTGATTATTTCATTTGTAATCACATCAAATTTTAACCCCCTCCATAAGTAACCAATCTGCCTGTCTGTACTTTAAAATTTATTTTAGTACATTTTTTTAGAAGGGAGCATCACTCCTGAAACTTTTTTCTCCTCTCGAAACTCCCGAAACCGAATTTATTTTTATTTTTTATAATCAAAATTAATCGAGGTTAGAATGAATTTTATCTATAAAACATTGGTCCTTGATTCTAGTCATTTAATTTACTTGTTAGTGCTAGATCCACAATGGATCGCAATCTGTGGATCTAAATGGATCCACAGATTGTGATTCAAATGGGTCAAGAGATCTTTGGAAGCAACACAATAAATTCCCAGTTGAATGAAAAACAAAACTACTTAACATTAATAACGTATTGAAATATTTAAAACATTTATTTTAGTATATATTTATTATTTAAAATTAAAATCATCTAAATACCACGAAAAAATTGGCTACTTTAACTCAAAAAAATTCTAGGAAAGTAGCCAGGACAAACAATCAATTTATATATACCACGTAACTTAAATGCTAAAAGATTTTTCATGGAAATGTTACTTGAATATTTTACATAGTTTCTCATAAGTATTTAAAAGCAAAAACTTTACAGGTGGTACCTTAATAATGAGTCGAAAAAGTCGAGTTCAAGCAACCACGACCTAAATATCACTGGTTAATGTGGAGATATGCAATATCAAAGTATGCATTTTTTCAATATTTCTGACTTATTTTTTAGAAAAAGTTGAACTATCATTACAGTTACTTATATCAATTATGAAAAAATCATTTGCTTCAATACAACTCAAATAAAATCATAAAAACCTTGTAGATTTTTTCAATTTTGAATGTTTTTTATCATTTTATTCTACTTATGATAAAACGAATGAATTTTTCATTTTTTTATTTTTCATGTATCAATTTTTGTAAGTTACTGTTACGATAGTTAAACTTTTTGCAAAAAATAAGTCAGGAATATTGAAAAAAAAAAAGGAATTTTGAAATTGGATGTCTCCGTAACTGTTGATATTATGTCTTGGTTGCTTGAATATTTTCGACTCATTATCAAGGCAGGAATCCACCTGTAAAGGTTTTGCTACTAGCTATGAGACACCCTGTATTGCCAAGTTTTTTCATCTCTCTCTCATGTAAAATTTAAAAAGCTAATAAAAGAAACAAAAAAAATTAAAGTGTGAAAACGTCGTGAACATGATGGGCAAAACAAGGAGCAATGTTCTCTCACAAAATATGTAATTAAATTAAAATGTAATTTTAAACTGTAATTAAACACGTGGTTACAGAAATCAGTCTGAAAGTATATGGATTTACATGTTAATACCTGCCTTGTAGGTAATTCCATCATGTTCCGGCATCGAATAAAGTAAAGAAATTGTATGTCTTCCTTCCGTTTATGGGCAGCCTTATAACATGAAGCAAAAACCTTCGACAGTTGTGGGGAAACGTGTTACAAAATGAAGAAAAATATTATTTTTGTAGTCGGGTAAGCAATACATACATTGTTGTGACAAAAATGCTGAAGAAAACTCATTAAAACTTTGTTATTCACGGAATACGGAATATTCAATAGAAATATTGGTATACCACAATCACATCGGTTGCCTGAACTGACAGTCTTATAACAATACTTTTTATTATTTATATATGTAATATTTTTTACTTTTGAACAAATGTATTGTGTACTGGCGAAAACATTTTTCAACGAACAAAACGTTTCACGTGTGCACCTCTATGATGATCACGCTGGCACTAAGCAGGCATAGAGAATATTGTGGATTTTAAATAAACAATAATTATATTTATTCAGAGTATTCAAATTTTTCAAGAACACAATACCGGATCTTATCTCCAGGGGAACATCGTTAATCCAGATATAGGTATATTATAATGTGTCATAAAAATCAAGTTTTTTTTATATGGGAATGTAGATATTTTTGGGTGTCAATTGATTTTCTTCCAAAAATTATATAGATATTGTAGTCTATCATGGGTGGAAATGGTGAACGTTACATTATGTAAAGTGATCACTTAAGCCGTACTTATAGATCATAAGCCCTATGGACACCCAAAAAAACTTCCATACCTACTTTCCCATCTATTTATCCATAACAAAAATGGAAATCGTTTAATAATAAAAGAAATATTGATAAAATCAGATTGACAGAACTTTCCATTACTGTAGAGTTCAAAATAATCACTAACGCCCTTTTGGAAGTCTACTCTCGATATCTTAATTAATTATATTTATTTTATGTGTAAATTTTTGTGCTACTTGCGTTTAGAAACATAATTATTGTGGAATTCATTGCAACGTGAACAGTTTCAACATTTAAATATTTTTGCAGTATATATTATCAGTTATTATTTTATATTATCACTTACATCTTTAAAACACTTGTAAGCGTAAGCCGTATATTTTAAATAAAATAGTAGTATAAAAGTTTATACATCTCTCTATTTCGTTATACGACTGGTAAGAATAAATATTGTCATTTGTTTTATTATTTTGGACATTCCATTTATGTAAATGACTAAGTTGTGTCTGGATAGATCTTCCCACGTAATTAACAATAATCTAATTTGATATTAGAAGATAGATATCTACCATTTATTCTGCTTATAATTGAATAAAAGTTTAATAAGAATTATAATACGTGAATATTCCGTGTTCGCATTTCTATTTTTATAAAAAAAAAAAATAAGTATTCGAAAATCTAAAAATACAACACCATTTTTAAATTTTGACAACCCAAAATATAATACTGGTGCAGTACAAAACCACTCTACTTTCTTCTTCTTCTTTTGTTAGATCCTTGATCTGTGTTGACAGGTCAGTACTGGTCTCGTGACGAGGATGTCCAGCTCTCTCTCCATCTCTTTGGTGGTCTCCCTGGTGGTTGGCGTCCCTCTGGAATCCCGCGAATAACGGCTCTGGGAAGTCTCGTCTGCTCCTTTCTTTCGACATGGTCCCTCCAGAAACGTCTTCTCTGCCTGCTCCATCCTACAATATCTTGTATGTCGCAGGTTCTGCGGATTTCCGTATTGGGTACTCTGTCTCTGAGGGTCTTGCCCGCAAAGGGTCTTAGAGTCTTCATCTCAGTAGTTCTGAGGAGATGTTTAGTTCTCACTGTGTCCGCTCTTGCTTCGATACCATGTCATGATAGGTCTGCTTTCATAGAAATAAATTATTTTAATCAACTACCTATATATGCAATATTAAAAACAAATCGAAATTTAAATTCATTCAAACGTGAATTAAAAAAAAACATATAAAAAGGACTAACTTAACTTTCTTCAATATATTTCATTTTTTATTATCTACATCCCTCATTATTTATTAATATATACTTCATTATTACTTGATTTTTAATAGTATTTGTTATTTATTACTTCAATAAAATATTTAAATGTATTTCAGACATACTTGTTATATTTAGATTGAATTACATCACATTGTTGTATTACATTCTCTCCTCTCCTCTAATAACTCCTCTCTTAACACGAGCAGCTTTATTTTCTTTGAAAGGTAGCACGTAATTTTTTTTTTTGTTACAATTATTAATATGTCTATCTTATTCAAGTATTCCATTATATTAACTATTAACTGAAATAGTTGTCCAATAAAAAAAATTAAAAAATCATTAAATTCATCTTTATTGATTTAACAGAATATACTTGTACAATATAACGTTTAGTTACAACTTGTATCCAAATTACATGCGCGCATGTTTGGTTAATATTATATTAATTACCCCTTTTACTTTGATTTGTTACCATTTACCCCCTTGAATAGCGATGTAACTCGCGATAAAGACGGAATTTATGTATTAAGGCATTTTATTTGAATACAATAAAATGGAGAACCCTCAGTCACGAATTCTTAATGTTTTTTTAACGACTGTTGCATCAGTTACGCCTGTGTAGTGCACTGCTTTAAGGAAAAATTGTTTCAGAATGGTGTAAAAGAAATAAGTTAACTATTATTTTTGCATTTTAGTAGTAAATAATTGAAAAATTACAATTATATTGTAACGAGACTCTAACTGAGCATAATCGAAGTCTCTCGAATGGTCCACATTAATCTATAATTAGAATAGCTTGTTGGTCTTGTGGTTAGGACTCTTGTATCGTGATCCAAAGGTTGCGGTTTCGAACCCCACTCTAGACCAGTAAGTTAATCCTATTTTCATAACACAAGCGTTTAGCCTAGTTTGAAAATAGTAAGAATATTGATGTGACACGTATTCTGTGTTCGCATCTCTATTTAAAAAAATATTAACTCTGCTATTTTCATAGTCACTAAAAATATGGAGAAACCAGTAAAACGTTCTCGAGGCATCGCGAAATCAACGTTTTATATAAAAGGTGAGCGGGCGCGCACATGGAGAGTTGTTGTTTGATAGCGCTAAATAGAAGTCTATAGATAAAAACGGACCGTGATACGGCGTATGAGTTTGCGTAGAGAGCCGAAAAGCAGCGACAATAATTTAGAGAAGTACTTAAAAATGAGTGCGACGACTTATGTGTGATTTACGAAATTGGCGTGAATTAATTCAAACCTGTAAGGAATATTTTAGTGACAATTAGTGGAATTAAAGAACGGTGCTTTGATAAATTCCGTGTCCTGTAACTGTGTGATAAAAAAACTTATTAATTGTTTTGAGTGATTCATTTTCCTCCCACAGCCGCAAATCCGTCAAATTGAATGAAATCTTCTTCGAATTCTTGTTTTATTAAAGTACTGGATAATCTTAGAATAAACAATTCTTTCTGACAAGCGCGTGCAGTTAGCATTGAAACGTGACGTTTACGTTATACTCATATTTTGGAAAAAAATATCGAGATCACATATTTTTGTAATAGAATATAATAATTTATTTAAATATGAATATTATAATAATCATCACGACAGAAATATTACGAGATATATGTTTTATTTTGATTTTTTTCCAAAATATATGGTTAGGTAAAAGTGATGCTACAATATACAATTTCTGGTTAAACTCTAATTATTTTTCGATGAAAACTTTCTACAAGTTCATTGTTTAATAACTACTGATGTTATTCGAAGTGAGCTGAATGCTTTAATACTATAAAATTAAAACTAATTACCTTTTTTACTTAATTACGTTTCTCAAGACGAAGGTAGAACACAAAAATTTGGCTACCACGTGGGAAGTAAAAAATATACTTCAGTTAAATATACCTTATTTGAATAGTTACATCATGCCCACCATTTGAATGTAAAGACCTAGAAGAGAACGACACGATGAATTTTTATTACATTTTTTTTTTTTTTAAAACATGTTTTACTGTCCCTAGTAAAGTGAAACTTGTGTTTGGGGACAGGAGTATGATACATAAGAGCATGAATGAATAAGTATGTGTAAGTTAATAATGAAACAGTGTAGAGAAATACAGACATCATAAGATAAACATTAGTGGCTCAAGTGTACTAATTATTTCGGAGTATCGTTATTTTTTATAATTCTAACTATTTTTTGTTTTAATTATGTATATTCTATTTATTTTATGTGTTTTTTGAATTATGTATAGTATTCTTCAGTTTTAATATTCATTGGTAAGTTATTGAAGTATTTGACACCTAGATAAGTGTAATGGCGTTGTGTGGCTGTTTTGTTATATTTAGGAATGTTTAAGCATTTTTGTACATCTCATTATTATGTGTAGCGTTACGAGTGACGGACATTTTTTAGTGAATCATACATTTTGATTAATAATTAATATTAATGGCATGTGAGATATAGTAGTGGATAAGTTTATAATTTTATTAAACTTAAATATAAAAAAAAATCGAAATATTAAAAAAAAATATATTCAGAGTACCTACATATTTTTATTCAAAAAATATATCACTGATACATAGGCACATCGCATACCCACAGAGTACAACATTGAGTCGCAGTGGAAATATGTATCATTACAGAAAAAAGGCTCGTTTAAAATGCAGTTTAAGTATTTATTCTTGTTTAATTAAATCTTCTATTAAACAAAACGTATTTTTTACAAGTTAGACACATTTTGGAGAGGTACAGCGCATAAAACTGAGTGTATTAATTAAAGATTTAATAGACTAGAAATAAATAAAATATTATAAACTGGTACATTACTTAAATAAAAATAAAATTATCAAAATATCATTTCAAACCGAGTCTCTTCAACTAAAAACGTATTTTAACTTCTTTTCTTTCAACTCGTAGCGTCTGCTTATCTGCCGAAAAAATTTTGGATCGATTTTACCCTTTTCCAGTGATCCATCGAGCTGAAACTTCGCAGGCAAACTCGTGGCGACGATAAAAATGATCTAACAAATTTTCGTTTAAAAAAATTTAATTATACCTAGTATAACTTTGGATTTTTCGAATTTTTACCTTCTTTTCAAATTGGAAACCATACAAATAAAAAAAGAGCCCGACGCGTGGAGAAGATGCGAAACTTGTTTCAACTAGACTGACTCGAGCCATTGGTCCGATCAGACAGTTTCGTCGACGGCGTGCCCCCCATACCAATTATTACGTTTTCAATACTCAAGTTTTAATTAGTTAGTTAGTTCAATAATAATATACATGGAGTAGATTTTCCACATGAACTTAAAACATGAGGAATATGTTGATAGTATATCAAATTGGAAACAATACAAATGAGAAAGGGAGTATAATAAAAATATTACCAATTGACCAAAAAGTAAAATATAATATAATATTAGAAGAAATGATAAATAAAATTAATATACACACTGACACGCACCATAACTATGCAACCAGATTGACAGGACGAACAACGAGAATACCACTCACTAACAACGTGTATGGCAAAAGAAAAAGAGATTATATAAGAATCTTAAATAAATAAGATAAAAAATTCTTTGAGATGATGCAAGACAAAAAAACTCCATTGGCTTCAAAAAAGTACAAGCTAAAAGAATATATATTAAAGTTGTATACCTAAAATTACATTAATCTATAATTACATATCATGTATCATGTTGTAAAAAAACATGCAACACTCGATAATGACCTACTATCTTCATTATAAAATAAAAATTAATGTCAAATATTGAAGGCAATCATGCCGTAAAACTGCTGTGCAGTTTGGCATATGTACAATGTAATAAATATCAAAAAATTTATAAATATATATAAAAATAAAAAAAATGGTTTCTATGGGTTAGTTTTTATTTGTAATAAAGCGCGACACATTTACTAGGTATTTATACTTTTTCAGAATATCGAGTTTGACCTTTTCACATTTTTCACGAATTTTACAAACCTTTGGTACTTTTTTAAACAAGTCTAAAAACCTATTGGTACCACACCCATGTGCCAAGGAATCCACGTTACTTCATGTCTGTACATTTCGGTGGTCCGACACCAAAAAAATACAACAGTCATTAGAATGTTTAGGTCCCCTGTTCGCGGTGCATACGTACCGACCCCCTCCCCCGGGAAGCGAACCGTCAACGGCTCAGTCCACCGTCACCACTCAGCTCCGCTGCATGCCGCCACCGCTCGCTCATTAGCCACGCAACGGCCACAGCTCCTCACGGCGCGCCAGGCCCAGCGGCGAGCAACAGTTAGCGGGTTCCGCTCTCCAAATCCGGCGCCGAAATCGGCCGAGCCGTCGCGGCGCCCACTGCCGAAAGCCGCGCGCCGCGTGTGTCGTTTCGCGCGAGTGCGGGTTAACTCAATTATTCAGCTGCGAAGGATATCTGGATTAACATCTGCGCTACTTTCTGCTATTGACACTTAGTAAGTACGGACTGCCTTTTGAATAAATTAACTTTTAACTATTTTGCATGAATGACAATAAAAACACTTGTTTTTTAATAAAGGATAAATTGTAGAAGAATTTTGAATCAGAATCTTCTGGTTTGTGTCTTCTGGTATATTGTGCCGTGTTACTACCGACGTTTCGGATCCCGTTGCAGGGTCCATCATCAGGTCTGATGTGTTCATCAACGTCGGTCAGAATAGTCGTAATAAGGCGGAATGATACCCCAGAAGCCACAAACTGGAAGATTAAGCAGTCTTACAGAGACGAAACTATTTATATATGGGAAAAGTGGATGGAAGTCTCTTATACGATGATCAGGGCTTACAACCTGTATGAGCCGACTTAAGTGATCACTCTACACAATGCAACTTTCACCAATTCAATCATCCACAAATTATCAATTTTTTTACATACACGTTTGAACCAAGAACATTTCATGTATTGCACTGATCTCTGCTAGAGACATCTGTTGTTATTTTTTTCTCATTAACAAGTTGGTATACATAAATAGTGGAGTTTTTTTGGCAATATTTCTTATTAACGTATATATAATTAACGTATAAATGATTCTTTCGAATTATTACATATCTACTAGAATACGCCTGAAAATCAATATTTTCAATTTTTAACTCCTATTTTGCACCAGCATATGATATTTCAACAATATTTTTATATGAAAGTATGTTTCTTAGAACACAGTTACTGGATTTGGTCCCGAGAGAGATAATTATTTAATTAAAGATTAATTATAGAAGTCTCACAGAGACGAAGCTATTTATATATGAATTGTTTTTTAATTTTACTTGTTTAATTTTTATGAGACACGTTTCGCCTTATTGGGGCCTTACCAAATTAACTACTCTATATTCAACAAGTTATATGGAAGTTGTTGAAAGGAAGAGCTATGTAATTTTAAAAACTTGAAAACTATATTATTGATGGATTTGGCGTTAACCAGGGGCGTGCAGTGAGAACAAGAAGCATGACATATTCTTAGCATATATTATGAAAAGAAACCCAAATAAGATAGACATCTCGTAATATTCCTATCACAATAATTAATATTTTCTACTAGATAATTATTTTTTTTTCCAAATATACATTTGAATAAAGTTCATACTTCTTATTGGCACTGCATCTGGCTTTAAAATTTGTAGAGATTATTCATAAAGATCATTAAATAAGAAAAAAAAATTGACCTTGTTCCCTCTACGTGAGTTTAAATATATTTTTATATTTTTCACAACTTCAGTTTATATTTGAACTTAATTATTTATATTTGAACTGAATCCAAGTAAAAACTCTATATTTAAAAGCAGTCAAATTGATATTTCACCCGTCGATGAGAGATTTGGTTTCTCTCGACTCAAGTAGTGAAAAATATAAAAAGCAAAAAGTTTTTCGTAATTAAATTATGAACTTGAAAACTATTAAAAGGAACTATTTCATATAAATACAAAGTGTTGAATGTAAAATATTTGGATTGATAATGCCCTCATAAGGCGAAACGCGTCTCACAAAAATTAATTAAATAAGTAAAACTCAAAAACAATGTGTTTTTATTTTCATTGTACGATTTATTATCATGATTAAACAGTTCTATAAACTTACTTGCGAAACAATAAATACGATTATTTTGTACTTGTGGCCATTATTCTGTGCATAAATAATTAATAAACGCCAAGATTAATTTATTAACTTTTTAAAACGTATAATGGATATGATTATTTAAATATAGTAGAATGACCAACACAATATACCTACGCACAATTATTCAGAATTGTCACAATTTTATCACTGACTTTGCTTAATATACACGAACGAGTAGTAACAAACGAGAAGTAATGAGACCCTTCTCCTAAACACTGGAATAATCTAGAAAGTTTGAAAATACCAGCATTCGGGTATAAATACAGAACTACGCCGCGGCAGAGGAAGTGGCCGTATTTGACAGTTTGTTCGGTGCGAAGTCAGCCGTAAGCCGTGAGGCCAGGGTGGCCAGTTCTGAGATAATCGAAGGGATAAATAAAGCGAAACAATCGAGTGAGGTGCCTGGTTAGCCAGATAAACCAGAGCGACTTGAATGAATCGCTGATTGATTTCCAGTGTTTTCAGTCATTCATCCCTAGCCACGACACGTGACAATATCAAGAGAGTTTCAGGTTCAGAAATGAAATAGAAAACGAATTGAAAATTTTTATTTAAGATTGGTCAGCAAAAACAAATGATAAACCACTTTTTTTAAATAATTATTGTATTACTTGTATTATATGCGAGTAAGTGGGCATTCAACCTTGGATGTCAAAATGTTAATTTTGTAAAGTGTTCATTATTTACATAAACATTGGAGAACCACCGCCTTAAAAATATGTAAATTTGTAATATCATAACATGATCTAAATTAATATATCACTTCCCAAATTGTTTCATATTGAAGTTAATTGTCAATCAAATAATTGAGTTAAATTGAATTCACCACATTTCACAATCAACTTTCCTGCTCACACATCAAACATAATAGTTTAGTTGTCTGTCCATCCGTCTGTCTGTCTGTTCATAATTTCGTTCGAATTCACGGCTACAGAAACCAAATAAAACAGACGGAGATAGGGCTTGAACCCCAAACCAGCAAACCCGAAACGGCTACTTAACGCATGTTGCTACTACCGCCTCTCTGTGGACCGTCAAAAATATAATATATATTATACAAGGACTTTCATGTTCCGTGATTTTTCTCGGGTGTACAGCTAGTAGGAAATAAAAACACTTGTTTTGAAGTTTTATATACTTTTTTCGTCTTATGAGGGCATTATCAATCTAAATATTTTACATTTAACAACATGAAAAGTTATGGAAAGAGACACCATATAATTTTAAGAATTAATGAGGTTATTATAAATAAAAATATTATAAATTACCTCCGAAACATAATTGTTTCGGTAAAGGTAATCCTTTACCTGTTGCTCTTACTAAGAACTGCAAGGTAACGAAACTCTAAAGTGGTTAAACCTTCCCTATAAATATAAGTCAGACGAGAAGTGAATACATGATCATAAATAATGAACCATTGGACATTAATATAGCTTATGATTAAATAATACCTCAAAAGCCACTCACCTAATACAGATTTTATAGAGGAGGCAAAAAACCGCATAATACCTAGATTCTTTATAATAAATAGAACATGAAGAATTGTTTTAATGGAATAAGAGACAGAAATAATTGTTTTTTAGATACAAGCTTTTGGCAGATTACATATCAACACATTTTAAAGACACAAAAAAACTTGATTATGACAAAAGTGTGGTATGCGATCTATTGTTATGTCATGAACTTTATGTATTATAAATGTTTTTCTACGCGTCACACTGGATAAATAATATTTCATTGAAGTGAGGTGTAAAAATACAAATTATTTTGTACAATACGAAAAATATAATGGTTTACTACACATTCTTTGATTTCTTTCTGAGAATTGAAACTTTGTATCCAATTATCTCAGAATGCTTTTTTTTGACATGTCATAGTCTAAGACCAGGGGCGCGACAAGCTTGGGTCAATACCGTTATAATATTTTGAATAGAATATGAAGTAAATGGAATAATGTAATGATAAGTTATTTAATTATTATACAGTGTTAGTTAAATCATTATAAACCACTACCAGACTTTAGGTCTACCGGTTTCGAGACGTACCCACCTTTCCGTCAGGACCAACACAACACTACTATGTTCACTATTCTATGTACCACAACCATTGTACTATTAACCATTCACCAATTTTTATCACATGCGTGTTGATCTTGTCAAAGATTAGCATGCACTCGTATAGTGTTGTGAACTTAGGTAGTGTAGTGTCCGTCTTGACGAAGAGACGAGTATGTCTCGAAACCGGTAGACCTAAAATCTGGTAGTGGTTTATACTTATTTAACTAACACTCTGTTATAATGTCTAACAACAAAATTAATGCTTTAAATATTTAAAATAAAAATAATATTATTTAATTATTTTGATTTGTATACTCTATTGTGAGAAATTCAATGGCGAAAAAGACAAAATATATAAAAACCTACTCAAAAATCATCATATAACGCCGATCTCGGTCTTACCAATGAGATTCAATTATATTAAAAACAGTAAACAAAAAAAAAGACATGTCTTCCAATACTTCAGGTAACTCGCAAGAAGAGATGATAGCATGCAGATATGTTTTATGCTCGAAAGGAAGAGGAATTAATCTAACCCCATGGATTGACCAGATCATGATCGTAATTGGCATCTCAGAGGAGTAGAACAGAATGCAGAAATGATGATCATGATCCTAAGTCGTGAAGCAACGATATAAAATTAATTCTTTTTAATGTAGGAGGCAGTACTATTAACATTCATACAGAAGAAATAATTTTATTCAGAAGAAATTAGGAAAAATAATTATAAATAAATATTTTAAGAAAAAGATATTATCCTTTGCACAATTTTGAGCGAAACAAGGCCCGGAGGAGTTCCTTAATGGTGGATGGATGGTAAGACCCTGGGGTCAGCTGTAAGGGCGACCCAGTAATAAGACTTGTGAAGATACATTACGAGACCTGTCTCATCTAATTAAGGCCACTATATTTCAATACTGCCGTGTAGGAATAAACAAGATATTACCTATTAAAAGAAGCTAATCAAAAAAATGAGTGCGCGCTTTTTTTAATTGATTCGGATTATAACATTAATTTTAACAATTGAAAAGCTAGAAACTCATTCAATTAGGTAAAAAATACCAAATTTGTCAGTTGTTTGTGAGTTCAATAATATTTTTATATTTAACTACTTAAGGTTCGAGAGTAACAGAATCCCTCATCGACTGGTGAATTATTAAACTGACTACTTTTAAATAAAGAATTCTTACATTGATTAGGTTCAAATATAAATAATTTATTAGCTAGGTACTGACAAAATGAGTTGGAGTTACCAAGGGCGTGCAGTCAGAACAAGAAGCATGACTTTTTCCTAAGCACAGATTTTAAAAAGAAACTTAAATAAGGGATATATCTCGTGATATTCCCATCACAATAATTAACAAATTATTCATATTTTAATATTTTATAATATTCTGCCAGTTAAATGTTTAATTTCGATTTTTTTCCAAATGTATGTTTAAATAAAAGTCATTATTTTTGTTCTTACTGCACACCCCTGAAAGTTACTGGTGTGAGGGTGGTTTTAACGGAAATATTGAGAGAGGAGAAGAGTTTAGTTAGTCGGTACCTAACCCATTAATTATTTGAATTTGAACTTAATCAATGTAATAATTCTATTTTCAAAAGTAGTCAGTTTGATACTTCACCTGTTGATGAGAGATTTTGTTACTCTCGAAACTTAAGTAGAAAATTATGAAAATATCATAAAACTCACATAAATGCAACAAGTTAATATTTTCCGCCTTATATAATAATCTCTAAATGTTAACGCCAATTCCATCAACAACAAAAGTTAAAAACTATCAGGTAGATAATTAATTATTGAAATAATATGAATTTGTGTAAAAAATATCACAAAAATAAACACTCATCCAACATGTTTTTTCTATGAATAATACTTATCTCGACTAAAATGTCAAAATACTGTGTTTTTGTTATTAATTCTTTCTTTTCTCTACATGAAATAATATAATTAATTACATCTCTCATAATGTTAAACAAGTCACGTTGAATATAATTGAATACTGCACTGTCATATAAAATACATAAATACTGAATGTTTCAAAGCTCTAGATTATCGGGAAGTTGTTGATATTTCGATTAAGCTAAATCAAACTGTGCAGTAAAAACATTATTCTTATAGTTTTTTTTAACATTTATTTAATATTACGAAAAGGTTAGATTTATGAACTACGTTAAAAACGAATTCTTTCCGATTTTCACGTGAATAATGATTTCAGCGCTGCTTGTAGGGCTCGTGTATAGCACGTGCAAGCACCCCAGCGAATAAATCATCCCCTCAATATCCTTCACCAATCCGAGGAGAACGTCAGCCCGAAGTGCGCCAACAATCCGGGCAAAATAAACATCAAACACGCGGCGCCCGCCTGACATTTATTAAAGTGTTCTCGATCACTTTCGTATTAAATAATGAAAAAAAGAAACGAAAAACTACCCCAAGGACCACGCGCCACCATTAGTCACGCAATTACTTCAGCAGCCCTGCGGGACACCCCGTGCTACGGCGAGTGGGGAGGTTCCGTAACAATCGAACCTGAAACATGATGGATTAATAGAAATTTTAACAAATTTATCGATGTCAAGTCATCGTGTTGTATGAATTGGAATTTTTATGGGTGGTTTCCATGAAAATTTAAACTATTATTCCATTCACATATTGAAATCTATTACATTTTTGAAACAAGAGATATTTTGCGTCGTTCTCTTTTTCTAGAGAAGTGCAGTGCTGTCATTTGGCACGAAATACAAGAAGTAATACTATTTATTTATCATATTATATTAATACAGTAAAACGTCGGTACCATTAACAAAAATTAAAAAAGAAATACTTATTAAGATTATTCAACATGATAAAGCAAAGATTATTTATTTATTTGCAATCTATCTAAAAAAAAAAATAATCTTAGAACGAAATGAGGGTAGAATTAGAATAAAAATTAAAATGAATTATTGCAAATTATACACATTTATTTATTCGGAAATAAAACAGACGCTATTGATATGTATTTGTGTGTATAAGAGCATGAATCTGTATCAAACATACGTATTTAACATAGAAACAAATTTGAAATATTTATAACAATAACAACAACAAATAAAAAATAATGGACAAGAACAATCTTTACAATACAGTAACATTTTAGGAACAAAAATGGTTGGCAGAGGGACTACTTTATTTCGTAATGTATAACTTATAAGACATACATAAGACATGCCGACTAATGCCATTTTCGTTACCTTGATTTGATTTAATTCATATCTTTATATTCAAAATTGTCTGAATCCTTACGTAAGTTAAGTGCAATGTCATGGATCACCATCCCAAGTGCAAACGTACTCTGTTGGGTGTTCGATATGGCTTTGGCCGGTACATAAATTTGTTTAGATCCTAAAAATAACGTTGCGCCTTACAATATGCTTCGATGCACCACGTTGTGTCTTTTTATCTTATATATTTTAATTATACCGACATCTTCTTGTATAGATTTACATTAATATAATCGCAAGTTTTTGATTAGATTAGATTAGATACAAGGATTAGATAAGATTAGATACATATCGCATAAAGACGAAGCTATTTATATGTGTAAGTGGGTATGGACGCCTTTGGGTGTTTAAAGGGCTTACGACTTACGTTTATCATATGGCTGGCTTAAGTGATCCCTTTACGTAATGTAAACTTCACCAATTCTATCAATGATCGACCACCAAATATACTCGTATAACATTTTTGAAAGTTGTAGATATAAATATATATGTTTTTTATACATCACGTTTTTTCTTTTCACTTTGACTTGCGCTAACGCCATCTATGGTTGAAATTTGTCATCCACGTGAACCAGTATATAGATGTCGGTGTTTCTAATGATTTGACTAAAGTATGAATCAACATTTTTAAGTGTTAGTCTAAGCTGAAGCGAAAGGTACATAAATACCTATACGACGTATGGTACTTAAATACTCTTATCTGAATAATCCTTTAAAAAAATTAAAAATGGTACAGTTTTTTTTCCCACTACTTTTAAATAAATTTTCTTAACCTAAATCCACAAGCTTTGAACGCCCCTTCCCCTACTAACAAAGCGCCGGTTCACTACAACACCTTCTCGGTGTAAAAACTCCAAAAAGTGAATATCGATCGATGATGTAAAATATAAATACGGTCAGTCTTCAGAAATTCACCCACCAGCCTTTCCTCCCTTGTGCGGAGTGTAATTGGGTTGGTATTATTTTAGTCTACGTTTAAATATTTGAAAGCGTTTCCGTCATACTTGAGAATCCTTTGGGGACGTCGGGGAGTTTTTGCTTCGTACAAAAAATATTCTTGTGTGCATTAGTAAGATACTTTATTCAAAGTTTTTATTTGTTCTGCTCTTTTCGCTAATGTTTTATTCCGTCTTTTGACTTCACTGATGAACATAAAATATTACTATTTTTCGTACAGAAAATGTAAAATATATTTTATTTGAAGCATTTTTTTGTACTGTTTTTCGTAAGCTTAAACGTAAAAATATTTCTATCACCCCTTGCCTTAAAATGTAGGTAAATTTTTGTGTGCGAAAGGAAATTACAAATTAGGAGGGAAGTTATTTACGATTATAATTATTTTTATATTATATTAAAGAACACATTTTTATTGTGAAGTTGCAATTTCAGAAAAAAATCCCGTGAATTTTTAAAACTAAATTTTAAATTATTAATATTTTTTCGTTGATTTGAATTTTCTGTATGTATTTTCTAATTGATTAATAATTTTATTTTTTATTTTTTTTATTAATTTAATCTCATTCAAAGATGATATCTAATTTTGGTTAGACTATGCTTGTCTCGTTAGTATAATTTGTGTTAAGAAAACTATAATATATTATATAGACATAAAATCTTCTAATTAACATTCTTTTGCAATATAAAGTAATGTCATGATAGTCTTAAACTGGTATTATATCATCGAACTCTTTCGAACATTCTGCATGAACTACTCTCCAATAAACCATAACCTTTGGATATTTTGAGAAATCAGTCAATCATTCCCGATGTTTCGCTAACCTACTTTGAGTGCATAAGGGATGGTGGATAGCTGCGCAGTTCAGAGTTATTTTGCCAAGCGATAAGTGAACGGTGATCCGAAGAGCGATAATCAACCAGCGAACAAATTTACAATGGTACTCACCGAGTGTCGGTAAATTTTGTGTTGACGTCTAGTGAAAGTCATGGATAAAAGCGCAATACCAGCGAGAACCTAACGGGTGTTCGGAAATAAGTGCGACCACGGACGTGCGAGTATAAAGCGTTCCATAGACGAGTAATTAGTGAAAATTACAAAATTAATGTGTATTACAGAATAGATCTAACTGGAGATATATTTGTTTTCGTAATTCGTATCCTGTGATTTAAGTTTATTAATAAATTGACAATTAATTTCAAGTGATCCATTTGCCTCCCACAGCCATGATCCCGTGACAGTATTCCTACCAAAATCTACCAAATAAATATACTTAAAAAACAAAAAAAAATTAAAAATAATTTATTTCGTAATATGGTATTACATTTCTTCTTCATTTATGTAGGAAATCCTTTCTTCGAGAGCGATTTGAGCAATTTAAATTGTTGTATTTAGGTAAGTTTAGCAAATGTAGATATTCAAACAGAGATAAGTATTATTTTCATTCAAAAATATGGATATCAGTAAAAAAAGGTGATACGTGCTGAGATTATCAGCTAAAATTAGATTTGACCAGTTTACTGTAATAATAATGAATTAAATTTCCAAAATAACAACACGTATAAACATATAATATTAGGTCCTTACATATGAAATTGGCGTTTTGCCGTACTGGCAAATTTGATCTCTAATATCTTCTCTTTGGTTAGGAATTCCAAATCCGAATTTATACAGCTATTTACTCATGTATTTGTGTTTTGAAAATTATAATTCATTTGTTTTTTCCTCAATTGTTTTTTTCTTTGCGTCACTCAGTTTACAAAATGAAAAACTTGAAATATCGCGTTATTTACGAGTACGAGTTCCACCGTGGCACCAGTGCTGCAGAAACGGCTCGAAGGATTAATGATGTGTATGGCGACGGTGCCGCAAAAAAAAACACAGTGCGTTTTTGGTTCCAACGTTTTCGTTCTGGAAATTTCGACCTGCAGAACAAGCCCCGTGGACGGCCGGAGACCAAAGTTGATAATGAAGAATTGAAGGCTATTGTGGAAGCGGATCCATCGCAAACCACATCCGAGTTAGCTGCAGGCTGCGGTGTTAGTGATAAAACTGTTTTAATCCACTTGAAGCAAATGGTAAGGTGAAAAAGCTTGAAAGGTGGGTACCTCACGAATTGAGTGAAGCAAATCAACAAACGCGCGTTGACTGCTGCGTTGTATTACTCAACCAGCACAATAATGAAGGGATTTTAAATCGAATCATTACCTGTGATGAAAAGTGAATCCTGTACGATAATCGGAAGCGCTCATCGCAATGGCTGAACCCTGCCGAACCAGCCAAACCATGCCCAAGCGAAAATTGACTCCAAAAAAGTTACTTGTGAGCGTTTGGTGGACTAGTGCTGGTGTCGTTCACTACAGCTTTCTTAAATCTGGCCAGACGATTACGGCAGATGTCTATTGTCAGCAACTGCAAACAATGATGGAAAAGCTAGCTGCTAAACAACCGAGGCTGGTTAATCGCTCTAGGCCACTGCTGCTTCATGATAACGCTAGACCACACACTGCACAACAGACGGCTACCAAATTAGAGGAGCTTCAATTGGAATGTTTAAGACATCCACCGTACTCTCCGGACCTTGCCCCAACAGATTACCATTTTTTTCGAAATTTGGATAACTTCTTGCAAAGGAAAAAATTCAACTCCGATGGGGCAGTCCAAACCGCCTTCAAAGATTTTATTGATTCCCGTCCGAATGGTTTTTTTAGTAAAGGGATCGATGAACTACCTATGAGATGGCAAAAGTGCATAGATAGCAATGTTACATACTTTGATTAAATAAATATATTATAATAAAAAAAATCGGCTTTATGTTCCTCCCATACTAAACGCCAATTTCATATGTAAGGACCTAATATTTTTCAAAAATTGAAAAGTGAATAAACTGTACAAAAAATTTTTGTACAGTTTTTTCAATTTCCCATTTTTCCATTTTCAATCCAATTTTTCCTCCAATTTCAATTTTTTTTCAAAAAAAATAATTGGGATTGCGAAAAAAAAATGCGTGTCGCATCAATATTATTACTATTCTCAAAATAAGCTAAACGCTTGTGCTATGAGAATAAAACTAACTTGATGGTGTCCTGGAATGGGGCTCGCACCACCGACCACCAGATCACTAGGCAAGCGTCATGATCATTACACCAACAAGCTAATTTTTCACCTCCTTAGTTATTCTTTTTATCTATCATGATTTTTTATTTATATTTAAAGTACAGACCTTGAAGATTACATATTTCATATATATTTTTTACAGTTCATATATTTAATTTGATTATATAGATCTAACATATCTATTATACACTGAATTATGTACATTACCTTGACTGTATTATACTGTAAACGAACTCTCATTCTAAACACGAGCAGTTCTACTTTCTAACAAAGAAATTCTTCATTAACTGTGTAACATTAACATAGTAGCTTTGTGGTAACACTATTTATATAATTATAAAGGAAACAATTTGTAAAAAACACTATTTTGTTAAATTAACATGTTTTGGGACCAATGGTCCCTTTATCAGGATACAATGTATACTAAAAATTAAAAATCGCAGTATAGACACTAACAAAATCAAAAGTAATGTATGGGAGATGAATTACTAACCAATAACTGATGTGAATAGAAATTTAAAAGGTATACTAAAATGTATATATAATATAGTATAACATATAGTATAAAAAACAATGTATACTAAAAATTAAAAATCGCAGTATATACACTAACAAAATCAAAAGTAATGTATGGGAGATGAATTAGGGGAAGGTGGTGTCAATAGTAACAGGTGTCGATTGTAACAGTCGCCGTATATTTTTAAATTTTGGTCATTTAATGGGACAAGCAGTACCGTCTATTATACGGGATCAGTAGCTATCAAAGAACGCCATTTTGCGTTAATGTCAGTTTGAAAGTATCGTTATATTGGATATCATCGTATTTCGGCGTAGTGAATTAAAAAAATTATTAAATAGTCACCTTTTTGTATTCGTCAAATTGTAAGTATTTTTTATTATTTTATTGTGTGTTAGTATTCAGAATATTGTTTATTATCATGATGTGTATATATTTTAACGGCTTTTTTAAATATTTTAAAATAAAACATAACCTTAATGCAATGTGGCGAAAAGGTGTCAATTGTAACAGTGTAAAGAGTGTCAATTGTAACAAGTAACAATTGACACTTTCGAGATAATAATGTAATGTAATTGGAAGTTAATGTCATTTTAGGTTCCTGGTTGTTAAAAATGGTTAAACCTAGAGGACGAAAGACAAATAGGGGAAAAACATTCAAAGAAACCTTTGAGAAAGCACACTTTTATAAAATATTTTATAAAAAAATGGAAACGTGTCAATGAGAAAAGCAGCCAAACACATCGAAATATGACACGTATCTCCTCATAGATACATGGAACGCATCAAAAAAGATAGATCTGCCCCAGTATTAGGATATCTACCCCACAACAAGCTATTATCTAATCAGAAAAAGAATTAGCTAAATAATGTGAATTTTAATAATTTCTAATTTTTTCATTCCTCACTCTATCGACCAAAAATTTTACACACAAGCGTCATAGTGATCGCATTTCCACCGCATTCAGTCTACTTTCATTCCTCTTTTGCCAATTCCAGGCTTCACTTCAATACATCAGGGTTGGCACTAGAACGCTATTGTGTACCGCTAGTCTTGCTTCCTTTGACAGATACTTTTTTGCCATAATTGCATGAGGCGCATGCATACATGAGGCGAGTGTTGAAGGCAACAGGAATAGAGGGCGTCCGTGAAAGACTTGGCACGATCAGATACTACAAGTATTTGAGGATGGCCCTATTTAAAGCCGCAAACAACCGTAGAACTTGTATGAGAAGATGTATGAATGTGGCCGAAGCAAAAGTGGTGTGCCAGGATAGAAGAGTGTGGTGTTCAATCCTCTCTGCATACACCTGCAGGGAAACGGCGTGATGGTTAGTTAGTTAGTTAGTCAAAATAAATTATCAACAACATCCACTCCAATAACATCAACAACTCAACTCTGACATATCCCACTGGTAGGGATGAAGTTGGTATGGCTTCGAAATATTGGCTGATTGCATTTATCAGAAGGAATCCTTCGTATTGAGTAACAAAGCTGCAAGCAAGATAAAAGAAGAACAAAAACTTGTACATTAACCGAGAAAAAAGAAGAAACTGATGATGCTTTATCTTTATGTTTAATTTGTACCGAACCATATTCAACAAGCAAAGAGGGTTGGATCCAGTGTTCCTCCTGTAAATTATGGGCGCATGAGTATTGTGCCCAAACCAAACAATTAAATTATGTGTTTCAGTTGTGAATCTGATAATGATTGAGCAATTGAACTACTTTCACGGTATTAAAATTATTTTAGGGAAGCATATTAAATTAGATTTTTTCTAATTATTTTATAAATTTTGGTTTTTATAATTAGATAATTTGTTTTATTTTAATGTATCTTACAACTTTATAGTCATTTAGTACATAAAAATATACCTAATAAAAATAAGTAGATACATTGTGTTTTGTGCGACTTATGTTACAATTGACACCACGAGTGTTACTATCGACACCACTCTGGTGTCAAATGTAACAGTTTTCTTCTTTTTTTAATTTTCAAATAAACAAAAATTCTTAATACCTTAAATTTTTTTAACCATACACTTAGTTCCTTAATATATGGAAGAGCTTTGAAAAAAAAAATCAGGTAATTTTACCGGTTAATTATTTTGTTATAAACCAGAATGTCTATTTTGTTACTTTTGACACCACCTTCCCCTACTAACCAATAACTGATGTGAATAGAAATTTAAAAGGTAACTATTTTCAAAAATGGTTTCCTGATTTTTTTAAATATCTAAGTAATGGTTTATTTCCAAAGGATGATTGCAAAATTTAGATTGATTATTGCTATTTAAACATCTTATGTGCTCCTTAATTCAAGTATCAAAATTTCTTTTACCCGGGTAAAAATGATAACTTAGAAACATGATTTTTAAGAGAATATTATTGTTACAGTTTTGATACAAGAATATCAGATGATATCTTGTTGTTCCAATGTCAGGATTCCTATTCTGCCATCTGGGAAAAAAATAATGACATTGATTAAGTACAAATTACTTCTAGGTAACTGGAGAATATTCATGTAACTTAGGTTCCCACAGCGTCATTTTCCATCACGTCATTTGAGCATTAAATTAATTAGCTGTGTAAGAGGGCAGTCATTGTTTGAAAACTATTGTAAAATATTTCTGGTAGACAACGTGATAAAATTTTATAACTAGTGCTCTTCGAAACTCTAGTAACTAGAAAAATATTATTTTGCTGTTGAAGTAATTATTTTTAAAGTTTTAATTATGTATTATATTTTTAATGTAGGTACATAATTCCAAAAAATAACTTATTCAGCCACCTGTAGTCTTTATTTCACTCTCTCCGTAATAATTTGTGTGTGGTAACTGGTAACCATGTATTAAAGTGGGCCTTCTTATTCATAATTCATCTTGTACCCATTTTTCCCCCCCACATTGGTTATATCGTTAGATCATCTCTTTTGAGGTCTTCCAACGCCTCTTTTACTCTCTCAAGGTCTCCAATTCAGAACTCTGAGAGTTCATCTTATGGCATCCTGCCTTGCAGTATGCCCTGCCTATTGCCATTTTAGCTTCGCTACACAATCCATCATATCCATTAGATGCTCTTATTCTGCGCCTAATTTCATAATTTCTTATTCTATCTCTTAGGCTAATAGCAAGCACTGATGTTATGAGCATTTGAGCTTTTCTACACTTTTCTTTGTTAGAGTCATCGTTTCCACTTTAAACGTCATCACTGCCAGTACACACGATTCGAAGGCTTTTTTTAGTACTGAATTTGAGAATAAATTTGATATAGGAGACAATATTTACGTATAAAAATATCTCAATGTTTGTATCTTGTATATATAGTTATTTCCTATATCATTGAAAAATTTTGCAGTCATCTTATGGTGCAATATTTTGATTTAAAATGTGTTTTATTTTTTATTTGTAATACATACACAATATGAGTTATGAATGTGATACATACACAATATGAGTTATGAAACCACTACAGTTTCGAGAAGAACAGTCCCTTTCATCAAGTTAATAATTTATTTTAATAACTAACTTTAACTCTCGAAACTAAAGAAGTAATAAATAACTCATATTGTGTGTGTATTAAAGTCAAAATAAAACATTCTTTAAATTACTTATTTCCTACTTACTTTAATGGCGTATTTTAAGTTTGTTAATTGTATTTTGTTTTTATATACCTTTGAAACTTTGTTTTTGAAAACTCCTCTCAATACATGTACGAATTCGTTAAATGATATCTTGAAGAAGAATCCGATCGCTCTTCCGAGCGAGTTGGATTCGTTTGTTGAACTATCAGACGGTACCGTATAAACTTTTCGCGGTTCAAATTAATTTCATTTCGAATCGTCGGTACTTCGGCAATTTTTTAAATACGGTTTGGAAACCTTGTAACATTTATTGTTTGTTATTTATATTTAAACCTTTTTAATATAAGATAAATAATTTTTAATGCCCTAGTTTCATACTAATTAGTCACTTGGGGGTGGAATGCTCGAAATTTTCAGAACATCGTGGTCCAAGCATTATTATAGAATTCGTTATAAATAAAACTTCATAGAGGAACACATTCTTTGAAAATGAACCTTGATATTAAAAAAAGTATAGTGTTAGAGTACAATAATTTAAAAATGCGAAAAAATAATTTGTGTCAATTATTATTTAAGTTTTATTTTTTATGAGATCAAAATAATGAACATATCGAATCCGTAATTCTAACTGTCACCTTAGAATTTGAATAATTCCATAGGCCAGCCAAATAATTGAAACAGTAGCATAAATGTGAAAGGAAATATAATTTTTAAATATATGTGAAAGGAATGTGTGTGAGGCATATATGTGAAAGGAAATATATTATAATTTTTAAATTTATTAATACCAAACTTTTAAATCTTTTGGGCCCAAAGAAGAATAGTTTTTTTTAACAAGCTTTGTAACACTGCAAGTTCTACTTCAGATGAAATAATGCATTGTTCTACGTTCTAAGAGGATGACCTCCAAATCAAAAGCATACTCTTCACAGATGAGGTCTACATGACTATAAAGTATTAAAAAAAATGTCAGTTTGATATGTTAATGTATAAGAATTGTAATTGTACCATATATTAAATAAATAAAAATAAATGTTCTGAAAACATCAAGTAACTCCAAAGCATGAACTCCAAATGTTCACAAAGTAAGCGATTTATTATCAACTTGGAAGGGTTTCATTCTGAAATTTTCATGTTGGCTTTGAATATCTTCTTATTTGTATTGAAATAGTACCTTATTCTCCTTAATATAATCTTGGAATACATAATTTTACCAATAATTTAAAAAATACTTTAAAAATATCGCAGTATTAAAAATATAATAATATAGAGCCAGGATCATTGAATGTCAAATTATAATAAATTCTCATGTGTGGAAATAGCTTAAAGAGAAAAACCTATCAATTTTTAAATAAAATTAATATATTATCTTATACTAAAACAAATATCTTCATGTTCAAATAAATGATAAATAAATGATAAAAATAAATGATTATTTTATATTTTAATAATTTTTATTTTTATTTTTTCTTTGTCCATTTTTATTAATTTTTTATAATTAAACTTTTTTTTATTCTTTAAATAATGTGTATGTAAACATATACATACATATTAATGCTATAATATAAACGCAACATTCATAAATTTATCACCTATCTATAATTTACACAGCACGTGCATATTTAAGATATGTATATATATATTTTTTTTCTTTCTTATTTCTTCTAGTATTTCATTAAAGATCTTGATCACACTGTCATTTTTTGTTGAGATTTCTACTTATTTCTGAATAGCAGTCTCTTCTATAATTTTGATATATATTATTGAAAGTCATCACATTGAGTTCATTTTACCTATTTCTATTCAACATTGTTCTCGAAGCTTTATTTTGAAATAGTTAATTTTTACACTTTTTCTTTACTAGCCAAAAGTCAAGTAGGTACTTTACTCGTATACCTTCAACTATATTTTCCCTTCTCAGAGAAGCGTAGTCCGCTGAACAAGCGTTCCCTTTCAGGCCGTCAGACGATACGAGGAGTCTCCTGACTCCTCATCAAGACGGCGGCGTCTGGTCTCGTTCACTTTCGGTCTAATGGACTCCAACGAGAGTGGATCAGAGTTCCTGGTATACAAAGTACATTGAAAGAGAATTAACGGTCGTGAGAACACTTACAATGCTTTGGTGTGCATATTGATTACACAAGAAAAGTGGATCACTCAACTGGCGTAGAACAAAATAATTACGTTAAAAAAAATGAGATTCTGTATTTTTTTGTTTATTAGTCACGGCGTTTTTCAACAATGCCGTATTGTTATAAATAAACATTTGTTTGAAAAATTTTAAGTCAATTTATGTATTAATTAAAAATGGATTCTAGATCAGATAAGATAAAAAATCTAGACCGACCTAAGACAAACAATGTGGCGTTCCTTAAGTGGGGCGCGAAAAAATTTGTTTGATAATTATAGTATCCAAACCAACCATTATTAAATCTTGTCGAAAAAATCAAAATATCCTAATCAACCATCTAAATTTGAACATCACTCCTATTATAAATTTCTTAATAATAATCACTAAATCGGGTGAATAAAACTAACTTTTTTTACCTCTAGATGAGATTATTAATAATTTTATATTTTACTATTTAAATTTTGAGATTTACTTCCTCATGGACGAGTGAATTATTAGTATTATTAAAAGATTAACAGGCTCTCTAAACTTAAATTTATCGTGAAACTCACGTAGAGATAACAAAGCCAATGTTTTTCAACCAATTTAACGATCATCATGAATAATCTGTACAGTTTAAAGCCAGATCCTTCAATAATATGTTAATAATAACTTTGGATCATTAAAATTGGTTTCTCTTGTCTTTCATGACATTAACTTTTAACTTTAAAGATATATTATACGAGTATAGGAAGTGATATACCGAAAACAAATAGAAAACAGCAAAGAAAGCTGTTGAATTATATCAGACTTTCTAGTGATATAAAGGGAATAAATAATGTAAGACTCTTCAATATACAACTGAAAAGACTTGTGTTTGGGAGGAGATAGTTCATAAATTATAAGTTGTTCATCAGTCGATGTGGACATGTATATTTAAAAACAGTTAAATTTATTATGTTTAATACTTCTGTGTTACAGAGTTTGATATCCTCTCACACCAGCATGCATTTGCTGCCTGAGGACTTGCCATTTTTTTTTAAATTATACTAGCGCAATCAGCTATTACATTTTGGTTATTAATTTTTATTTAAATTAATCATAAATATTCACTCGGTTTAAATCACTATATTTTTGGTAGCACCATCCGGTTTCAGAAACACCGTTCCTTCTTCAAGTTAAACTGCAAACTAAATATGACAAAATATGGGCAATTATAATTATTTTCCCCAGTCAACCATCAACTTTTACACCTGACATTAATTTTTTTTCAATTAAATTATAATGAAAGAGACACGTTCAGAAGTGTTGATGATAGATACATTTAATACAAACAATGGTTTTAAGGAATACATATTAATATTGAAATATTTTTAAAAAGAGATATGATTTTTAAAAAACAGATGTAAACAGACACATACAAAAACAACCGATTGGTGTTACAAAAATAAAGTGTTTTAAAAGCCAAGCGAATTTTCGTGTTTAATTTAATATTTGTTATAATTATATTTCTGTGTATAAAATATTAAAACAATTAAAAATAAAATATAAAAATTTTATGCTTTGGTGAAATAATTGATTAAAAAATATATTTTTAAAAACTAAACATTAAAGTTAAATTTTTATAGAATCATCTTTTTACCACCCTGACGTAGAAATTTTTTTTTTCGGAACAGTCGATTCTAATAAGTAAACTGATGTGAATAATGACAAATTTTATCAAAAATTACTGTCAATGAATTTGAAATAATTATTTAAAATAAAAATACATATTTATATGTATATATTCCTCTTGTTTATGAATAAATGTTATTTTTTTAATATAATCTGTAAACGGAATCTCCCCTGCTTTTTATTGCCTAGTAAATGTATACGATCAAACGACCCGGCCGTGCAATCACGAGAAATTCTAGGGTCAAGCACTTAAGGGTTAATTTATTTATTATTTGATTAGACAGGCCCTGTTAGATGTTATGGTCCTACGAAACTGAATTACGTGCATATTGCTTCTAGCCGCCCCCGTGTAGCGTGGAATAATCGTCCGTGCAAGTGTCTTTATCTCGTGATAAAGCTCTTTTTTCCTTTTTAAATAGGCGCGTATTGCGTTTCATACGAGTATATCTGAAATGGAATCACTTTAATGGTAGATGAAATATCCTTCATTCTTTTTATGCTCGCCATTTGCAGGCGACACAGAAGCATAAGCAGACCGTGCTAAACATACATTTTTGAGTTCGGACAGAGACATTTTATGTTATTATTTTGTATCCAACTACTCTGAACACAATGAAAAAAAAAAACATTTTAATTAGTCATTTTGAATCGTTTGATGTATGTTGTAAGTAAGCTGGGACCTTGAGACAAAAATAAATTATTTATTTCAAAAAACTAATTATCTTTGTGTTAACCACACTGATTGTTTTTAACGTCGGCCGGTTTCGATTCCACTGTATATTCGTCGGACGGACGAATAACGGACAGTCAATTCCCTTAATTAAATATGTAAATAATACAACTATCGGGTGGGGCCATGGCCTCGTTTATATTAGGGATGTGTGTTTGAAAGAGAGAATTTGAAATGGGGAATATATTAAATAACGGTTTATTCGATAAATTCAATTTGTTAATAATTGTATTAGATTAAGTGTTTAAAAATTTTTTGATTTCCGGCATGACTAAATTTCTTATGTAGAATTTCTTGTCTCTATGTCATGTTTTACGAATTCTGTAAGATTATTTCATCATAATAATTATTACAAAATTATTATTGTGATGAAATTATTGGGGTGAGAGTGTCTGTGGTGTTTTGCATACAGTACTAAAAATTAATGATAAAAAAATTGGAACCGATGACAATCAATATAAAACATATACATACACCTCGGTGGCAGGTAATGACGTGGCCAGAAGAGAAAGAGAAATAGCCGTGTTTAGCAACAAGTCCTAAAGAGTACTTGTGCAAAATTTATTTTGACAAATATTGAGTTATAGATTTTTGACAACTTTAAACTATAAGGAATACAACCAATGACACGTGGAGTGTTTTACGGACACTATCACTACGGGCCCACTTAGGATTTTTTTTGTATATGGAAACGTCATAATATGAGTATTTCTTGGTTGGGTATCCAGAGCAATTGGGACATTGTTAAATTAGCGTTAAAAATATATTCATGTCAATTGTTTCAATCTTCTCTTCTTTTCCAATAAAAACACAGAATAAAAATGATATTTCTTTTAACGTTTCTACATATAGCAAAGTCTTGAATGCTGGCCTCGTTGGGCCCGTGCTGAAGTTAGTATTTTTCATTGACAGATGTAGATACAAAACACACAAAATGAGTCAGTGTTGACAATATACTGCCCTTTATGGCAACTATCTATGTACGTGGATTGCGTGGACATGCACCGTCTAATTATCAATCCATGTGAAACTGAAACTGACTCGAGTATCTGGAATATGAAACCCGACCTTGTTGTTAAAGATAGGGTATCCCATCTACTAGACTAAACAACCCAGATCATTAAAACGCCATTAAAAAATAACAATCCTTCACTGTAACACTTAAAATCAACAAATAAGCATTTGAGTTTTCTTAAAGAGAGTTCGATTCTGATTTAGTCCATGTATAAATAAATACACTTTGTCGTGTTCTGTTCAAAGGTTCCAGGGTTTCGAGCATAATGTGCCTTTTGACCAGGTGCCCGCGGTCGAGCCTCGTGACAGTATGTCCCTTGTTACACGGATGCGGGCAACGCCCCTTGACATCAAACGGGCAGGTCGGGGCTAGGTCAAATGCAGTGGCGTGCGAGAAATACCACCAAAAACATACATTTAATTAAAAAAAACTCTGAATATATATATTAAATTTATTTATTTATCTTCATTTTGACACATGCCGTTAGGAAAATGAGACGCTCATCTCACTAGGAAGAACCTGTGCCGAGATAAGCAGCTTAAAAAAAATAATGAGAACAAAACAATATAAAGGTAAAACAAAATACCATATGACTGTAAAATTAATCAATAATTGAGGATATAAATATAAAATGTGGATAATAAAAAATGTAGATATTTTTTAACACAAAAGCAATAGTGAAAGTAAAAAGAATATATGAAAAGATTCTATGTATACATTATAGAATACCAAAGCAACAGCAAAATTAAGTATAATATAATATATGTATGTCCGCGTGTATTAAATAATGAAGAAAAAAAATACAGTTTGATGAGCAATAAATAAATTATTTATTAAATACTTAGCCGTTTCTGCTATTTTTGCTAAGGTTATATTTATATTTTTATAACAGTCATCAACAGGTCTTTAATGATCTTAATATATGATCAAACATAATGTAACTTCGTGTATCGTCCATAATTTCGTTCGAATTCACGGCTAAAAAAACAAATTAAACGGCCGGAGATGAGGCTTGAACCCCGGACCACCAAACCCTAACCGACCGTTCAACGCATGTTACTACGGCCGCCTCTCCGTGGAGCGACAAAAATATGCTATAAATATATACTAAAGCATAGCAAAGACGGGAACCAATGTTCCGTCATTTTTGACGGGTTGCAGCTAGTACTTACTTAAATAAAATGTAAAAAGACATTTTATGACAATTAGAGGATAACGTATTTCGGAATACCCTTTTCATGGTTGATAAATTAGAAAACTGTTGAATAGTTTTAATACTTTGAAGGTAATTTTCTGGATATTATATGAGTTGAAAATGTCAATGGCTTATATCATCAATGGCTTATATCAAAAGTTTTGGACATAAGACTGAATTTGGCTTTTAAAAGTACAACCTTAAATTTTTCACAATTTATTTTTCTTAATTTTTTAAATATTTATCGAATTGAGAGGTTTGATAAAAAAATACTACATTTTTTTAATTTTGCGGGATTATAAAAAGTGCATTGGCCATAATTTTTTTGTTACATTGGAAAGCTTATCCTGACATATCATGACTCTTATTTTTCTTGCTGTTGATTATCTCTTTATTGTTGGTTATCAAAAAGTCACAAGTGTTTTGGTGTGCTCGGTGATATTTTACTTTCGGAAAATAAGAACAAGGATTACAAAATTGTTGCCATGTGACCTCAAGATAAAAAAATGCCAAAGTTTTGTCAATATTGAAAAGTAAAAACCTTGGTAAAGTAGTATTTAATCTGATTATTGGGGACATCTTTGAAGGAGATAAAAGTAATATTGATAAAATTATTCGTATAATAAATAAAAACTTGAAAAACAAAATATCTGAATATTTTTTGAATAACCCCTGTATTGACACATTATGTGTTTGTTTTTTTAAATACATTTTTATTTTATATGTACTTATGTACATGCTTGTACGTCTACATCTTAAAAAGTATACAAGTAAGAAGAGCTAAACAAATCAACCGAGACAACAAAAAGAAAATATACAAACAGTATTAAAGAAGGACGGCTGACAAAAGACATTTACCAAAAGATTAAAATAAGAGACAAAGCATACAAAACAATGAAAAACGAGACGCATAGCACCGAACTTATTAAATATTATAACTACTGCCAAAAAGACGTAAAAACATCTATAAAAAAGGCAAAAAAAGATCATTATAGTGCACAACTAAACGAAGCTGAGGGTAACAGCAAAAAACTCTGGAAAATCGTCAATAGCATTGTATCCCACTCAGACATTAAAAAAACCAACATAAAAAGAATAAAGAAAGGAGATGGAACTATCACAGAAGATCCGCAAGAAATAGTGAAGACCATAAACACTTACTTCTCTACAGTTGGAGAAAACCTAGCAATGCAAATCAATAAGCCAAAAAAAGCAACACCACCACAAGACCCAAAAACAAACGCCTCGATGTACTTCAGACAAACCACAGACAGAGAAATCAAGCTAATAATAAAAAATCTCAAAAAAATGCATGCGCCGGATATGATAGAATCAAAACATCAACACTCAAAATTATACAAGACACAGTAATACCCACCATCAAAAGACTCATAAATAAACACATGAAACTCGGAATTTTACCCAATGAGCTGAAAATAGCCAGAATAACCCCAATATACAAGAGTGGCAAAAAAGACGAAGCCAGCAACTACAGACCCATTGCAAATCTCACTGTATTTAGTAAAATATTTGAAAAATTAATACATAAAAGACTACTCGAACACTTGAATAAACTCAACATACTGACGAAAACACAGCACGGCTTTTAAGAAAAAAAGGGAACCACTACAGCCATGATAAACTTATTAAATTACTTACAGACAAAAATTGACGAAGGGAAAAGCTCCTCCAGACTCGTTTTCGATTTTTAAAAAGCTTTTGACACGGTACATCTGACTACCCTAGTCAACAAATTATCAAAAATTGGAATCACTGGCAACGTCCTAAACATTTTCGACAGCTACTTAAAAGACAGAAAGCAATTCACCACGCTACACGAAACCACAAGTACATATATGAATGTCAGCTGTGGTGTTCCACAGGGATCAATCCTAGGACCATTACTCTATATAATATATATAAATGACCTAGAGCAGCTAAATATTAGAGGCAAAATAATACTCTATGCAGACGACCTCGGAATATTTTACGAAAACAATAATGACATAGAAACCACAAAACAAATCAACAAAGACATAGATATATTAACTGAATGGACAAAAAGAAATATTCTAACCTTAAATGCCCAAAAATGTAACTACATTAACTTTGAGGCCAAACGGAAAACGCATAAAATGGACATAAAAATACATAACGAAACACTCACTGAACTAGAAAATACTAAATACTTAGGACTCAACATAGACAGACATCTCAAAAGGACCTTTCAAATAGACAAAGAATTGACTCACTGACTAAACTAACCAGCCTATTCCACAAAATACACGAAATCACACCAAAGACCATAAAAATTCTGCCAGGCTGTTCCATAAAAATTCTGCACCATAAAAATTCTGCAGACTCAAGAGTAGAATAAGATATTTGATACCCTTCTGGGGAACCGGAAACAAAACTAACCTAAACAGACTCCAACGACAGCAAAACAAAATACTAAAAATGGTATATGATCTGAAATACCGGACACCAACTGAAACTGTATATCATATAACACAACAATTAAACATCGAAAGCATGACAAAAATCGAAACACTTAAAATCATTCACAGACTAGCAATTGGCGAAATACAAGACGAAGACATAAAATTACACAAAATACATGAAAAACATCAACACAACACTAGAATGGCTCAAAACTATCACATAACACACGCCAAAACAAAAACAGGACAATCCCGACTAATTTGCAACCGCCGATTAAAACTATACAATGACCTGCCACAACAGACCAAACAACTGACCACTGACAAATTCAAAACAGATGTGACAAAAATGTTAAAACTCGGCCAACTATAAAAAAATGACTTTGTATCTAAATCATATTATTATCATTTCTTATATTTAATCATGTAAAAATGTTATCTATAAACCTTTCAGGTTTCCATTATATGTTAAATAAAAAAATAAAAATATATATTATATAAAAGTACCATCTGCGAAATAAAAATTTCCTAATGTGTATTTCCTACAGTACATAGCCCTACACTGTTTCAAGAGAAAAGACTACAGTCTCTAAGTCTCTAGCATAAGCTATTTAATTATGCGGAAGGTTCCCAGAATTGGAGCGTATGTACAACATTTAAAAAAATGATAATGTATGGATGTTCTTACGATGGAATTGGTGAACGTTACATTGTGTAGGGTGATCACTTAAGACAGCTCATACAGAGCCTTCCTGTAAGAGACTTCCATATACGTTTCTTATTATATCAAAATAGCTTCGTCTCTGTAAGGCTTCTATAATCTATCTTAATTTAAGAAATCTATATAGCAGCCATTTTTCGTTTGAAATCGTTATTATTCACCATGAATTTGTAAACAACAATAAATAAGAATTAATAAATATCAATTACTGAATCCTGAGCATTTCCAGGTAGCGCACAAAAGTAGCGTAAAAATAAAGCATTGCCAAGACGGCGTGTGATTTCTTTTTGTAATCACCGCAGCCAAGTTAACTTTAATGGGCATCAGCGTGATGGAATGAAAAATGTCAATTTCCACGAGGCGCCCTCGCTCTAATTACTGTTCCCTCTTCGGTCCCGGCGGTATTTAATGGCGGCCACCTACTCCGGCCCGTCTGCTCCTAATGACGGCCAAGTGAAGAAGTCGTCGTGGCTCCCGCAGTCCGCGCCAGCTCCCTGGCGACAGATCGTTGTGCCCGCGCGCGATTAAAAATCCGCCGCGAACGCAGCGGCGCTAAACAACTGGCAAATGAACCGTTTTAAAATAATAATTAAATTTGTGCGTAACAAAATAAGAAAGAAAATAATTACTAACTACTGAAATTTCAGGCGCATACTCGCCCATATTCTGAAAATACTAATATTGGGATGTACGATATTTATCCAAAAAATTTAAAAGATGAAAATAAAAATAAAATAAAAATAACCCATACAAACCAAGTTTTTATTATACTCCCTTTTTCATTTACTAGTGGAAACTGGTTTGGCGCTTAACCTACGCGTTGGGCTTCGGTCGAGCGACGTTACGAAAGGGAGTAATAAAAAATTTCCGAAAATCAAAAATTATACTATAATCAGGTTCCGTGTCTACCAGACGCGTTGAAATATTTTCATACAACTTAGTAATTGAAAAAAAAAATGAAAATATTAATGAAATGATGAATATGAATGAGGAATATGAATGATGAATATGAATGATGGAAAAACCATTAAAAATTTGAAAAATCCAAAAATTATTTTTTTTTAAACGAAAATTTGATAGATCTTCTTGATCGTCGCCACGAGTCTGCTTGCAAAGTTTCAGGTCGATTAGATTACGGGAAAAGGATTAAAAATCGATCCAAAGTTTTTTCGTCAAGCAAACAGACGTCACGGAAGACTAAGGGAGTATTAACGAGATTGTGAGTGTAATAGAAGAACCAAAATAAGAAAAATGTTGAATACTCTAGGACTAGCAACAGGAAATCAAAGAATAAAGTATAATGTATCGGTGCAAATATTTAAAATTAAACACAGATTAGTACCCAAATACTTTGATGACAGGATGAAGCTGAATAGGGATTTTCATTCTTACAATACAAGAGGAAGCGACAACATAAGACTACCGAAGAAAAAGAAAAACACCTCACAAAATTGTATGATGTACAATGGTCTAAAAATCTTCAATAGCCGCCAAAGGAAATTCAAAACACGGCGAATGTAAGGAAGTTTAAACTGTATTAGCCCACACAACATTATGTGTGGGCTAATACAGTTTACAGAGGAGAAAGAAGTAGTTTTCCGTCAAACGTCGAATATAAAAATTCCAACAATACTTCTCTTTCTATGGCCCAACGCGACAATGATTCAACTGGAACATAAAAATCTTACGTTAATTAGAAAGGAAAAAAAGGAATTTGATATTTAATTAATTATTTTCATTTTAATGTTATTATAATGAACAAAATATATAATACGCATATTTAATTTACTTTTTTATTTTACAAATAAGGTTCGTGACACCTGTAGGACGGATGTTGTGTAGGAAGATGGTAGGAGTGTTGTTGGGTTAATTGGAAGGTTAATAGAAGTCTTTCTCAGAAAGACCCATTTAGTAAGATGGAGAAAATATTCAAGTTGGCGAGTCATTTGACATATCGCACACAGAGTTCAAGACTATATATAGCCTTTCTAAAAAAAAGTTTTTGAGATAAGAAAGTCACATTTTTTAACACTTTTATGTTTATGTTAATTTATATAGCGCCTTTTTTGCGTAAGAGACGCTTCAAGAGCGCTTTACATGTGCGACATCCCGAAAAAATGAGTTTTTAGACTCTTCTTGAAGAGTTCCTGGTTTTCCATAAATTGCAATACTGGAGGCAGCTGATTCCACATAGCTGGGCCCGCATAGCTGAAAGCACGTTCCGCAAACTTGGTGGCTCCAGGTCTCCTTGGTACCAGCAGCCTGCAGAGTGCCTCCGATTTAGCTGACCGCAGTGTGAGCCGTCTTCCAGTGATATTGTCTGGGATACAAAGGTCGATCAAATATTGTGGTGCTTTCCTTTGAAGACTTTTGTACACCTTCAGAGAGAGTTTGAAATTTATCCGCTCCGTTAGACGAAGCCAATGTATGAGCTGCTTCAGCATTGAGGATATCCGCGAGAACTTTATTGCCTTGAATATAAGCCTCGCCGCAGCATTCATCACTGACTGAGATCTGTCGAGTTGAGTCCTAGGCTGTCCTGCATATATTGAGTTACAATTTAATTCCACTACGTACCAAAATATTGTCTCTGTGGGACTGTAAATTATTGTTTAAATTATTAGCATTTGATACATTTTTCTTTAATTCAATGCGGGAATATAGCATTAACACGTAATTGTTTTATTAAAATAAATGTGAACCAAATATTGATATTTTTTCATAATCATATGATCAAATATAATCTTTATTATTTAAATGTAAAAAACTTCAAACTTTAAACCTTATTATCTCCGAATGCATAATTTGTAAATGTGACAGGCATAGTATAAAAGACTGTTATATATAATACATGTGTACTAATGCAAAAGTGTAAAAAATGTAACACAAAAGTAAAAAAAACCTTTTTTTTTTTTGAATTGGCAACATTTTTTCCGACGACAGCCTATTTGACAGCTGACAGCTGATTTGTGCTCAGTTTTGTTTTTCCTTTTACTGAATAGATTAACGTCAGAACAACGCTTGTAAAATATACAATTTTTTGTCGAAAATCGTGGTCCAGTTCGAAAATACATACGTGCGTCAATTTTAGGGTCGACATGATCGTCCATCCGAATAACCATAGATCGTTTTCGCACCACGCATACTCTATTTGATAATACGCATCAATATTTTCTGCCGTGAAACGCAAAAGAAGAACTAAATAGCCTACAAATTAAATATAAATATATTTAATTTTTTAAGCCACAACAATCCACGAAGCCAAATTAATAAGTAAAAATACCTGAGCTTATACACATAGATGTATTATGACCTTGCCTCTATCGGCCGCGGAGGGGCCACCATAGCCGACAATAGAAGCAATCAGCTAAAGCCGCGTAACGGCCACTATAACCTGCGAAGCGGCCATCGTACTCGCCCACAGAGGCTATTAGTAGTCAACTAAAGCCTATTACAGACACCAATGGCCGCACAGCGGACACGATCAGCCATAAAGCGGCCTGCATAGCCATTCGCGTAGCCTTCAATAATAATGTCCAAACACTATGCACCAAATCTGACGATGATGTTGGTGATGATGATGTTTATTCTTTTAGTGACGATGATAATAATAATAATAGTTGGATCATTTATATAGCGCCGTTTTCGTGAGTACCTACTCACCTCAAGGGCGCTAATGAGTAGTAACGATGATGATGAGGTTGACATAATTTGTATTATCTCCTGAAAATCATTTGTCGTTGTACCACAAGTTGTATCAACAAAACACGAATATTATTTTTTATTGACAATTATCATTTACGTCATATTATTAAATATTTTAAATTACATATAGGTATATCTAATGCTCGTGTAATATTGTTTTTTTACATAAAATATATTATAATTATTGGTATGTTTGTAACGTAAATAAGACAAATAAATAGTTCATTATATGTAAAGGGGGATTTTATGGTCCAAACGTTTAAAATCCCTTTTGAGCCAATCTGACCATACTTATTTTATTTTATTTAATCTCGCGCGTAACTTGATTCAAACTTAAAGTTTGAAAAAGAGACAATCAAACTTACAGAAAATGTTCTCGTTATTCTGCCGCTAGGTGAGCTTTTTATGATCTTCCCGCATTCCACATCACCTGTTTTACCGACTAGAATAGCACCCTTAGCTTTGAACTGATTCCGTTAGAGGTCACCGCTACAGAAAATACTAAGAAAGCCAGGCTTCATAATGAATTTAATCTTAATGAAATCGTACATTTTATGTTTTATATTCTCTTATTTAAACTTGGATTAAATTAGAAATATTGTATTGTGTAGGACAAATAATAAATACAGGTACTAACAAATAAAAAAAATATTTTTAAAGGTTTAAAATAAATATAACGGTAAATTAATGTTACTTAAAATTTTTATAAAATTATTAATTATAATAAAATTATAATTGTTTTTAAAAATGTGCTTCAAAAACACTATGCCTAATGGGGTTTTTAGTAATAATATTTATTTAATTATATGAAAATGAATTCCCGTACTGTTGAATTGACCGGAAATTCAAAATTGTACGATATTATACAATTTGATGCGGATTTTTTAATACACGCACGTCATTTGTGTAGGTACCTACTCGAGCAATGACAGCCATAATATCATACAGCTGGTATGTTCCTCACGTTGTTTTGATTTTAACCACTTATAAACCGATAGAGTGCAACATTATATTTAATTATAAAATATTTTTTAATTATCTAAATGGGCGTTGGTCAAATAATCATTTAACAGTGATTTCTACTCCAGAAAATATGTAGGTAGATATCTCTAAATTTCCACAGTACAGTAAAAGTCTTTGGTAGGTATTATCTAAAAAAGTTTATATTTGAGGTTTTCAATCAATATGAGAGATGCCTTTAAGGTATTGTTTGCAAAAAGAAAAAATGAAACTGGCTTAAAGGATTCCGGAAAAGTTATTTAAAGAATAATATAAAATATGGGCATTTGATCTCAAACGCATGCCTTCAGTTCGAGAGGGGGTTCGTGTTTCCAAATCAAATTGACCAAATTAGAAATTTGTCGAGATTCTCAAGTATCAATTCAATTTATTTTTCGTATAGCAATATTATACACCCCGTGTCTATTTACATTTCCTATCTTTAGTTAAAATACGTCTAAATCATATCACGAAAATAAGAATTACTTTTCCGATATTTTTCGTTAATATTAATTTATTAAACACATTTTTTTAAAAGTAATTATTATTTGTTCAATAGATGCAGTGAATGTAGGTACTTTATAATGATAATATTATGTTTTTAATACTCAGTTATCACGGACGTTTGAGGGAATGAACGTTAGTCTATATCTAAATATTCAAAATTCTTTTTTATGACTTGCATTGAATAATATTTAGCACTAGCTGTAACCCGTCAAAAATGTATCATTTTTGCGGTCCACGGAGAAGCGGCCGTAGCAACATACGTAGAGCGACCTGTTCGAGTTTGCTGGCCGTTTAATTTGTTTTTTTTTTGCCATGACTTCGAACGAAATTACGGACGTTACAAGGACGGACAGACAGACAGACAGACGGACGGACAAACAATCGGACAGACAACGAAATTATTATGTTCGATAAAATTAGGCGCAGAACTAGAGTACCTAATGGATATCATGGATCGTGTACCGAAACTAAAATGGCAATGGGCAGGGCATATTGCGAGGCAGGATGCCACAAGACTGACTCTCACAGTTCTGAAGTGGAGATCTTGTGAGAATAAAAGTGGCGTTGGAAGACCTCAAAAGAGATGGGCCTACGATGTAGCCACAGTGGGGGGGCGGGGGAGAAATAGATATTACAATCAAACAACAGGAAAGGATGGAACGGTTTAGAAAAGGCCTATATCCAGCAGTGGAGAAAGAAGGCTGTAGAAGAAGAGAAGAGATCAAGAGTTTATTTGTTTTAAATATTTGAGAGCCCTTATATCGTAGCGTTGTTTAAGTGAAACTGAAATATTCATCTCCAAAATTTATATGGATTCTAATTTTACCTTCAAAGATCTATTAATTATATTTCAATTACCTATGTCTAGAATATAAATGTATTCTTTAGGGATGGCAAGGTCGTGGGAGATATTCTGAACCATCGTAATATTAATAAACTTGGATGATTTATATAGGGTAAAAAATTCAGCTGGAGGGTCCTTCATACACCTTTAGGTAACATTAATGTATTCTGTTATCGCACACTTTATTTAGCTTTTTAAATTTAATGTTGTCACATGAACTTATGGGGATGATTTTGCGAAAAATATGTTGTGTATTTTTTTAAATGAGACGCCTTTTTGGCTACCCTATAATTTTTTCTCTGAATTTTATAGATTCTAGGGAGCTGATTCTGAATCTGACTGCATAATTTCTCTATCACTTACCGTTTAGGGAGAAAAGGGACTTTATACCAAAAAATATCACTTTTTTGTTCTTTACTCGGCTGTTCCATTTATAAGGGGAGCAGCATAATTTAGTATACCCTCCCTGAAGAACATATGCTCATGGTATTCTTTCATGGTTCAACATTTACTAGTATTTTTTTTGAAACAGCGATAGCTTCGTGTTTATTTTTCTTCCTCTGTACTTCTTTCGTATTGATTGCACAATCAATTAAGATCAACTTCAACGGGTCAATAAAGTCTCTATTGTACCGGATTTTTTGACATGATTATTTAAATATGTGTTATGACGCAAACCATATTTCCTTTTATCAGCTTCAGTTGAACTTGATCTTGAACGTGATTTTAATACATATACTCTTCCGAATTTTTTCTAATAACTAGAACTATCATAGTGCCATTATGATAGTTATAAGGTTATTGTGTTGTTTCCTTTTTCTAGGTTGGTTTCCTTTTTTAACGTAAATCCTATAATTTGTATTATAAAATATGAATAAATATTTTTTTCTGATTCTATACTTTTCTTGCATTTTTTCTTTTAAAAAAAATATAAACGTATTTACTTGAATTATATTTTATTTAAAATGAAATATTTTTAGCCCAACCTAACGCGGTACATCCCGAACAAATATTTGCTACCCAACGATGCTCTTGTCTAAAATGTAAATTTAAGTTCCATATAGTACATAGATTACGGTTTGCATCTTGAAAGCGCTTCCACGACTCGCAAACTTGGCAAACTTTGTCTTTTATCGTAAACTAAAAATAAAACAAGTAATGTTTGGTCAATTTTGCATAGAAATTTAAATGCTCGAGAATTTTCGTATACCCAGGGAACCCATAGTTTGTTTAAAATATGTATCCTATTGATGCAGAGGGTCTCATGACGCAGCATTCATTATAATGCAAAATTGTTTTTATAATGTTAGCCTCATTGAGCCATGCCCGTGTTGAAACAAAAATTTCACTAATTTTATATATAGCTGCTTGTGTAAATACATAAATTATGACGTAACAACTTAAATTCTACTATTTTTTTTCAAAATATATTATTACCTCATCAAAAACCTTTCATAATAATAATTTATACACTCATTCAACATTTCTTTTGGTATATCTCCACGGAAAGAGATGTAATGAGATAATTCTCAGAGAATAAGTTAAAATAAATTTCAGTACTCGTGGTGAGATTTAGATCTGAAGATAAACTCAGAGTTGATGGTAGATGGAGATATGATTCAAACTAGTATAAACCATACCAAATATCGGAAACATTTCGTTTAACTGCTGCGGGGTAGTTAAAATTTACTCAATTGGTAAATGGAATATCAATGGTCAACAGATCTACATTTGACGTTTGACTTAAAACAACTTTGAAATGTGGTACGGAATAGCTAATCTCTGAGACATGGTTTCCACACACGCGCAGAACTACATAAGCCGGGTGATGTCTTTAATGAATACCATCGGAGCACAATCCTTGTCCCAAACATTATCTCGAGATGAAAATGTCAAAAGAATCTCATTCATATTGTAACGAGGCTAAAAAAGAATCACGCACTTCTGTCAAGCGACAGTTGTTTGAGGTTGGCACAATACTACCGAAGGATCTGGAATCACCTCTAACTTTCGAGTGACATTTGCAACTTTCCAGGAACATCTGTAATTTATGAGTACTTGCTAGTAAATACTGGAAACGACTGGATAACAGCATTGGCCATATAAATACGACACCCGGTAGTAAGGAGTGAGTTGTTTTCCGTGCGCGTTGACAGCGATAATACAAGCAAAGATAGTCGCGAGCGGCGGGTCAGGCCGGCCAAGCGAGCGGTAGCGCCGAGAAGCCAGTTATGCCAAGCGAGCGGTAATTCGACAGCGATTCTATCAAGTTCTTACGTAGCGAAATAAAACCGAAGCGAAATTAATAAGTGTGAAAATTGATAGAATATTCTAGTGAACAGTGAATAAAGTGTTAAAGCGAATATAAAGTGTCTATTTACGAGTGATAAATTTGTAAAATAGTTTAATTTAAGGAATAGCTTTACGTTTAATAGTGATAAGTGACTTTGTACGTTAGTTTAATTAATTAATCGGTATTCAATAAATCCTGTACTGAATCCCAGCGTTTTCATTAATTCCTCCTGCAGCCATAATACCTGACAATATACACGGGCCAATAAGAATAATGTGAAAGGAACTAATGCCATTTAAAATAATATTAATGTAGAACGGTGTTCAAATAAAATCGAACCCTTATTTTTTCCACCCAAGCAAATGAAGCGCGGGATGTATCCATTGGTTGAGATGTGGAACAGACATTTATGCGCAAGAGTAAACGCTACTGCTTGCTACAGCTCATATTAACCCTTATGTTACTACCCGGGCACCCGGATATCCATTTCCGACTTCAAGTAAAAATAATTTTATTCATAAACTCTTGATGCTTTTGTCCGCCCGGATCCCCATTATTTGAGGTATTTGAAAGGGATTTATGTATTGTTTGACATAATTTTATATTTAAAAAGATATATTATATGATCTTAAACTTGTCTAGTCCTCTGATTACTACCCAGGGTACCCGGGTACCCATTCGGTATTGATATTCTCATTCGGTGATAGACATATATTTTACCATCAGATTTCGTTTATTGTAAAAATAAATCATGTTCGGTTTGCTTTTGAGTCCCGACGTTACATCACCATGATGCGCAGATGATAAAAGTATAACTTTCTTCAGTTTTTTTGGCACACAATAACATTTTTTTACATTATCATTGGATCCAAATAAAAATCCTTTACTTTTACCGGAATATACTTTTTATTTCATCTCAATGTATCAACGGTTGCCATATTCTATTCTGCCAAGATAAAATAATATGTTGTGCTTTGGCATAGTACATTGGACATTTTTCCATGACTTGCTTTGGGAAGTCATGGAAAAATGTCCAATGTAATATTACGTCCACAGCCTTTGAGCGGCCAATTCTTTCACGATGGTGAGTTTCTCGTCCAGATGTTAATTTTCCGGTGTACATTTAGCCAGTAAGAGGATAATAATTTTCTGCATCACATATCCACCATGCTTTTATCATTCAGTATCAACTATACATATTTCACGTATCGACGCAGCTCTTCCTTCATTCAATCGGTATTTCCTCATATTAGCATCATCGAAGCGAGGAAATTCGACGCTCGATACTGGGTATAAATTACATTTGAACAAATCAAAAATATAATCTGTTTTTAGGTAATCGGCACCATATATTATCAGAATACCCATGAATGCATTTAACTCTGATGAAGTCAAATCCTTCTAATGTGGTTTATTAGTACGATCATGTTTGTTGTACTCAATATATAATTTCCTGGCCTCTTTATTGGTGTGACGGACAATAGTATCAACAATTTCTGGTTTAAAAACACATTTGAATGTAATACTAATAGATAATGCTTTTCTTGAACCGTGTAAATCACTTCTTTATATCGTTATAACGATATAATGCGACGTAGTTTTATAATGAATATGTGAATTTTTATGCCCTATCATTTCATTGCACCCCGGAAATGAGCTTGAGATGTTGGTGTTTCAATATTATCCTATCTTATTTTTCGCGTAATGCAATACAGTCCATATCTTCTTCTAATTCTTCATCGTCACCTTCTGTATTTGAATATTCATTTTGATCAGTGCACTCTAAAAATCCAATATTCGTTCTTGCTTTTCAAAAAATCCTCTGTATCTAAGACCATATCCAGTAATTGGAGTAAACAATCGTTTTTCAGAAGCGCTCTATCAACAAAAAAAAAAATTTATATCTTTGATTACATTTAAAGTGAAAATATTAATAAGAAAACATGAAGGTTATCTCGTATATTACCATTTTTATAATTTCTTAAGTTTTAGTGATCTTGAAAAAAGTTGAGACCGCGAAAAAAAACATATAATAAATTTTAACTGTAAATAATATATAACATTATAAGTGTTATAAAAATATAATAAATAAATTGCACAAGAGACATGTCGCACTTTACTAAGATAGCTAGAATTGAAGATATAAATGAAAAATTCAGTCAAAATGTACTAGTCAATGTCAAGCAAACTGATCAAAATCAGGTATAAAGGGATGCAGATATCGTTATGAGAAGCAGTGACCTTCAACGAAGCTATTTGATCATTAGCTCAATATCAATTTGCGATATACAAAACAAAATAATGCATGGGGAACGTCCATCCAAGTAGAGTACCCAGGTACCCTGGGTAGTAACTAGTGTGAAAAATTCCGGGTAGTAACAGTTGTTAGATTGGGAAGATGGTTTGGGTTCGGTAGCGGCTGCATCTGGAGTAGGATTTTTGAAATTCCAGATAATTGATTCGACGAATTATTAGCAGCAGTGTTTATACTATTTCATGACAAGGATAAATCCCTTCAAATGTATTAAAGCTTCTCAGATTTGGAGCATATATACATCTTTCAAAAATTTGACAATGTGTAGGTGTTCTTGCGATGGAATCGGTGAATGTTGCATTGTGTAAAGTGATCGCTTAAGCCAGCTCATACAGGTCGTAAACCCTGGGATATCCTATAAAAAGACTTCCATTCACGTTTTTCATGTAAATAGCTTCGTCTCTGTGAAACTTTTATAATTTATCTTAATTAATAATTATCCCTCTGAAACCTGTGAAATCTGAAATCCCTGTGAAACTTTTATAACTTATCTTAATAAATAATTATCCCTTTGTGGACAAATCCAGTTATTGTGTTCTCAGAATATACATATAAAAATATTGTTGTAAGATGTATAAGTAAGTGAATATTGGAAGCACTGAGTGCCTGAATGTTCATTTAAGATACAAGGTAAAAAGCGAATATAGTCTTTTTCGCTCTTTATGTGCTGTTTTACACATATTTTCATTAATATTTTCAACGCTACTACATGCCGGTACCTCGTGTGAGTTAGTCATTCTAATACTAAAACTATTAAATAATCATATCGTTTGGAGCCTTATATATTTATAGAAAAATATGCTATATGCATTCTCATATAACTAGAAAATTAACACAGATAGGACTTCGGTGAATTATGCTATATTAAGTCGAAAATGTTGAATAGTTATGGAATTATGCAATATCAAAGTTTGCTTTTTTTTAACAATATTTCGGACTTATTTTTATAAAACGTTAAACTATGATTACATTAACTTATCGATTACAAAAGATTCATTCCTTTCAATACAAGTTAAATAAAATGTTAAAAACCCTGCAGAAATTCCAATTGGAATTGGAAGGTTTTTATTATTCCATTTGACTTGTATTAAAGGGAATAAATTTAAGTAACAGTAATGAAGGTCCAACGTTTTACAAAAAATAAGTCAGAAATATTTAAAAAAAAATGCAAATTTAGATGTCGCATACCACGGTGGCTTGAAAATTTTCGACTCGTAATTAAAGCAGGAATATATTCCTGCGAGGTTATTAATGTTTTTCAAATAACATTTGTACGGTAAAATAAGCAATATGTGAATTATTACCTACTTTTACATTTTTCTTGAGTAAGATATAATGTAACGAATACTTAAACTGAATGAATTAACGGCCGTTGTAGCACAGTGGCTAGTTAGTTAAGTACAGATCCACTGCGGAATGTGTATTACGTCAATATTCCTACTGTTTTTCAAAGTAAGTAAAACTCCCGTGCTGCGATGGTAGAACTTACTTGGTTATCTCCTGGAACGAGCTTTGAACCCCCTAATAAATTAGCAAGAGTCACACATCTGATTCTAGAAGTTGGGAGCAATTTTTTTTGTAGAGGTAATAGCTTAAAGGTATGCGACTAGGTTAGCGCATTTCTTTTGAAAATGTAGAGGTAATTAGTAAGACGGTCTCTAATTCCTGTCATTTGCAATACGTCACTTGTCTAGCTGGTCTCGGCTCAGTCCCGTTACCGAGCTACTCAAATTCATCAAGTGAAATGTACAAACTTTGTTATACAAATGGCACGGGCGAGCAAGTGCTCAAGTTAATTAATTAATCATTTGTGTAACTGTTTGCGATTCTGTCTGTTTACTGAGTGTAATATTTTGTGCCCTACGAAGGGACATTTTTTTACAATAAAATTATACTTGTATCCCTATTATAATAATTTCGTCGGCTGTCTGTCCATCCGTCTGTCTGTCCCCGTTACTTCGTGTAACGTTCATAATTCTTTAGAGTACAATTTTTTTTTACGAAAATTTATTTTTTAGATTTTTTTAAAAATAAAATAAATAAATATTTATTCTTTAGGAACCGTCATGTAAAATTACCGTCTTTTTGGCGGGTTACAGCTAGTTTTTCAACAAGACATGATAAGGAATGTGTGCTACTATATGCTTGACAGGAAGGCTTGTATAATCAATGTTTGACTAGCTGCTACCCGTCAAAAATGACGGTACTTTTACATTCCTAAATTTATAACCGACAGCCATGAAATAGAAATAACGAGTTTCATCGAAATATTTGAATATTTTCCCCGCCGACGGTTAAATGTAGATACTATTCTGAACCCTGGTGATTGGGTGGAACTTGAAATGGTTTGCGCCTTTGCTAAGTCCTATATGTACTGTATTTTGACGGGTAATGCAGGCTCAGCGATAGCAACAACGCTATCGTTGACGCATTCGAGTTTGCTGGCCCGGGGTTCAAGCCCCATCTCCGGCCGTTTAATTTCGTTCTTTTAGCCATTAATTTGAATGAAATTACGGACGTTACACAAAGTTACGGGGACAGACAGAAAGATGGACGGACGGACGGATAGACGGACGGACAACGAAATTGCTACGTTTGATATAGCAGTTAATTTGTGGTTTAACATGATTATTTTAATTTACACTAAATTTCACTTTGTAATCCACACGCGTCGAGTTTTATTTATGTGTTTCAGAGCCGTTACATCGACGTTTATTGGACACATGATTATTACATGCTTAATACATATATATTACTAAATAAACAAGCATAAGGAAGTACAAATCCCCTCAGTTACTACCTAAGTTGTTAGATATATATAAATACCTGTTCTAAGTTAGGTAGCTTTTTTTATTGATCTTGCCGATATAAAATTAAGAGTTGTATGTCATATATTATAATTATTTTATGTAATCAAAAAAAAAAAAAACGAAGAAAGAAAAAGAAAAAGTAAATTTAAGTTAAATGTAAAAAAATGTAGCTATAATAAAATTATTAAATATGTGAAAATATACACGTTCAGTTTATCAGTTGAGTTTTCCATTCTGAAATTTTGGTAGAGGTAAGTATTAATATTATTTTTACAAAAACTGCTGAATTCGTTTCTCTACGTTTGATCCTATTCTACGGAAGCTCAAATAATCAAAGAAACTTAGTTGCTATCGTAACTATAGTTTCTAGAGGAGCAATCTCTCTCATCATCATCATCATCATAATGATTAACCTAAATTCAGAATTTTGTCAACTAATTCGAATAGGGCAGCTGGTCGCATAGTGGGTAGGGTTTTTTAGCTATTGGAGGATACAAATTTAGGATCGGAGTCATCTGGTGAACAACATTACGCGCGGTTCCTAAGGCTCGGTTGCGCCAGCAGAAGTAAAGGTAAAAAAAGTTGCTCGAGTGACTTTAAAGTTACTCTTTTTACTAAAAACGGGTTGCGCCAGCGATGGTAAAAATTATTTTACTCGCCAAAGTACATACATGAGTAACTTTATTTTACTCTCCAAGATAGGTGGGTAAAAGTAAAAATGTTGGTAAAAAAAATGGCCGTCCTCTCACAGCTGATTTGAAAATGTGACATTTGTCCATATAGGTACTTGTCATTTGAATTTTGTCGCTGTCATTTTCGTATTGAAATTTGTAAACATTAAAATGAAGCTTTTAATTTCGCGTTATTTTAGCGATGGTTTGACGTTTGTTTCATTTGTTTCATAGAATAAAGTGGTTTGTTTGAACTGGTTTTGAACCGCAAAAGTACGTATTGCCAGTGGTGAAAAACTGAAATAAATCAAATTCCATAGACAAATGCGGTATTTGAGGTTTATTCCGCTTGGCACCCTATTAGCCTTATGATTGGTTTGACAGCGGTAAAAAAGGCGTTTGTGCAACCCGAAATCGAGTTTACTCTGATCTGAGGGTAAAAAAAGTTACTCGGGTCAATGTTACCCGAACCAAATTTACTTCTGCTGGCGCAACCGAGCCTAAGAGTACGCAAATTCAATATTCAAATTTCCCACAATTTTGGTCGATTGGCATTTATTTCGGTCGTTTTTCAAACGCCCGATGCCGAACTTTATGTTGACGAAATTTGCAGCTAAACAAATATGTTTTGTTGAAAATATGTAAGTTTTCTTTTCGTTTTGCAACGTGTGTGACGTATTGGTTTTAAAAAAGAACTAGAATTTTGTGTGGAATTTGAAAGCGCATGGAGCTGCACCTGCAATCTCTCTTGGCAGATACGGGCCTACGTTTTCTAAAGAAACAGAAAAAGTATTGGTCTATTGGTCAAATAAATTAAAACTATAAACTCAGTGTTTTACAGAGTTTGTTACAATGAAGTAGAACGCGCACTCTTGAGAGACTGCTGTCCCGAGAGTGCGCTAATCCTAAATCTTACTATTTTTGTTGCATTTTTTTAGTTTAGTAAGAAGACTAAGAATAAAAATAAATATTAAAAGTGTTTTAATTAGAATATCGAGTTTTTTTCGCACTATGCTCATGTCTCTTAAAACCGCGCACTCTTAGGGCACCTTACCCTATTGATTCGCTTGACATTTCAACCAAAGTGTAAAGAATATTTTCTATTCAAATTTAAACGAGAAAGTCTCCGCTGAAGTTTTTGCTACTAACTGTGAAACACTCTTTTTATGTTCCATCAATATTCCTGTATGAAAAGTTAATTGTAAAAAATGTATTTACATATTTTTTTGATTTTATATCGTTAAATCATATTTAGGGTAGAATATATTTATTTATTTATTTAAAAAAATCCTTGTTTACAAATAAAGATACTTAATACTAATTTAACAATAAAACATAAGATAAAACATAAGATAAATTACACATTTTTTTTGTTTTGTTTAATTTGTGGATTATGCCACTCTACTAGGCTACGCCTGTCCCAGAGTGGCGTTATAGAACACGATTATAATATTTTTTCGAGTTCGTCAGTAGTATTTATTTTCATAAGGTAGTAATTATGTATCTACAAAGTATCAAGTGGAATGTTAGTGAAAGTTGAGTGAGTCATAAGTCCAAGTGTAAATATGTGTAGAATAATTGTTTAATGTAAAAAAGGTTAAAGTTTTGTTTAAGATTATTTTTTATTTTCCTTAATTTATTTATTTATTTATATAGGTATATATTTTTATTTGAAGACATTATTATACAAGTACAGTAAGTAAATTTTCAGTTGCTCTTCTACCTTTATATATTTATGCACGTTTTAGGTAGACGTTAAATTATGTCAAAGTTTTCCTAATTTCCTACGATTCTCATTAGTTAACATTGTGTAATATGTAGTAATTATTTTTTAATTATATCAAAGTACCACGTCGCCCAGTTTTGGTCATTAAAGGAAACCGCACGAGATATCGCCATTAGAGATAAACCACAAGTCATATCGAACACTCATTTGGCGTCATACGACGTAATATTATTAAGTGATTAATTTAGTCTAAGAGCTACCCCAGCACGGTATTTAAATACCTAAGCTCTTTTAAATGTTAATCAGGAAACCAACCCTAAACTAATTATCTCAGCCCTTTCATGGCGGGTGAAGTGTAACTACTTTACGAGAGAAATTACAGAAATACAATTAAGTATGGATTTTGTTTTAAATATAATAATTAAAAACACATATTATGATATTTTCTGAGGTTTTTATCATTATAATTTTTTATACATTGTCACGAGATGGTAGAAACGGAAGAAGTTGCACGTAATCTACACGTTTTAAAATAAATTGGAAATCACTAGATATGTGGAGAATAAGTCGGTCATTCTCGAAGTTACGCGAAATTACTTTATCTATATAAGAGATGCTAGGCTCGCTGCACAGATAGTACGTTGTTGTTACAGAACGCGATATCATAGAAATTGTGAACCCGTGCGATTGAGAGATACAAGCGAGACAAGAGTAAAGCGAAATATAAAAGTACCTACTTACGTTATAAAATTGTCAGGAGTGACAATAAGTGCGAATTACAAAATTGATGCGATTCGAAGAACGGTGCTCCGATTAAATTCGTATCCAGTGATATTAATTAGATAATAAAAATAATTTAATGAAGTCTCACAGAGACGAAGTTATTTATATGGAAAACATATATGTATGTCTTTATAAGGTGGAAAGTCTTTTTTTAGGATGGCCCAGGGCTTGTGACCTGTTTGAGCTGGCTTAAGTGATCACTTAACAATGCAACGTTCACCGATTCCACCATAAGTTTATCAGAAATTATTAAGTATTGCGGATAAAATCCAATAGGTAATTCCGTTTTCAGAACATACATATAAAGATATTTTTAAGTAATACAACATTAATTAATTGAATAATGGTTTGTTTGATGCCCGCCTCAATGATTCCTTGACAATGTGTTGGTTACTTGTAGATTAAAAACATCCAGTGTTATCAAAATGGTTGATTATCACTACGTAATAAAATAATATATCGAGATATTTTGTTTGTTTGTTTTATTTAGTTACTTTGTCGTCCGGCATCTATATTAAAAAATAAAGAAGGTAAATAAAAATCTCAAATTTTTTTAAACATGGCGTATTTTTTTTTTTTCAAATATTTTTCTTCATGTTATATAATTTTCTACTTTTTAGTTTTAATATTACCCAGCGTACAAAATCACTTTCATTGAAAACTAGCGCTATCTTTTGGTAAGGTCATTAACTAATTTCTAACACATTTTTTCTGAATACGCTTGCGGAGTAATTATATCGTTTCACAGAAAATCACTTCGGGAGGAAACTAGAGACATCTTTTTTTTGCGAGCTCATTTACTACATTCTCATATCAAAATCTATTAATTAATTATGATGGATTAATTGAGTAATTAGTAAATCTGATAACTGATTCATGTATTGTCATCGTGTATTGTCATGTGTGCACAACTTCAGCTCAAAATTGAGCGCGGTTAACAATCTTTGAGTAAATGAATGTGGTTTATATATTTTTTTGCGTTTTTGGAAATTCAAAAACCACAAATTTAACGCTATAAATATCAATACCATAAATAATTGGAGTTCAAATCAGGGACGTGCAATGAGAATATGACTTTTATTTAATTTAAATCTTTATTTTTTTTTATTTAATTTAAATAAAAGCACGACTTTAATTAAAACATATATTTGGAAAAAATCTAAATTTAATATTTATCTGACAGAATATTACGAAATATTAAAATTTTAGTAATATGTTAATTATTGTAATAGGAATATTACGAAATATACCTCTTATTTCAGTTTCTTTTCAAAGTTAGGAAAAATCATGCTCCTTATTCTCACTACACGCCCCTCGTTAAATAATAATAATGAATTAAATTAGAATAATGAGGTAATAATTAAATTTAGTTTTAAAATTACCAAGCAGAAGAGACTTAATCTTTCACAAAAAAACAACCAAGATCTTACAATACGATGATTATTAAAATAGGTGAAAACATAAACAGTATTATTTCTATGTGAGTTTAAATAAATTTTTATATTTTTCTAGCCGAGTTTCGAGAGTTTCGGAACCTCTCGTTGACACGTGTATTAAACATCAGATGAGTTTAATACTTCACCAGTCTATGAGAGATTCTGAGATGGGGGGAAATGTCGCCCATTTTACCCGCCGAGACCTTATGAATAAGTATGCAAAATTTGGGTCACATCGGTCAAACGGTGTAGATTTTTACAGAAAACAGACAGACATATTGACGGACAGACAAACATTGATAACGTATTTTATAGGGATATGATACCGTAATGCCTGTAAAATACAAAAAACGCAAGTTCGTAAGATATGTACCCGTAAAACACGAAAAAGCCAAGATGCAAGGTGCCTAAAAAAATATATTCACTTAGATTGTATTAAAGGTGAAGCATCACAGTATTCTTCGCTGACACACAATTCTCGCCTCATCCACAAACATTATCTCATTATAAGTTCTAAAACATCTTATACATTTTCGCATACAACCTCATCAATTGTTGAGGCTCCTGACAAGAACATCTACCATTATTTCCATTATATATTTCTTATGTCGTCAACACGTCCTTCGAACCTATATCTTTCTTACTCATTCATTCGTTCAACATGACTAAACTGCCCAAACTACCATTTTTTAATTCTCACTATGAGATCAACTTTACACTTAACATATGCTATCAAAAAATATAATTCTCCATGCAAGAATATCCGTCAGTAACGCTACCGAGACGCTACACTACGCTAGATGGCGCTGTCTTCACAGTCTTCACGGCCAAAACGATGGTAATAAAACTAACGCTTCCAGATGGCACTGGCTACGCACTAACACAAACATACTACCATTTCGCAATAATGTCATTTGTTGTGAAAATTAAATTTTAATAAGCATTTTGTGAAAAACTGAAGCAAATTAAGTTGAATTACAGAAATTTTAAGTCAAAGGTCATTTGGACAAATAGACACGGTGTTTATTCATGTGGTAATGTGTTTAAAATCGTATTTTTTTATATTTTAGATTGATTTCGCTTTGTTAATTTTTGGTTTCGACTAATTAATATAAGTATGTGGAGTATAAAAGCAAAGACATCAATCTGCAAAAAATGAAAAATGCAATCTCCGAGGATAACTTATTTTAAATTTACTGAATTCTAGATTGTATGTATCTATCCCTTCCGAAATCATGTTTCTTATAAATTTATACAACTCAGTACATTATAAATTAGTAATCCTCGATGACTGCATTAATTTTTTTTTGATATTGCTGCCATCGCTTTTATACCCAACATATAAAGTAATGCTGAAATTCAATCACAGAGACCTTGTCATTTTTTAAAGGTTAAGTTTTATAGCTAGTAAATTTGTGCATATATTTCACGTACATGTATATTTTTAAGACGTTTTAAACCATTGTAATGACATTTTCACACTCGCAGAAATACAAGGGATGGCGAAACATTACTTATTGATGTGTGGCTGCCTGGACAGGCGAGAGGGTTAATGCCCCCACTCAGCAGGTCGTACTTACGAATCACCCTTCGCATTGTGTGACGTCATTTCAGGAGCGGCAGTAAAAGAATCGTTTAAAATAATGTTTTGACTGCACCTCACTAAATAATAGCGCGGTGTCCCCGTTACCGAATACTATGATATTACAAAAGGTTATTTTTAATCCAGCTGATGTTTGGGATGGTTTCCTAGGAATAAACCTTACTATTATTTTGCTCCCTTACCGCACAGAACGAAAAAGTAACGTATCTTTTAGGCTTTTATTAATTACTAGCTGTAACCCGTCAAAAATGAGGGTAAAAAAAAAGAAAAAAATGAAAACAAAAGAAAAAAAAATTAATAAAAAAAAACGAAAAAACGGGGACAGGCAGAAAACACAATTAAATAATTAATCAATATATCAATATACATATATAAAAAGAAACCCGTGTTTCCCTACCCGCCAAGTTTTCTCCACAACCAGCCACAACCACCCACCGGTGGTTATGGTGGTAGATAGCCCTTGGTGTCACATCGAAAATATGCGTTTGGTGTGGGTGGCTGTATGTGGGTGGTAGAGGGTAACGTTGTTTTATTATGGGAAGGCCCCCAATGCTTCAGATTGTTTCAAAATAGGCGCGCAGACTGTGTCGGTGAGTCTAGAAGGTTCCGGAAAAACCTGCTCTAGAAAGTTCTAGAAGGAGAACGTTTTACAAAATTCCCGCAAGTTCTATAAGGTTCTAAACTGAGTGGCGGAATGTGTCGGTGTTTCTAGAAGGTTCCTTACATTCGATTGATTTCTTGAAAGTTCTGGAAGGGAATGTTCTAGAAGGTTCGCAATAGTTCTATGACGATCCAAACAGTGTACTAAAAATCTACTCGTGCGAAGCCGCGCGGGCACAGCTAGTATTGTAAATAAAATAGACATGAAAATTAAATAAAAAAATAAATGAGAAAAATACATTCCTGAACTGGGAACTTAATCCGAGCCTCCTGAGTGGGAACCAGTTATCCTAACCACTACACCATATTGAAGATGTCACTGGTCTCCGAAAATCGTTTATAAAGCCAATGTACCAAAAGAAAAAATATATATATTGTGCGCTCTATAATATTTTTTATAGTTACAAATGGCTCGCGTTTTTGGTAAATCCTATATGTACTGTATTCTTTACGTTGTTTGTCACGCATATACGGTGGTGGCAACATCGTTATGGTTGCCGCCTTCTTGTTTACTGGCCCGGGTTTCAAGCCCCCTCTCCAGCCGTTTAGTTTCGTTTTTTAAGCAGTGACTTCGAACGAAATCACGGACGATACACGATGTTTATTACAATTGGGATTGTAATAAATTTTTTAATAAACATGAGAGTGAAACTAGGACGAAATTCAAATTTTTATTTTTTAGTAATACGCCGAACTATTGGACCGGGCCTAGATTGGCGGATCTAGGTGTAGGTTCGTGTAAATATTACGATATCGAATATCGCTTTGTCATAACATGTCAATTCCCATCAATATGTTTGTCCTCTGTAATACATAAATCTTGTAATTCACCTGAATAATACGGACATATTGCCTTACTCCAGGGGCTTCAAACCTTTTAAGTATTGACGAAAATAAATATTATTTTATATTTCGCATTTAATGGTATACTATAAAAACTACCCGGTTTCGGAGGGGTTTTCATTGCCAAACTGAATATTATATTTTATACATTTAAATTTTCAAACTATGAAACTCAACTACTGCCTATCACTAGACAACGGAGAATATATTATGATAAAAAAAAAACATTTTTTATTACTGTTTACACCATTGTCAAACACAACGCATTAAAAGTTAGGTACCTACACCTACCTACTTTTAATTTTAATAAATAATTTAATCATAAAAAGAAGTTTTCTATATAATGTCCGTCATTTACGCTACGCTATATGGCTCTGTTTTCAAAGCTTTATCTCGCGGCCGAAATAAGATGCATATAAATATTTGTCGTTTTTAAAGGATTATTAAAAGTAAACATTCTCAATAATCATAATTTTTATATGTTTGTTCTGAGAACACAATTACTAGATTTTTCCACTGCGAGATTATTATTTTTGATTAATATAAATTATAGAAGTCTCACAGAGACGTAGCTATGTTTACGTAAACCAGCTCGTAGAGGTCGTAGCCCCCGTGCCATCGGATATAAGACTTACACGTTTCTCATATAAATAGTCGCTGTGGGACTTCTATCATTTATATAAATTTTCAATAAATTTAACAAAAAAAAAAATTGATATCTAAAATGCATGAGAATTTTGTGCAAGTTTATAATTTTTGATTGGCCGCTTGGATATAAAAACTGCGATACGTATTTGATGATACGTAATTTTGATAAACACATAATTTTTGATGGGTTGTAGCTATTTTTGATTTTTTTTATTATTGTTGCTAATGCTAAGTAATGCTATAATAAATACTTCTTCAAATATAGCAAATTTATTTTGTGGTAACATAATTATAATTTATATAAATTAACTTTGTTAAAACAACTTATTTATTGAAAATAAGTGGTTTTAACAAAGTTAATTTATATAAACTATAATAAATACATTAGCAGTGTGCGTTGACGGGGTTCAGAGTGGGGGTTGATAGTAGAAGGTGCAATTTTTTTGCGAATGACTTTGTACATATTTTTTGATCCTGGCAAGGGAATATTGAGATGTCCGAGAGAATGACGTCATTATATTTTTTTCAGAGTCCTAGAATGCAACTGAGTAAAATTTTGAATACATAACACTAAATACAGTACATATTGTCACTGTATCACGGAAGTGGAAGACGAAATGAAACACTGTAAATTAATAGAACTTTTATTTATTCACAAAGTCTCTGGATACCAATCCATCGGATCGAACACTACTATTTTGGAATCCAACCTAATTTTCACTAGGGAATATCCCACTTGTCTGTGGAATACTTTATGCCTGTTATATCACACTGATTCGCTACTATTCTATTTTACTATTACTCGAATATTCCGCACGCATTAAGGGACTTTATTTTGCAAATGTCTAGTACAATCTCGTGTGTTCTATAGATTTCTAGTTATTTCCAAATTATTACAGACCTGTGTGCGGTAGAGTAATTACTCGATTACGTTTCCTTCTTCTCGTTTCAGGATCTCATGAAAATATGTTTATTGAGAAGTGGGGACAGAATGGCCAGTGATGTAATAAATAATAATAAAAATTGATAATTTGTATAGCGCCATTTTCGTAAAAATTTCAGCTCTAGGGGACTGCATGTCCTGCAGAATATCCGAGTGTGCAAATTTTAATTAAGGACGGAAAAGGGGTGTCTTTTTTGCGAGGATGACATCTGTCGAGGTTTATCTATAGTATTACGAGTTAAAGATTTTCCCGTCTTCGAGCCACATACCCTTTTACATGTTTTGCATGTTCATCCGCTGGGCAGGGGTAGATATATTTTAAGGGATGGATTATCCTCGTTTTCCTTTCTCTCTGTCATTTGTTTTCGGTTATTACGACAGCCCTCTTTCGTTCACGATTGGTAAAGAAGTATATACGTTATAGAAAAAGTGTAAATTTTCATCATATACATGTACATTAACTAGTAGAGTGTATATATAAACTTTCGATAATGTATGCATTACCTCATAGTTGTTAATATATACATCATCTTAATTTAAGACTTTGTCACAGACATACACTGAATTATACAATTAGGTAATGTACAGAATTATAGTATAAAAAAAACTTTATGAATGCAGACACCAAGAATTCTTAATAAAGAGTGTTCGTTATTCAATATTTTATATGAAATATAGCTGTACACGTTCCAAAATAATATTTCCAAATAAAGACAGCAATATTCCTATATTTTCAAAGCAAAAGCAGCAATATCCACTTCAGCCAATCAACTCCCGAGGAAAAGTCACGTAACAAAATGACCGCTTCATTCTAAAGTAAGAGTTGATGTCGATTTAGACTGAAACAACACAGAAAAGACAGCAATATCTAATTAGGTAAATAGCAAAAGCAACACAATTTTTAAAAACTTATTTTCGATAAGCTTCGTATTTCATAGATTCCAGAGAAATTTCCTTGAGTAGTTGCAGTTTTTTTGAATTTATCTTAGAAACACCTCAGTAGAGTATTGCTGCCTTTTCTTTTACATCCCTCACATATATTAATATTTCTCAAATCTTTCTTACAAATTTCTATGCACTCGTCAAAACGTAAGACTTCTGAAATTGGGTTACGTAATCCTCTCTTTCTTTATGTGAAATAAGTACCTACTCTCCCAATATTATCATCCTATTCATAAAATAATATCACGATTTCTATCCTGTCCATTCATAAAATAATATCACAATTCCTATCCTATCCATTCATAAAATAATATCACAATCCAGCGTGAAATGTCACCTTGACAACCTTTCGTCACCGCGATGTGTTGAGCAGTGGGATAATTGTAATTGCTTTCGGTTAATCTACCTAATTTGTAGGTACTACTTGTGTAAACTCAAAATATAATTTTATATATGTATATTTTGGTAACAATTATTAACTTAATCACAATTTTCTATCAAGCTTATTTTAAAATTATATAAATTTGATAAGAATATTTTGAGTTTGTTAAAATTTTTCAGAAAACAGTACCTACTGGTTTTTGTCCCAGGGACATCCCATTCCAGGGATTTTCTACCTGGGACAAAATTCAGTAGTAGTTTTGAGACAATGAGGTTTAAAAATTCATCATGTGATATTAAAATTATCAAAAATGTTAAAATTATGAGTTTTACCACTAAATTACTATAAATAGACATAGAATATAAACTTTTTTACCCTGAATACACATGGAAAAGATACGAATGTTTGTATTTACAACTCATTTTGGCTCGTTTTAGTTTTGGATACAACGATAGTACCTTGTGAGTTTTACCTCTAAAAGGAGGATTTACATTTTTAAATAAAGAATACACAATTACAATTCAAACAATAAAAATTATAACCCAGAAATAAACAGAAACAACAAATAAAACGATTAAGGCCGGCGCCACAATGCGCGTATCTTCCGCCGCGTCTTTTCCATAGCGTCAAATCGGCAAATCAAATGGATTGACCGATCTTTCGCGAAGTGTGTTCGATAAGCGCATATTGTATGAAAAGATATTCGGCGTTCCTGCCTAAGGCCGGCGCCACGCTACGCGGATTTTCCGCCGCGTCTCTTCGGTCGCGAAACGCCGCTACATTTCTTTCCATACAAAATGCGCTTATCAAACACGCCACGCGGATGATCGGTCGATCAATTTGCTTTGCCGATTGGACGCGATGGAAAAAACGCGGCGGAAGATACGCCCAGTGTGGGGCCGGCCAAAATGATGAAAAATCATCATACGCCAAAATGAGCGTGCGCAAACATAATTTAGGTTGTCGGGTATATAAATATGATTATTGTAACACATTGATCAAAATAACCCAATCACAAGGACTTGTAGCTTATACAACCAGCTGTGTCGTCGGAACGTGGATGTGGTGGGTGCGTTTAGCAGTTCTTTAAACAAACGGAAAAAAAATCCGCACTAATATACACACCTTCTATTAGCCACTCCTATTTAGTGTATTCTAAAACTTCCGACTTCTACACATTGACCCCAGTTTTTTGTGTGTATACCTACCGTATGAGATTATTTTTAACGCTCCATTAATTGTCTGTTTTGAGTGTTTTTTTTTAATTAATTCTATTTTTGTAAACATGCAACCTGACTGTAGAGAACAAACCTATAGAACAGGTCAACATCTTCAGATATCTAGGCATAGACCTGATGGAAGAGCTGTGTGAAGAAATACAAGCCCAAGTTAACAAGACAGCGGCTATCTCTGGTGCGCTAAAATCCACAATTTGAAAGAATAAGGATGTGACCATCAAGAGCAAAATGAGAGTCTACAAAGCATGCGTTAGACCTATAATGGTCCTCATTGGCATATTCAATGACAGTTTCCACGAATATAAGAGAACTATTACCAAACTTGTGAAATTAACTGTTTGGTCTCTTTATTCAACGTCACTCTGTCACTCTATAAAATCACTTTTTTATGTTCTTTCTTATATATGTTTTAGCTTTATTTTATCTCTATGTTAGCCGTGCTCACATTTAAGTGATGAAAAACATTTAAACTAATTGAATTTTAATTGTATTATCTATATCATATTATGTGTTTTTTATTGTTTGTGAACCATTAAAATAAATAAATAAATTATATTAACGAGGTAGTGATAGCATTATTTATATTGTTACGTGGCGTGGCTCGCTCGAAAAATGAAATAGCACAACTCGTAAAATAAATCTTTTATTATCGCTTGTACATTATCTCTAACCTTTTTACAATCGCTCGCAACGCAATACTGCACTCTTTTTTTATTCAAACACAAAAGAACAGCTCTCTTTTGTTTTTCTACTCGGGTAAGAACCTTTCCATTTCTTCGCTATTTATTAATCATGTTAGTTCTTATTTCAACCACTGGGCATACCGGCCCGCCGTTCTGCGCATGTGACACTTTTCTATGGAACTGTCAAATGTCAACGAACAGCTCGTTACAATATTAATTCTTAGGATTTTATTTAGTTACCTAGCCGATAAATGCAGTTGATAATTAAGTTTTTTATATAAATATATTTTCTCTTCAAATCAGATCAAGCGATTGGCATGTCCAACAGTGCATTACACATTATTTATCGATTCCGCGTCCTGATTACCAGCATAATACCCCCAATCTACATTTATCACCGATTCTCGGTATATTTTGACACATTGATTCGACCCTCAGCACCTCTTTAATGTATTATAAATCATTAAATGATATTACGGCGGCTTTCAGCCCTAAGTAGCCCTCGGCGCTTGATTGATCGCTCTGGCACAACCTGAAACGTCCAAAATTTCCCTCCATTTCTTGAAACGACTCTTTTTTTAATGGTGTCATTTTCCTAACGTTGCCGCTTCCGCCGCCAGGCGCGCGAGCACAATGCAGTTTGAGATTTATGCGGAATAATACAATCCAGATAGTGCGACGTTTTAGAACCGATCTCCAGTACTTGAATTTAACATTTTATATACAGAAATATGCGAGTTTGAACTCGACCCGAAAATATTTTAAGCATTTCGCTTTTATTCTATATACACTCGATATTATATATCTGAAAAATAAAACTGGTGCACGTAATTGTTTATCCTTACGTATATTTGGGAGGCAAATGAAAACACTGGACATTAATTAAATTTAATTTATTATCAAAGAAAGTCCTGTACACGAGTTAAATTTTAGTTCTGTTCTTAATTTTGTATTCGTTAAACGTCTTCTAAATATTTCACTCACTTATTGTTAAGAGTCCTTAATTTGCACTAATTAACGCTATTTCTATTTCTAAGATCACTTCTGATAAACTATTAGATGTTCGCTCGTAAAGACAATTTACCTCGGTTTCCTCTTTATTCACTTGCGCTGGTCACTTACTAATATCGTGTGTTGTATAAATATCATGAAGCTTGATCACAAGCTCGATGGTATCACGGAGATGTCACCTTATTAACTTCACAAACTGAATTCCTTGATCCCGCGTCGCGTGACTCCTTATATAGCACAATTCCTCCGAAAGATTCATTTCAGAGATAACGAGGAACATGTGGAATGTTCTAGGCTGTTCTACCGTATACTTCACCATGAAATGCACGCTATCGCGTACTGCCAATGTTTATTTTTAGAACATTTACTAAGTATTTAGCCTCGTTATAATATTAATTAACTCTGCTTGTATTATACCAAGCTATCCTGATTGAGGAAATCTATCGAATGTGGAAAATTACAGGATTTGAAAACCAATTCAAGCAATTATTTATTTTCAGCACCTTTCATAGTGTCATACCAAGGTACACTCTTGAGCTCCAGAGTTGGAGTGGTGAAGCTTATTTTCATAATTGTGTACAGCCGTTTCCCATGAGGGGCGGTTGTTTGCCAGAATTCGTAAATATTTAGACATGCGTACGAGGCATCGACCACAATTGCGTTTCTTCGGAAAATCGAGTGTTTATGGAGATTGTGTCATAATTCGATATCACTGACCTAGGAGGATCGGGAGTATTAAGTCTCGATAAAGCGTTACCAACATTCCATGCCTTTCGCCACTTTAGTGCTAATTGGCCAGTCAAGGGCCTTCTTCTCTCTACATTTTTCAAGAAGATATGCCTAGTATTTGGAAGACATGAGCGTCCAACCTACCTTAATTAAGATCTTTCTATAAAATGGAAAAGCAGTACATTTCAACATCCCTTATGTTGTTATTCCTGCAAGTTACTATATATAGATCATATAATATCATGTTACTTACATATCAGCGATATTTATTACTATAGTAATAAGTATAGTAATAAGGATGAGAATCCTAACGGAACTCCGAGTGACGCCGGCCATGAAGCACTTGTAATACATCATATATTAGGCCAAATAGTTCCTGTAGTTATGTGGAGATTTATATGGAATTATAAATCAGAGCTTCCAAAAGGTGCTTGGGTATACATCTTCTTTGGAATATTTTTGGAATTTTTTGGAATTAGATACGTCCTGTTTTAATACGTAAAGTTTGTTTAGTATACGACCTTCATTTGGAATACGACTCCAACAAAGCCCAAACAAGCAGTGATAGCTTTGTCTGAAATCACCAGGTAATAAATATCACATGTCCAAAATATACCGAAAAAAAGACAGAAGCAAAGCTCTTTGGATAAATCATAAGGTAATCTGAAATCTGGTGATCCTTCACCAGGTCCTCATCAAGTTTATTAAATTTTCATCTAGTTGCTTTTGAATTTATTCATTTAAGTACTTAAATTATATAATAAAACTCCATCAAATGTAAAATGCCGATAACACTAGGATTATGGGAAAAATTCGTTTGTTATACGTCCTGTTTTATATAAGTCCAAGGATCTATAACGGACTAAGGACTTACACCGAAGTACCACTGTATTCTTTTGAAAATAATCGCACATTCTATAGAAATGAAACGTTGGTATTTTACGGTAAGTATCGTACTCCCAACCATTACTAGGCGACTAAAAAATATTCTGTTGTTCTATCTCAATAAAGTACTAATGACGACAAACATCAAACTAATTAATTAATAAAAAAACATAAAAAATATTGATTATGAGTAAAGTAGACTATATTAATATTTAATCCAATTTTCATCTACACTGTTCTAGAGTCTAAGATAATATAAGACGATAATTTAAACAACAATTTGACAGTCATGTCTAGAACCTAGACGACTGTCGCCCGCATGCGGAGTGAATTAGCGAATACCTGAACCATTTACACATAATTTGAGTAGGTCGAATTGCTTAATTTATTTGACCGCAGATGTAGTTCCGTTGTCTGGGTACCCGCTCTACTATTGCATATTGCAAGTGAACCAATATTCTGTGACGTCACATTTAAACACGTGTTCTTCCGTCACATGATTACCTGTTACACCTGTATATTTATAAATGTATGTTTATTTTTTTACACGTATCCAGTATACAATTTTTACCTATTTTTCGGTAAAATATGAAATAACCGTCTTACTACAAATATTATGATAGGGATTTTCATTTATTTTTATTGTTTGTTAGATCTTATACTCGTCATATGACTGATTCAAAGAGATACTCTTGTATTTGATATTTTTTTAATAAAAAAATGTAAATTTTAAAATATTTATTTCACTCAATTTGAATGAGGTTCTAAAGTTAACTAGTTAAATAGGTACAAGGGATATTTTAGTGAGATTAATCGTTTTTCCCGTACTCGCGCAAATTCAGCCCCGTTTGTGAGTGTTCGTCAAGATTCTTCTGTGTAGTTTTCTGGGATTTTCTGCCGCGTATATGCGATCTCTCTGGCCAACGTTTCGGATTCAATCGCTGTGGAAACGTCGGCCAGAGAGGTCACATATACAAGCCAGAATATCCCAGAAAACGAAACACAGAAGATTTTGAACGGCCGGAAAATCTGATAACATTTTTAGTGAAGGTTATTTTTTAAAATCTGTTTCATATTGTGATTTTTGCACTTCTCTTTATTCTTTTCTCTATTTCTGCGTAAAGAACATTTCCTTGATGCTGTGGCATTCCCCAAGAATCACTATTCTGTACCACGTATTTTGATCCTGGATAGATATTTGATTCCTGGACGTATTCTTTGGTCGTTCTCTTTTCATTATTATTCATTATTTTTCTTTATTTTAATAAAGCCAAGATCATGGCCGTTATCACGATTTATTTGTAATTTATATCATTTTAAAGTTCTATGCCTCTAAAAAGAATACATAAATATGTAAAATCAGATTATGTATGCATTTATAAGATATGTGTTTATTTTCTTGATACACATTGCAATTGTTGATGTTTCCGCTGCCGTTCATATCCTTATTTTTTCTCTGTGTCAGGTATTTACATATTCATAAAACAAATCCACGTGCGGCATTTATATTTCCCCCGCACGATCTATCCCCCGAAAAGAAAACGCGGCGCGATGACAGTTTCCAATTTCAAAAAATGCAGCGCCCCCCGCATTCCGCCGTCTGAATGGAGTTTTCTGTTTCAGGAGCGGAGCAGGGAGACCGCCCGCCCCCGCCCCCCGCCCGCGCACGCGCTCTCGGGGCCCGGGCTTGCGCCATGGACGCCAGTATCTTAGCAGCCATGGATAAGGACGCACTGAAGAAACAGATCGAGAACATGAAGTACCAGGCCTCGATGGAGCGCTGGCCGCTGTCCAAGTCCATCGCAGCGTGAGTACAATCTGACTTGAATTACCTCGGGCCGGGCCGCGGCGGCCATTTGCGTGGATCATTCGGAAACGATCGCGAAATTTTCCGCGGCGATCGATTTTGGCGCCGCGTCCGCCGCTCTGTTGTTGGTCGCCCGCTGACGTTTTTGAGGTTAGGACGGCGGAAGTTGGCGGGTTCGCGTTTTTGACGTGCGTTTCGAGGACCACGCCACGGAGTGATTTTGTAATCCGTTTTTCGCGCAGTTTGTGCGAGAAAATGTCGAAAATTTACGCTTTTGTGACGAGCGAATTAAACGTGCACGAGTGACCGTCGCGACTCGCATTCACGTGCATAGGGATCCTTCATCACTGAATTAGGGCACAACATCAAACGAATTTATTCCCATAATTTCTGCATTATGTATTGAAGTTTATTTTACACATTGAAATATTCATGTCATAGTTGTTATTATTGTCACATTAAATGAATATTTTGTGACTCTCTATTATTTATTTTATTTATTATTTTCTTGTGTGTTGTGTGAAATTCAAAATATCTTAAATCAGATTTTTCTACATTTCATTTCATTATTTTATTAATTGTCTTACGTACAATTGCTTAAATGTTAAATAATCATTTTTATCCCTTTCATTTGGTAAAAAGTGATCAGTATCGTATCAATGTTTATTTCATCATTAAATTGTGCCTTATCAAAAAGAAATTAATCCCACGATAATAAAGTTATCTAAACGATATTGATATTGGCCTATATTGAAGTATATTTTTACGGTAGCCAAACAGTAGACATATTAAATTAGACTACATAAATGATAACAATCAGATTCAATTTTATGTTACTTTCTAAAGTTCATCAATGTTTTCATTTATTTTAATATCGAAAAAATTAAAAATGTTATCAAGTTTCATTAAATTTGCTTTAATTAAACATTTAAAAATATTTTTTGTTTAAAAGAATATGATTTTTGAATATATCTGATCATAATATTTTTGTTTGATTTGTCTTAAATGAAAAAATAACGTTTATTCGGTATTTTAATGTTTTTTCTTGCACAAATGCCTCCTAAATGCTTTCCTCGGCCATCTTCTTATATCTTCTTTCCTCTGTTTCTTCTTCTTATATGTCGACATTCTCCCACGGTAGTGCGTATACTTAATATATAAGAAACCAAAAATAAGTTTTTTTCTTGATTAAAGTGCGTGTCGAAATTTAAAGTGTATTAATTTCATTTAATTAATAAAAATAAACTTTATTTTCACCACTTTTGTATTGAAAAATATCAACATGTTCCAGAGCCCATGGCTTTTTCGTCAGGATAAAATTGTATACTAACAAATTAAATAAAAAAATCTAATTATAATTAATAAATATGGTCTTGACGAAGGGGCCATGGGTATGAAAACTATCAACATATTGATATTTTTCAATACAAAAATGGTGCAAACAAAGTTTGTTTTAATTAATTATATTAATATAATTAAACTAGTTAACTTTGTTTACACCAGTAAAATTTATTTGGTAAAACCAACCGGTTTCGGAAACGACGTTCCTTCATCAGGGTATACCCAATACTATTGGGTATACCCACAAAGTAATAGCAAAATACAACAGTATAATTATATTAATGTTATGACAAAATTTTAATCTAAAATATTATCATTTCAATACGTCACGAAATTTTGTAATCATCGCATATACATTATTTCGTCGTCCCTGTCGATTATTTGAATCAAGCGAGTTTTTCGATTTCTATAGGTTGACCAATAATCTTTATTTTTGTACTATTCAGTACGTATATAGTATAATATTCAATACAGCTCGACTCTTATAAGAATAACGCTATCTGAAAAATGATTGTTAAAACATAGTTACACAATAGTACATTGTGCTTTGATGAATGGTATAAAGGTTCATCTTTGAACCATGAAAGCGAAAGGTACAATTCAATTTCTAAATAATAACAAAGGTAACGATACATTTATACCGACTTTCAACTGAAAGCCGATTGTATTCAGGATTATAATATTGTCATTTTATTGAAGAATATTTTTATTCGTAATACCTAGATAATTGTACGAAATACTATGCTACTATTCTTCATCATGGTATGAAATACTAGGCTACCATCATTCGGCCTCAGATCAAATTAAATTACAACAGCAGTATTAATTATGTATGGCTCTTTAATTCGTCAAAAGATCCAGTATGAATAAAAAAATTTTGTATTATTGTTTCTCACATTTTTTATGTACGTAGTACGCCAGTTTCACCAATAAAACTATCTTAAAAACTTTCGAGGAAATTCTATTGTAGCAGTAACCTTTGCTGTCTTCACAATATTACCCAAGTAATTCAAAATAGATAAAAAACACATTATTAATAATTTTAAAAAGTATATTGGTATTAACATTATTCTTCTTCATGTGCCCTGTCGGGTCCCCCCGACGTCGGCGATCATCTGTGAGAAAGTTTCCCTGTCCAGGGCAGTGCGGAACAGCTCTTCCACGCTTCTTATCCCGGTCCATTCTCGGATGTATTAACATTATTAAGTCTTGTAATTTTTTGATTAAATATTTCAAAACTCAACATTTTGGAATCTTTTAAAATACCGTAATTTTTAATGTATCCCTTATTTCAAAAGTTAGTTTAATATCTGCATCAATTGTCAGAAATTTCACCCTAACAGTCATTTCTTGCAATTACATCAATTGTCAGAAATTTCACCCTAACAGTCATTTCTTGCAACTCTCTATACAATTTTCCACAATCATGTCAAAAAGCCGTTTACGGTATAAAATAATTATAAATGCCTCTTAATTTCACCGAAAGACTCATCTCAGTTTTTGATACCTATTAAATAATGTACTTTTTGTTCAGAGTGCATGCGATAGACAAATCATATATTTATTAGATTTTTATTTTCATAAACGAACATAAGTAACGGTTTGATTATGATTAATTTTATTGTTTATTACATTAAAATACCGGCTGGTGATTTTCGGTTAGGAAGTTATCCATATGTATATACTCGTATATTCATTAGGAGTTTACCCATACTAAAACATTATATTATTTTGAATCTTTCCTGAACACTTTCGAGTAAAAATAATATATTCACCATCATTATAAATCTACTGCTGTTTAAAGTCCTTTCTATGTTTCAACCATGATATGGTAGATTTAGAGGTATAGATTTTTATCTTAACTGAAATTGCTGGCACCCAGAATTTTCTATAAAATACACAATAGTTATTTTGCAACTTCAACTAATTGAAAGGTTCAAAATTTATAAAATCAATCTGACAAAAAAGTCATTTAAATATTTAAAATTAGTAAAATTTATTGTACAAGTTCAAAACCAAAAGGATACGTAGCAATTTTCGTTCGTTGACATTTTACTGTATCGATTTTCACCAAATTTGTCCGTATCACTGGACTTATTTCGTACCCAATATAAAAAGATTTCTAAGTGAAATGGACAAGATTTCGGTTTCAGTTTCACTGCCAAGGTATCGACGTTAATTGTACATTAAAAAGAATATTTTTTCACAAAATAAATTTATAAAGTGTGTATGTTACCAAAAGTATTTTTAATGATTATAATTAAAACAATTCTTTATTTTATTTTTAAACACTCAACACGTTTCGAAAACAAAGGTCCCTTCTTCAGGAGGATACTAAAGTATACAAAAAAAATGTAATTATTTTTAAAATATTTTTTTATTAAATCTTTTATTAAAAATAAAAACGTATTTAAAAACATACTGTGAAATTTTTTTGAAAAATAAAGGATTTAGTTTTGTAAATAGTCATGTTTGGGCTTCTTTTTACTTGACAATACCTGTTCTGTAACATATTGCTTTATTTCCTGATATGACTTACATAGGTTAACGGATAAATATTTTTTTAACTTTGAATGTTTTGCTTTAGCGTTGGAATTTAATGATTTTGTAAAAATATTTTTGTCGTATTTTATGTAGGGATTTCTTAAGTGCCAGAAACAAAAAATATTAAATAAGAAAACTGCGTTTATACTTACACGTTATGTTACTATTATACTCGATAAGATTACATCAAAATTTTTCAATAACAATGAATAATAAAACGTCTTAAATATAAAATTTCTTATCTATGAACATTTTATATAGTAAATTTGTACAAAACCTTTTTAAGATTAAAAAATAACATGCGTTTAATTTAATATTTCATAAATGCGGAATACGGTGTGATACTTATTCGTAATGTGATCATTTTGTCGATTTATAACGTGTACAGAGTGAACTGTAGGAGTCAAATTTCTACGCATGTAAGCTTTAATGTAGGCTCTCAATCTTAGAGTGTATTTTATATATTTTTTTAATGGTGGTGGCATTGGGTACTTCTTCAAAATTATAAAAGTACACTTGTAATATCATAATCATTTCCTCTATTGATATCCAAGTAAGTGAACGACATGCGTTATGTTCAAATTATGTACTGTATACAATGCATGTATGTCAAATAAAACGACAGCTGAATTCATAATTGTTTTTCATTCATGTGATTGTTATTCGGTGTGACAGTGCGTGTGATTTTCAATTTTTGGTAATGGATGAACTGATCGAAGAGATCCAATTACTCCAACTTGGATATAGATTGAGGAAGCTTGGTCTGACATGCAGACGATTTTTTAATCATAGCGGAGAAAAATAACAATATAAAAATAATGCTTGACAATAATAATATAACACAATGCTTGTAAGAAATACAACTGGCAATCGCTATCGAAAAGACTAAATATATGACCTTTAACTCAAATAATGTATCCTGACTGTAGAAGACAAATCCATAGAACAGGTCAGCACCTTCAGATATCTAAGCGTAGACCTAGTACATTTTAAATTAAGTATTTAAAATGAAGAAGAGTAAGTTTTTCAGTCGATGGAATTTATCAAGTAGGTGAAAGACAAATTATGAGATATTGCAGAGCTTCAATTAATAAATTCACTGTACAAAATTTGTTTCATTAATAATTACACCTTTATTTACGAATCAGAAATATTTTCAAATATCTTTAATTGATAACCTAAAAATATCGGCCAATTATTCATATTCAAAATATAACCATGAACAGAGAATACAGAACTAACTTGAAATTTGATTGCAAGGATATGAATATTTAGAAGCGGAAAGAAAATACAAAGTTGTGGCGAACGATGTGATTGTACGGCAGAGAAATGGTCATTCAGCTTAAACCCGCATGACAGCTGATCCCTAGCGGCTCTATGTCCCGCTGATTTTCTGACCGACGTGATGTGTGCCTTCGTCGCTAGTTGCCGCTAGATGTCCACAAGGCTCATCACAAACTTTGTCCATTTTACAAACATTTGCACGAAAACATTTTTTATTGTTGTATTTCCATTTTTTTAACTTCTTTTCTTTTAACTCGTGACGTCTGCTTGCTTGTTTTCTTGATGAAAAAACTTTGGATCGATTTTTAACTCTTTTCCCGTAATCCAATCGAGCTGAAACTTTGCAAGCAGACTCGTGGCGACGATCAAGAAGATCTATCAAATTTTCGTTATAAAAAATAATGTTAGTATAATTTTGGATTTTTAGAAAATTTAATTGATTTTTAAAATCGGAAACCATACAAATGTTTGATTACTACTAGTGACAGCGACATACTAACAGCGGCTTGACGACGTCACGGAATATTTAAAATTTGAATTACTCCGTCGGTATATGTAATAGGTACTTCACTACGAATTTCGAAAATTTATGACAATGGGTTCACAGATGACAGCAAAATTCACAAATATATCAAAATCTTGATTAAATTGACTGACAAATGTTTTTAGAATTTAATCTTCAAAGCATGAAGTGTCATATCAAAGCTCAAAACATCTGACATTTTAGAAATATATTAAATTCCTGTAAGTTTAGTGTTATGTTATATGTTTTAATTCATCTTTAATTGTTATTATATTTTACAAAGAAAGGGAGTATAATAAAAACTTGGTTTTTATGGGTTAGTTTTTTAAATATTAACAAACAACAATAATATATATATTATAAAGCAAAGAGGAAAACGGAAATTAATTTAAAATTCTATAAATAAAGTTCAAATACAAATATAAAAATATGTTTGTAACATTTTCGTGCTCGATGACTAGTTTTGGAATTATTTTCCGCGTTTTTGTTCTCTTCTTATTGCAAGTCGGCCCTTTTTAAAGGCTCGGATTAAATGTGTTCATCCCCCAGCAGACCTTCAAGGTGCACCCCCTACAAAACACGCTTTACGGACGACACGGACCTCATTTGAATACGAGGAACCTGTCTTTTTGTGATTAATTTTTTAAGCGTGCTGGAAAGTAATCCGTTTGAACTTAATTAGATTAATCGGTCTCATTTTGGCAGTGTTTACAAACAGTTAAAATTTAATTTTTTTGAATTCTACTATTGTATCTACCCTTATTTCTTAGAAAAAAGGCGGAAGTTACATTTCATGCTTTTTTGGCTGATTCTCCTAAATTATTTACATTTCTTGTCCTACTCTCTAGAAATTTCAAAAAAATTATGCATTTTATTATGATTGTAAAGTATTTGTAAATAAGGAAAAAACCAATGTAGGTACTTAACGTAAAAAAAATCTTTAAAAATATATGTAACCTATACAGAAAACGTGTTATTTTTACAATTTTTAAAATAAAGTAAACGCTGTGAAAAAAGGCTATATTGGTGCCTTTCTTAAAAGAAAAATGACCTTTTCTTCTTATAGTGCCATCTCCTATTGGAAGTCGGCGATCATATTGGCGATTGCGACTCTTCACCTCGCACGGAACAACTCAGTTGAGTTACGCTTATGCCGACCTCTCAAATTGCGCAGCCATGAGATGTGGCGTCTTCCTACGCTTATTTTACCACTTATTTTCCCCTGGATGACGAGATGTTTAGACTATACTCTGGTCCCCTCATATGTCCAAGATACTCCAGCTTTCTTATCTTGATAGTCCGCAGCACTTCTCGGTCTTTTTCCACACGGCGGCCGGAGGATTTCAACACTCGTCACTCTATCCACCCAGGAAACCTCAAACCACCCAGCCACATCTCTAAAACCTCAACTTGCGTATAAAATCTAGGTTAAGTGTTCATTCATCCACCCCATATAAGAGAATGTCGAAAATAAAACGTCGAACCGTACGTATTCTAAGTTGCAGGCTTAGGTCACGGTTAGAGAAATAACGGTTTCACTTTGAGAAACGCAATTCTTGGCGTCTCTGTTCGAGATTTTACTTCTTGAGATGGATCCCAGTTCTCATTTTCCCATGCACCTAAGAACTTGTATTACGTGACGCATTCTATTGGTTTGTTTTTGATGGTAATATTTGGCGTCGGAAGTGATCTTTTTGATACTATAACAATTAATAATAGGTAATGTTATATACAATATGTTAACTAATTTCTTAAAAACTACTACATATACTTATATCTACTCAAAGCGTGGAACTCTTTGCCCTCCCGGATTCAGAGACTTTATTTAAGAAAAGACTTAAGACGCACTTGTTTACAAAATCTTTCCCAGAACCTTTTTAATATTCGTTGTTTTTTTTTACTATTTTATGTTTTTAGCTGTTTTTCTTTCTCTTTTCTTTTTCATTTTATTTTTCATTTTTCTATTCTATGATTTTAGTATGTAAGAACTTTTTGTGTGTAAAGCGCCTTTGAGATGAAATTTTCACAAAAATGGCGCTATATAAATAATTCAATATTTTTATTATTATTATTATCTGCCGAGACTATACAAACTTTGTAGTCTTGGCAGAGTGCAGTGAGTTTATAGATGTATTCCATGACAGCTTGACTATTTTCAAAAGAAATCTGCAGTCTATTCTAAGACAGGGAAAGTTTTCATAGTAACGTGTGCTAATGTTTAACTACGCCAATTATTTGGTCGCTAATCGGTTTGTCGCCGTTTTTTCTTTTTTTTAATATTCCGTGTATATTTTTTATTCCATGGTTATTTATATTTTATTGAGTTACGTTTACTGCCTTTGTGATTGTCATTTTGATTGCCTTGTTGTTATACCGTTTAATAGTGGCGCATACAAGCAAAAAAGCTTTGCAATAGTAAAGATTCTGGGAAACAAATATTAACTAAATAAAATTTATCTTAAGAAAAAGTTGATTTAAAATTCTAGCCGTAATTCGCGGCTACGGCTAGATTTTTTATTTCCGACGTTTCTGTATCCAACTTCATGTCAATGCTTATTCTATCTTACTTGTTTGCGCGCATCAGATTTGTTTATTAAATCAGTCATATCGAGAATAACCTCGTCCCGAATTGTGTACTTTTCTACTGAAACCGTATAATTATATATTCGTCCATTTTTATGTCTGCGAGTTTTTTGTAATAGTTAAGTAAATTTTTCGAAGAAAAGTGTGTTTCTTCGAAAGGTCAAATGTGAGGTTGAGAACTGTGCGCACGTCACTTGCAGAAATAATATTCTTATAAATTCTATAGTAGCTTACAGACACAACTTTTTGTGTGAATTTATTTCCCTTTTCTATGGTGAATTCCAACTGAATACCTATCATTATATGGTCTTCATATTGTGTTGAGTGAGTTTGTTATTCTCTCATTATTTTTCCTTATTATTTTATTTGAATTACTGAGTTCATAAATTACAATTTACAGTACAAATTCAATCTGTTTCTGCTTACGTGAATTAGTTTATGGTAATATATAAAGAAAGTTCGTAAAATGTAGGTTTTTTAACATTTTATATACAATATGAAAATTTTATTTTACGATGACATTGGTATTATAAAATGTTTGAATTGATTTTATGAAAACAAACGTACACTTGAAATTAGTATTATTCCCAGTTTAAATAAATATAAATCTTCGCAATAAATTGAAATTTTTTTGCCCTGTTTTATATAAAATATTAATTTATTAGAAAATCATTGTTTACAATACTTCTTTTATAGTGCAGTTATTTTTGTGGATTAAAGCTACTCAGAATAGTTATTATGTACAGTTAATTACAAGTTATGTATATACCTAAATATATGCTTATATTTGTTTTTTCAAATAAAATATATAGTCGGTCACAGCATAACCTAAGTTTATACCTACCGCACGCCACTGCCATTTAATCTGTAAGGAAGATTCCCTGTTTTTTTTAGTAATTTTTTTTTACTTTCTATGCACCGTTAGCAAACAAATAAATAAATAAATAACGAGCTGTACTAGTACTAACAGAACTTTTGTAGTGAACTCAACTGTGTTTCGATTTGGTTAATCTTGCGTTACGGAGTCGTAATCGAGTTGGTGTGGTCAACGCACGGACGTGCGTTCCTCTGTAAAAATTTGGAGAATATTGCTTACGATAAGTAATCACATGGACGTGTGCATATTGATACAGGGTGTGTCGCAAGTCGGGACGAATATATTGGCGGCGACACGTGTCGCCGGCTCACCCTGTTTTCCGTCCGCAAACAAAGAAAAATCAATAAGCCCTCCAATAGGACACCATGCATGGGTGTCGCAAAATTTGATGTTCTTGGTGGCTTTGGTGGGATTGCAAACATGTTATTTTTACATCCACTTTTATTAATATGAATCTCTTTGATATTTTTAAATTGTAAACTTCATCGTGGGATTTTGTCTCGTGAGAGGTAATTTTGTTAAGATATGATCATACTCAGATTAAAAAAAAAAAAAAATTTTGATTTCAAAATATATTATAGATGTCTCACAGATACGAAGCTATTTATATGGGAAAGTAGGTATGGAAGACTTTGGGTGTTTATAGAGCATATGACCTACCTTATGGCTGGCTTATATGATCACTTTACACAATATAATGTTCACCAATTCCAGCCATCTGATAGATCGTAAGGCTTATATAGACTAAAAGATTTCCATATAGATGACTTTGTGACTGTGAGACATTTATAATATATCTTTATTTATGATGATCTCTTTGGGGACAAAATTCAGTATTATGTTCTTGAAATATTTGAACATGCCTACTCAAAATATTTTCAGATTTAATTTTTAATTCTTTTGTTTTGCTCATTTCATTTCCATTCTTAAAACGTTATTTCTATTTTCTATGTGAAAAATACTCTTCAAGGTATCGGCAAAAACTATAGTTTCAATGAACATTTATTTAAAAAGAAATAATCAATTTATATACTTCAAAAATATTCCAGTATTTTTTTTTGTTTCTCTTCTTGGAAAGTTTAATCATTGATAATAAACCGTGGCAAACTCAAAAACCTATTTTTTTAAATATTAATCATCACTTTAGTTTAATCATTCTTTACTTGATACTGACCATAAACTTTAATAATTATTTCATTGACTTCTTCTATTTTCTTTACTACCAAAGTAGCACTTCAAACGAACGTAGCAATTTTCATACCTAATCTAATATTCTTATATTATAATTATGTAGTTTGTTGGTTTAATATCTAATTAAGACTCTCGCCTGGTGATTCTGTTATCGTTGGTTTGAGATCCATTCCAGGAGATCACAAAGTTAGTTAGTTAGTTGCACAAGCATTTATCTTAGTTTAGAAAAAGTAAGAATATTGATGTGATATATCATTGTACTCGTATCTCTATTTTTTTATTCGCACAATGGTATCGAAACCTGCTGATATGAAAAGTAGTAATGCGGCTTAAGAAAAGTATTTTAATTTTCAAAATGGATATTTATATCCAACCACAAGATTAACGCTTTCAACATTCAAAAAATCAAAATAAAAAATACTTAAAAATTATTTATAGAAACATACTGTAAATACTTTTTATTCTTACATACTAATTAATACTTATTACATGCGGCTCTCGTAGCCCAGTGGACATTAAAACGGCGTCTCAAACTGAGGGTTTCGGATTCTATTCTGGTGGGGTCATTACAAAAATCTATGTGATTTACTCATGCTTGATGTAACTACTAATTCAGTTTTTGGGCTTCTAGGCCTGCAAAAGCGTTTTAAAAAAAGGCAATATATTACACATTAATAATAAAACAATTATCGATTCGATACACTTTATGTTATGAGTAGCTTGTTGCCTGGTGATGTGGTGGTCTGTGGTTCGAGCCCCATTCCAGGACACCAGCATGTTAGGCCTAGATAGCACAAGCATTTAGCTTAATTTGAACATAGTGTTCCACGTATTCTGTATTCGCATCTCTATTTAAAAAAATAAAACATAAAACAATAAAACATCTTTCTCTTTCATTACCTTATAGACTTCTTAAGTCTATAGACGGCCGCTGTCACTACTAAGTGCCATCTTTTGCTGGATAAATCTATGATAACGGAACCTGTTGGACATACGTTTACATCTTCTAAGCCTGTCTTGATGTTGTCCATTCATCTTCGTCTAGGCCTTCCCCTTGGTCTTTATCATTTTAGCTTGAGTGAGAGGTTCTTGTCCGCTCGGGTTTCGATCACTTTAAGACGTGACTGGCTTGCCGCTATCTCCTTTTTTTTACCTCTTGGACTCATGCATCCACAGTTCTCCAATCATCTTTTTATTTATTTTCTTGCATGTTCATCCTATTTCAAATGTAAATCTTGCTGACAACTTTATTATTAAACATCTGCCACCTGCTCCCCGTGTCAAGGCGAATTGCCAAATTTCACTTACATAATAGTGTTGTGTCGCATATTACTTATGATTATAAAAAATAAAATTCTTAAATGAGTATCATGATAAAGATTATTTTGATGTCTCTGAAAATGATCAATTTAAAAATAATTATCACAGCACACTGGTAATGTTATAATTTACTTAGATGGAAAAATCAAATATTGATTTTGGTTTTAATTTAAAAACTCTTAAAAAATCGTCCATCTTTCTTTCAGCATTAAGTGAAACAATATTCACAAAAAAGTGCAAGTCTTCAAAAAATTAAGTCGTGCGCAACGATTCAACACGGAATTCAAATTCACCAACACATATGGTAAGCATGGCGTTTCTATGTCAAAAACCTTCTAACAAATCATACAGGCAGCAGTTAAGAGATGTATGGTAATCTATTGAAGAATAGAGATGCTGAAGTAATTTGGAGAGTCAGTGTGGGTTCACCATTACAGATGCAAATACGGTCATGTCTCAGTTGAAATGTTTCTATTAAAAAATTACTCCAATAAATAATTTCCAATAAATTATATGGATGTATTAGCAATAATTCAATATTATATGTAAACTATTTTTTGATACGCTGTCATCGACTAAGTCCGGTTCATTTCACTCCGAAATTTTATAACACACAAATAGTACATTTTCTATTTACGTACTAGGCCTATTTTTAGAACGTTGCTCAGATTGGTGTTGTAAAGAAACAACTTTCATCATAATAGTATATTAATACTAAAGACAAATAAATAAATTACTCGGAACAATCAACTGTTTGTAAATCATACATAAATATTAATTAAAATTATTCTGTTTCATCGCTTATATATTATGAAGGTTAATTATTTAATTATAAGTTATTAAATATTTAACATGTAAACAGATGTTATGATTCACACAGCAAAAATAATGTTTACCATAGAAATTTAAATCAAATATGTATTCAAAATTATTTATTCAATCACTCGAATTTATATATATTAAGCTTACCTATTTCGGACACAGTAATTTTCTTCATCAGGATGATAAAAAACGTATCCATAATACAATTTTTTTATTGACATTTTTTTATAATTCTAGTATGTGTACATATTTCAATTACGTTTACTTTACGAAAATCAACTCCTTTAGTGTGCTTTTAGAACCTTCTATAAATCCAAACCGTCAGACATATTTTTTGTGTGACATTTTGTGTGTGACACAAAACATATTTCCATCAACATTGTTAAAATTCTTATTTGAAACCAAATATACAGCGCAAAATAGTTCATCTTTTTTGCGCTGTGTATTTGGTTTAATTTAAAACATTTTTTAATCCTGGTTACGTAACTAGTATTATATCGTTTGAAATCATATTACCAAGAATGGGACCACAAAGTTACACTTTCGGAATTATAAAATTGTACTCCCACCACAATTTTTTCTTCTGTGCAGGTTTATTCCATTTATACTTTACAATTTAATTAAATTTTTGTGAATTTTAATATTAATTTATGCGATAATATACTGTATACATGGCAGTTGTTCGTATACCAATCATTCGTATATCGAAGGCCCAATTTTATTCACTTGGATTTTAATTAACTACTTAATATAAGGTAAAACGAGATAATATGCCCCAGAGGGTAAAATGCCTCACTCACTTATCTCCCGTCCATATATAATAATATTTTAGTGTTTTAACAGCGAAGTTAGCTTTGCGTAAGAACGTCATAAATATTTGAGCGATTTCGCACCCAAATCGCGTATAGTGGTGAAAAAATTTCTTTTGATAGGTTTAAGGTATGTTGACATACGTTTTCTTCAAGGTTTTTAGTAGTAAAATTGCTTGTATTTTTAATGACGGAAAATATAATTACTTCAATATCTTACTCAAAACAAGTTATCTGTAACATAACCTATGATTTGTTGGGATGTTTGCATACGTATATTCGTTTTCTAATAATTGTTTTGATAATAATAATTCCGAGCTTATTACTCATACATCACGGTGATACACCATTTCGCATATTTGTTGTTTGTTGGTGATTATTTGGCCAAATATATATTTTAGATAAACGTAAATACTGTTGTAGGATTGAATCACTATATTCACTTTTCCTTCATTCCTGATAGGTTCCTGATGGGGTGTAACTCATTTTTACCAAGTGTGGGGTATATTGCACCCTACATTATACGAGTAGTATGTTTATTAACTATTTAGTTAATTTTAAAGTGATGAATAGTTGAATAATTATGTGTTTTTGTTGTGATACTATTATTTTATGTAAATTAACTTTTTAATTAATATTGAAGTAATGAACACCTGAATAATTAAGTGTGTCTTGAAGAAAATTATGATACATCTATAATTTCCTTCAAGAAAAGTTAATTAAAAATAAACATTTCATAATATTGTATACACAAAAAATGGTGGCCTTTAAAGGAAGTTTAAAATTTCGTTTTATGTCTCAGATGATAATATATTTATCGTTGGTTTCAAAGTCCGTGTTTCTTCTGTGTAAAAATATTTATCGCTGGTTTCATCAATATTGAAGTGTCCTCTCTGTAAAGTCATACTGAAAAATAAAAGACAACTCATTTTTGTGGTTTTGAATCTTTTTTTCCAAATTGTATCTGGATTTTACTTTTCATTTTTTGCCACAACAATTATTTTCTTAACTTGAACTTCACAGTCACCGCTATAAATGAGTACAAATATTTTACGTTAAAACTAATCAAGTATGTGTATATTATTTATTACATCCTCTTACTATTTTTGACTGTGTCCAAAATTAAATTATTCTTACATCTCATTAGATGTAACCACTGCAATCGTACTGACACATAAACATAAACATACTTTTATTTTGCTTTCTTGCAAGATTTCAAAAATACAGATCACACGATTTAAGATCTACAACGCTATTAAAATTTCGCTTGCATTAAAAGGTTTACAACTCGGGTACAATATGTGTATAATACGTATATTAATACGTGTATGATACTTTTTCCACATAAATTTTAAAATATTTCTTTGGTAATCGTGCCAACTTTCAGCTATTTAAGATATATGAATTTAGCATCATGTGTTGATCATATTTTACTTAGATTATGTTAAATACTGTGTACTTAATAATTTTTATTTTATATATCTCATAGCTATGATAGTCGATGTCGATTTTTGAGATCTGGCGCGTTTTGCCGTGCTCTGTCGTTAAAGGCAGATGTTTAAATGTTTATTTTCGTGTTAAAATTTCATCAAACGCACATTGAAACGAATGTTTAGTTAACAAATACATAATATATTTAAAATCTATTTTTCTTGAGATATTTTTAACCACAACTCGAACATAACATCTCATGTAGATTTTCTTCCGGAAACGAATCATCCATATTTATTTTGTAAAGTAAACTTTCGGATTTAACTTTGTCAGTCTTTTATACACGAATGCTGATTTGAATTAAATTATTATTTTTAGATAACATAACTTTTTTGACATTTTCAAAATAATTTAAGTATGTATTACTAAAAATCTGAATTAGAAATTTTATAGGAAACATAGTTTATAAATTTATAAGAAACATGATTTCGGAAGGAATAGATACATAACATCTAGAATTCAGTTAATTTTAAATAAATAGTGACTGTATTAATTTTTTTTTTCATATTTTGATATTGCTGCCTTTGCTTTTATACCACACGTATGGTATAATACCACAATTTAATAAACATTGTTTAAAAATACCCGTAAACACGTGCTCCCGTAAAATTATTACTTGAGTTAAATAAGGAATTTTTGGAAAGACTTTGTGATTTGATTTAAACACTTTTCTTTTGAAATTACGTTGGAACGTGTTGGTATTTTCAACAAATAAATTTATTCCTATTAATATTCATAAAGATATTTATCCCCTTATTGTCTCGCAAATGTATAAGCATTCAACTTATGTTTGGAGACCATGCACGAAGAAACACGTGAATATTATTTAAAAAAAAACTCATTGAAAAAAACTTCTTCAAATTTATATTAAAAATTTATATATATTACAAAATATATTTCAAATTACATTTTCAATTTTTACACTGAGAATATTTATATCGAGATACTGTCTATATCTCGTTTAATGCGTTTAAGTTCTTGCGTCTCAGACACAATCTATAAAACTTGTTGTATGTTTAAGATGAGGAAGGGAAATAAGAAGAGAATAAAGTAGTGAAAAGCGTTATTGAGTTTTTTACCTCTACCCTGTGCCTGGAAAAATTGAAAACACATTCAATTTTTTCAACATTTTACAATAGCATAGCAATTTTTGTAAAATAACAACTTTTATTTTTAAATGCAGGAGTACCTACTATTAATTACAGTTTAATTTTGATTGATACCTGATGTAAATTAAACCTATTTTCTATCATTTAAACAATCAAAATTGAATCTTACAATGTGTCCGTGAATCAGACAGCTTTTGTAAAAAAAAAAATGTTTAAATTTTATATCTTCTTCTTCAAATGTAGCAAATTTATTTTGTGGCAACATAATTATAATTAATATAAATTAACTTTGTTAAAACCACTTATTTATTGGAAAAAATTCAACATGTTTCGAAGCCAATGGCTTCTTCGTCAGGATAACAAAAATAATATTTAACAATCGAAGTATAGATCAAAATATTAAAAAGTTATATATGGAAAATGATAATATAAAGTACCTAATTATTGGATTTATAAATATTTTATACGGGTGCGTTTAATTCTATATTGTTTTGTGTACGTGTAAACGTATTTAAAAGTAAAAATAGTATGTAAGCCCTACCTGAAACCCTTCCTCACAGGAGAACAAACGCAGAAGGCTTTAAGCTCAGTACTTCACTTTACAAAGCTTTGAAGCCCCAAAACATAGTTGTGGAAAAGCGACAAGGCTCTCGCGGTGTTTTCGCAATCGCCCTGCTGGAATTCAGATGAAAGGGTTCCTACCTTTTCATAACATTTCATCACTTTCGCAGCGAATGTATGTATGTCCCACATCAAAGATGGCGGGGAGATGGGACGGCGATGATAAACCAATGAACTGAACCAAGGATTTGAAATAAATACATCTACCTTTTTTCTGATAAGCGCTCCAAACAACACATCAAATCCAAAAGAAACGGTTTATTTTAAATATTAATTGCTTTTCAAAGTAAATTAAACTTTGCGTTCGTGTTTCGGAGTTTCTGTGATAAAGATGGGTGTACATTATTTTGGTCACTCTCCTCTGCGTACAGAATACGGCAACTCTATAGTTGTATAGTGTCCTTTACGTGAGTTTTGATTCTCAATTAATTTTGGATAACCCTTAGGATTAAAGATATTTCGAATATTAACAAGAATTCATAGATTCTTAGTTCTATCCACTTTAATATTTTTCGTCTTATGGATAGTTATATTTTGAGAATATTTTTAGTATGTTAAAATTTTTCAAGAACACAATACTGCATTTTATCCCCAGGGGGACATTATTAATTAAAACATTATATGTGGGGTATAAAAGCAAAGGCAGCAATATCCAAAAAATTAAAAACAGTTATCGAGGATTACTAATTTAAAATGTACTGAATTCTAGATTTTTTGTATCTATCCCTTCCAAAATCATATTTCCTGTAAATTTATGCACTAAGGTTCCTATAAAATATTGAATTCAGTACATTATACATTAGTAGGTACTTCTCGATGATTGCATTATTATTATTTTTTATATTGCTGCCTTTGCTTTTATACCCTACATATGTAGAAGTCTCCTAGAGACGAACCTTTTTTCATATGGTAAAGCAGGTATAGAAGTATTTTTGGGTGTTCATATGGCTTACGACCTATCGTATGGCTGGCCTAAATGATCACTTTACACAATGTAACTTTCACCAATTCTACCCATGATAGACTACCCCATCAATCAAATTTTTGGAAGTTTTATATATGTTGAACTTGCACATCTTGTTTTGTATGCGAATCGTATTTTTACTACCACCACCTGCAGTTGAACATTTGTCATTTCCATAATCTTATATAGATGTCGCTATTGATAATGAGATGTCTGTATTTCCATTGGAGTTTTCAAGTCAATATTCTTTACGCCTGAAAATTATATTTATGTTTTACTCCTTTTTAGACCAGTTTTTATATATTCAGAAAAAATTTTATGTTCGAATTTTTCAAAAAAACTATACTGGATTTTATCCGTAGAGGGAACATCATTAATCAAAATATGTTATCGATATCTCATAGAGACGAAGCTATTTTAGCTCATCTATAATATATCTTGAGTAATATGTACTCATTTTGTCATTTAAGTCGATGTACTGTATGTATAAATTTTAATCATGATGACGTCCATCATTAAACCATCCTCACATTAAATATATAATATATTTTCTTAAACAATGAGCAAATAAAAATAAATAACAACAGCTGCAACACAAGACAGATAGTCTCCAGTATGTTTCCTTGGCGTAGAAGATGGGAGAATGAAAACAAGTGTATTTTACAATTTATACAAGTAAAGTTAAACGAAGACGTTTTGTCTACAGTGCTGCTTTTAGTGTAGAGGAAACACTGTACTGTATAATAAATTTGCACAAAAGTTGTGTGCTTACGAAAGTAGTACGTTTATAAGTTTAGCAAGAACACGTAGTTTCTCTCTGCTGTAGATTGCCAACCGCAACAAGTTACTCCACGTTCATCTAGTCTTGCAAGATGCTAGAAGTATTCAAGAATACCTGGAGCAAATAACTACAAGTACCATTTGGGAGCACCGGCGTGTTTGGCCGTCCAAGGTATTTCCAACAAGTTTCTAAGCACGTTTCGAACAATACCACAATTCGAAGATATCAATATTAATTCTTCCCTGCAACTAAAACGAAGATATCGATCTGTCTATATCCAAGTCAGGGTGTTCGGGAATCCTTGTAGGTATAGACTGAAATCATTAATTTTTAGTTTAGCAAAACCCGACAAGACAGGAATCAGGTTAGACGGGAATTGAATGCTTACCTGGATATCCTCGAGCTGAAAACCAATTCTTTCTTTCACTTCTTCGGCGGCTTTTAAAGTCTTTTCGTTCTTTCGAGAGAATCTAATGTATACACACACGCGGCTGATGGTCAAATTTGTAAAATGTCCCTTGTTGGCGATTCGTTTATCCTGTTCTTCTTCGCCGACTTGACCCAATCGCTTATGTCGCAAGGTCGCTGTGAGTACGTGCTTGCCGAAGTCTTTTAGACAGAAGATAATGGTAGAAGGAAACGGGAAAAGGATTACCAGGAAGTGGAATCAAAGAATATATTAATTAAGTTGCGCTAATACCGGGTAGGTAATGTTAACTTTAAATTCTGTTTATGTAGTCCATGGTGATTTTTGTTCTTCTTTTCGTGTTTTATCGGTTTAAAGGACGTTGGCTGAATGTTAGCATCATTTTGTTTACTATGGCAAGGGAAAGTTGACGGTAGATAGTTGCCTCGGATTCTTCAGCCGCGATGTTCTCCTTCTTCCATAGGCCCCGACTTCCATCATTTGCCTGTTTTATGAGTTCTGCCTGGAATATTAAATTTTTTGAAATACTATTATTTTATTAACTTACTAGCTGTAACCCGTCAAAATGACGGTACTTTTACATGCCTGATCCTAAGGAATAAGTATTTATTTATTTTATTAAAAAATAAACATTTTAAATAAAAAAAATCGTAAAAAAACGAAAAAATATATATATATATATTTTAAATTCTAAAAAAAAATTCGAAAAAGTAATTTACTATAAAAAAGTTACAGACGTTACACGAAATGATGCGGACGGACAAATAACGAAATTATTATAATTGGGATTTTCCTTGTATAATATTGTCATGAGTTGCGGCAACGGGAGAAATAAAACACCTGAAATAAATTAACTTTTATTTTCTTAACAGTCACTGGGCACAAATTCAAGTGGAACACTCTTACGTGATTCGTAAAAACTTCTCACTGATTTAAATTGCACTAGAATATTCACTCGTCTGTGGAACACTTTTTTCGCCTGCTATCTATGTTCACTCGGATTCGCGCCCATTTACTTACTTGTCCCTGTTTCTGTGGTTTTCACTATCTGTCATTAATTAAGACTGTTCAGCGCAATGGCGCCACATTTTAAAAACCTTAATTCTCAAAGCTTCTGACAAAATTTTGCATATTCTAGTTTTTTTCTAAAATCTGCTAGATTTTATATATATATAATCATTTGAGAATCACTTGATAATATCTTCATTGGAATTCTATCCATCCAGTTTATTTTGAGCGTTCTTCCGTAGATCCACATCTTAAATACATTAATTCGTATTACCATTTCTTCGGTAGGTAACAATACTTTCATTTCATAAAATAATACTGAGAGAATAGGGCACCTGATCATTCGCATTCGGAATCTAAGATAAAGAACATGTTCGCAAAACACTTTTTTCGTGCGCATAAAGGTGGAACAAGCTTGCTTAATGCAGTATTTTTTTTCAACAGAAGGATCTCATATTTTAATTAAATTACACCCCAGGTATATAATAATTGGTAATTATCCCAGTTTCATTTCAATATAAATACATATCGTTGTCAACTATGTTACGTTTGCCAATGATGTTAGTTTCGTTTAAATCGTTCTGTATTCTAACCTGGAGCGCTTACCTGCCCTTATTACTTGGTTCGCCAGATGTTGTTGTAGATCCTGAATGTTTGTTACTTGCTAGAAGTACCATATCAGCATTTCAAAACACATCCATCGATTCTGTTGCACAATTTATATGCAAATGACTAACTTGTTTTGCATGTTCTCCCTTGTGGTAATGCCCGTATAGTATGCAATTGCTTGTGAGTTATTGTGCAATCTAGTTGAAAATTCATTTATTTAATGTGAATAATTATAAAATAGGTAGTATACAATAAAATTTCTGCAAGTAATTAAATAGAAACGCTCAGAATAACTTACTATTTTAAAATCCTTTATATAAGGTTCACCTCCCGTCTTGATTGATTTCTTGTGGAAAAATTTTGGAAGTGAAAATCAACATACTTTCCATCATCTAATCGAGCTAAAATTTTACACATGACAATGTCGATGACAATGCATTCTTACATACATTTAGGGTCGCACATACACAAGAGCATAAAAAAATGCAAATTTATCTCAGATGTTAGGGCAAGTACCTACTTTCTAGTACAATTTTTACTGGGTTATTGACATTATCCAGCAATAGAGTTGTATCTGATTTGATTTTACTCAACAAAATTATTAACTCGCATTTTGACATCCGTGATATTTTGTGTTTGTTTATGTTTCATGCGCCTAAAAGAGCTACTCGAATATTTACATTATTTTATTATGACAACACTAGAATCAACTCGCATTTTAATTCTCTTGTACCCAAACTGCATAGGCTAGGTAACACCTATGCGCATATCTCTGATATTTTTAATTCCAGTGTAGCACAATATAAAGATTCGCTACTAAAAGCTCTACACCCTGCCGTACTTAATGCATAATGCAATCACAAATAAATTATTATACGTATTTGTTTAACCTTGTATATACTTCACATCTCCTTTTTCTAAATTTAACTACTGTTATAACTTAAAACAACTATCTATACTATTACATATATATTGTCAATTCTGTAATTTTTTGCTATTCTATTCTTTGGTTTTCCTGTATATATTATTATGTTTTGCCGTATACTGAAATAAATTACAAATTATAGAAAATTTTATGAAAATTTATGAAAATAAATAAAAACATATTTGACCAAACACATTTCTAAAGAAAAATGCGTATGTAAGATATACGGTACCTACCTAGTCCGGCAAAATTCAATAATATATAAATGCGTATACGTTTTATTTACTTGTATTTACTAATTTATAAATATTATAGGTATTAGCTTTTTTTTTAAATTTGATGTAAATTTCTGTTGCGGCTCAATTGATATTTTTAATTGTGAAATGTCAAATGTTACACGTCATATGCGACTACCCCAAGGCTAGCTAGTTTTTTTTTAAATACAAATACGAGCTATGATATGACAAAATGCTGATGTATCCGAAAGCAAAAGCCTACCGGTGAAACACAATGACAGCAAAAATCCTTTAAATATTATTGAATGCGTATCCCCCGCGGACGACGGGATAATACGTCCATTAGCGAGGAGAGGGCGGGAGCAGAAGCAACAGTGCTGTGCGGAGAGATTTATTACACTCGTGCGCCGGGAATAATTGATGTTGGCAGCACTTCTTGAATGGTCACGGGAACAAGTGAGGGGGAGGGTCCCGGGGGGGAACCCGGAGGTCCAGCACTCCGGTCGCGTCGCAGAAGCGCCACCGGAAATAACATCCAGAATAACAGAATTTTAGTAAACTTAGTAAAAAGATTTACGGTCTACCGGTTTCAAGACGTACCCGTCTCTTCGTCAGAACCAACACTACACTACCACATTCACAACACTATACAACCCAACCATAGTATTGTCAAACTATCACCACTATTTCTCACATGCGTGTTAATCTTGTCAGGGACAAGCATGCACTGTCCATTTTATTTCGTTTGAATTTATTTTATCGTGTCCATGAACATCTACGTAAAATGTTATTTTATTTTATTATAACTATTTTGGTATTCTATCATTTGAGATATTATTTTATTTTCCGTTTGTACACTTTTCCACTAGATTTTTCTAGTCAACTATTATACATGTATAGTATACAATTATTTGCCACGAGGACTTTCTTACTTAATATAATGATATATTATATAAAATCAATATCTAATTTAGATACATTTCTCAAAAACTTTAGATGTGCGCCACTTTTTGATTGTACAGAATACACGCCTCTGCTATTTACCAAGTAAACATAAAAACATATGTACCTGAAACATGTTTGTACTATACTCGTGACGGTGCCATAGATTAAATTGCCTTTATCAATGGCTTCGTGAACCGCTGACATTCGGTTTAATTTATGATTTATAAACATACGATCTATATCTGTTTATTACTCAATCTGCCACGAGTCAAATAGTGACAAATAATTTATATTCGGAAAATGTGATCGTCACATATGTTGGTGTATCGGAAGAGCTATTGTGCCGTTGAATTAAGCCGCTTCGATGTAGGATATTTTCTTTTTATAAAAATTTCGAAAATTTTACAAATACCCGGCATAATAAACCCACGAAACATAACAAAAAAAATTAGATACCGTCTACTTCATTTGATCTAAAAACCATTGTATTGCATAACTTATACGACATACTGCTAATAGAAATAAATAATACCAGATATATATGGAGCAATATTTAAGTATCTAGCTAAATAATATTAAATCTCTAACCTTATATACCTTCACTTCACGATCTGTAATAGTATTTATTGCTCTTTTGTAAAACGTGCATGTATTTAAGGGCTCCTAAACAAAAAATTTATTATAAGAATATTTTGATTATGCTCAAATTTTTCAAGAAAACTGCTGTATTTCTAGAGCGATCATCTTTTATCGAGATATTTTATATATGTGTCATAGAGAGGAAGCTGTTTATATGGAAAATTAGGTATGGAAGTTTTTTGGGTATTTATAGGGCTTACGACCTATCGTACGGCTGGCTTAAGTGATTACTTCAATGTAACGTTCACAATTCCACCCATGATGGACTGCACCATTTATCAAATTTTTGGTAGTTTTGTATATGTTATATACATCGTTCCGCATGGGACTTTATTAAGGCCATCTGTGCTTGAAGTTTGTCATCCCCATGAACCTGTATAGATGTCATTATAAATTTAACGCTATTTAACCTATGATGAAGATTAATGAAGATATTAAAAGCGAAACAAACCGACTTCTACCATCTTTTAAAACAATATTAGCAGGGGCGTGCAGTGAGCACAAGATGCATGAGTTTATCCTAAGCATATATTTTGAAAATTAACTGAAATAAGAGATTATAATTTATAGAATTAAACTTTGTTTACACCACTTTTTTATTATTGAAAAAATTCAACATGTTTTGAAGCCAATGGCTTCTTTGTCAGGATAACAAAAAATAAGAGATGTATCTCGTAATATTCCCAAAACAATAATTTAACATATTAACCTCATTATTTCGTAATATCCTGCCAGATAAATATTTAATTTCGATTTTTTTCTAAATATAAGTTTAAATAAAAGTCACGCTTCTTTTTCTCACTGCACGCCCCTGAATATTATTACTTATTAAAATTGACGAGGCGTACAATGTAATAATAGGGTTCAATGCATGATTGCCATGATAACGAAACCAATGAGTATGAAAAAAAACGGAAAATAATTATATTTATATTTGTGATATACATAGGTATACAATGTGGATTATTTTCGTCCAAAATGGCACTTACCTTTACGTTTATCTGGCATATCATAAAGTACGAAAATTGTTGTTCCTTATAAAAAACTTGAAAATCCATATAAAACTTCTGTGAATTTATTATTTCCGAGCATTTTCAGTGAAAATTAGCCGAAGTTAAAAATAAATAATGAAGTCACCCAAAATAAACGAGTATTTATGTATTTCTGATAATAAAAGTTAGCCTGTAAAGAAGTTTGTCTGTTAGGGGATGTAAAAAAACCATTCCCGTTCCAACCTTTCCCCTCAGATTGACAACTAGTATAAAGAGTCCATTAATTTAAACTTTCCCAAATTGGATGGCACTTTTTCACGCCCTTTTTACCCGGGGCACAAAGCAATTAATTCCTTTACATCCATTCAGTTCACGATGAGGCCGATCCACACAAGCCCCTGTCACTTTTTACCCGGACCCACGTCACGCCGGACACTTGGAATAGGGTTCTGAAAGGTTGTCACGAGGTCTGTTCCAGGAATAATCATTTCTATTTTAACGCTCGATTCTTTTGTTTGTTTGGGCCTATCGTCGTCAATATAGTTAATTAATTATAATTAGTTTTTTTTTTAATAACTTTCTGGCGTCTCACTTAGTCAGGCCGGCGCCACATTGCGCGTATCTTCCGCAGCGTCTTTTTTGTCGCGTCAAATCGGAAAAGCAAATCGATCGACCGATCATCCGCGTAGTGTGTTTGATAAGTGCATATCGTATGAAAAGAAATTTAGCGGCGGGTGGCGCCGGCCTCAAGCGATGTTATTGCCAACCATAAGTGTATGTACATTCAAATTTATACACGCACGCATATATAAAGTTTACTACAAGGAAAAAATTTAGAATTGAAAACAATTTACTTTTAAGAAAAATTTTAAAAATCTGGATAACAACATTATGCAAGAAATAAGTAATTTTTATTGGGAGTTAGTTAAAAAACTGTATAATTAATTTCACAAAAATAATTTTGATCATTTTTCACATCGGTTTCAATACCACTGTATCTTCGCTAGAAGAAAATAAAAATGGGGAAGTTTCCTATAAATTGAAATGAAAATTTGAGTAAAACTGAACAAAAGTCTGAAAGTAAAATTAAGATACCTAACTAACAAACTTATAGAATTTTAAATATGAGTTTTGCATGAATAATTTTGTTTCATCTGGTGGAGTCACGTGACGCCATCGATACTCCACCCCGACAATCAAGCGCAGACAATTACGCTCCGAAAAAGCGAACAAAAAAACAACAAAATTAAAATTAATGAAGAAAGTTGAGTTTTATTAACTTTACCGAACCTAAATAGTCCACTAATAGTGGTGGATATTTTGTGAAACAATCCATGAAAAAGTTTATCTTCAACAATGGAATTCACTAAATAAAAAAAACTTGGGTGAAAAATATGAAATTACAGAGAATGAAAGTTATTTTTGTCCTTGTCAATGTTCACTCTAATTATGCTAAAAAGATTGATTTAAATGTTATAGAGATGAAATTATAGTTCTTTGTGTCCGTTATTTTCACAAATCGTTACATTTTGTTTTTTTTTCAGCTCTGTGAAATACATGGGAATTCATGTCCTTATTTATTTTCGTATTGCGTGTTATTATAAATATGTGCGCAGTTGTTTTGTGCTCAGTTATCTCACGCTCATTGTTGGAATACCCGCTCTGGTAATACTTGAACATTAAACTTCTTGAAAGCCGCGTTACTGATAATATAAATATAGAAAAGTATAGAAAAATTAATAATACAGTACTTATTTACTGTATTTAACTTAGATTTCTTATCTTAGGACTATATGCCATATTAACATCCTGTTTTAAACTACTTTTTTTTTTAGTTTTTAAAGAAAATAATTCAATCCTTCTAATATTATAAAAAATAAAGTGATTGTTTTCTGACAAAAGGAAGCCAATACTTGTTTCTTGAAAGTTCGGGGTTTTCCTGCTATAATTCCCAGCTGGTACTGTCTACCAGTGACGTAAGTTCCTCGAAAAATTTTCCTATTAATATTACAGTACACCTACCTACTTTGAATTCTCCAGAGATTTCCTGTCAACGATGGGTTATTAACAAGACGAATAGCTTTCTTTTGCAGCAGCACCGATGGGTTCATCCAGAACCTATGATATCCGCTCAGAATTAGGTTTTGGATAATTTTGGCTTACAGCAAATTGTACAGAAGCAGACAATTATTGATTCTTGGAATTGTGAACATTGCATTCACCTTCATGGAGTATTATAGTATTTAATTTAATTAAATTTGTGCAGTTGAAAAAAAAAATTATTATAAAAAAGTTACGGACATAAAACGAAATTACGCGGACGGACGGACGGACAGACAGATAGACGGACGGACGGATGGACAGACAGACAACAATTTTTTTGTAATTGGGATATAAATGATTTTTAGTTAATGAAAAGCTATTTCGACAGTATTATTTATGTTAAGTTCACGAAAAAATGCCGTTAATTTTTCGAGGTCCCTAGAATTTAAAAAAAAAAAGTTTTAAAACAATCATTATGTGGTTGGATATAATTATTATTTTCAGGGCTAATAACTTACATGTGTATTTAACACATTGATAAATACGGTTTCGGTACAACTTTATCTTCAATAAGATTAAAATTGTTGGGCGTCCATTTCAAAACCGGTCATTGTTTTAACAGCGATCAGTTACGATTTTTAAATAATCAATGTTATTTGTACAGAGACTGTTAGTTTTTCAAAAAAAATCAAAATCACAAAAAATAAAATGCGGTACGCACTGCGTAGTCAACATCCGGGAAAAATACTTGACACAGACATCTGATACCAGAGATCAAACGTACGTAGAGACGAATGACATTCGTGATACATTTTCATCTCGATGAATGAATTTTTACCGAATTTGTGATTCAATTTTGTTTCAAAAGTGCTCCATAATGAAATGTAATAAAAATAAGTAGCAATAAGTGCACAGATTCAAGTAAACAAACCGAAGGAACCAAAAAGCTTCATTTATAATGAAGAATATTTAAACTGAGGTTTTTCGATTATTTACAAAAATGCATAAAAATCTTTGAAAGTCGAGCCGTTGCCGAACATAACATAGGCTTAATCCAAAGTTTTAGGTACCCGTTATAATATTTCATCAAGATGCAATTTAAATTATTAAAATCATACTGTACCTCTCCAGTCAATATTCATGAAGCTCGTGAATCGAGCTCATGAATGTAATTGCCACAATAATAAAATGCTTAGTAAATAATAAAACTTTCACGTTGACTGACAGTGATCCTTATGGAAACCTCTAAAAGTAAACAAAAACATTTTAACATTGACAAAAACTTAATATTTATTTTAATAATATTTCGGTTATTTATCTGTTTTTTCAATTCAATTAATATTTTTTTTATATAACATTTACATTACAAACACAAATAAGTTTGAAATATGTAAATATATATAAACAAAAGCAAATATTAAAAATATATACAATGATTCACATCAAAGGTGTAGGAGAATCCTGCTTCGGAATACCCTCTATCATTGAACAGATCAATATCCAGAGTAATATTGTTCAACATAGCAGTATCTCATCCAACAGGCATAACCATTGGCAAGTTGATCCTGTATATTGGAATGTGAAACGATCTATGCTGACGCTGTCTTAGGTAATTATCGGGTATCGGGTAACATACAAACCAATGCTCCGCATAATTTCAGGATTGTCGATCGATCATACCGCACAACAATCGATAAAAATGCGTAATCTGATACACATTCCTTCTAGTCTCTAAACTATTGTAGCCAAGCATACCCTGGAGGAACTTGTTGGGTAAAGCCGAGGATAATGCCCGTACTCTCTCATGTAGAGATATCTTAGAAACTTTTTTTGTACTTTCTCTACCACAAGTGAGTACTTAAGCTCATGTGGCCCCCAAATCATCGAGCCACTCTCGAGTCTACTTCGCACCAAGGAGTTGTAAAGAGTTCAGTACGCAGGTATTTTCGAAAACCCTGGCTGTACGCAGAACGAATCCTAACATTTTCAATGCATTACCACTGACCGCTTCTATGTGGCCGGGAAATGACAAGTTTCTCACAAATCTAATGCCGAGATCCTTAACATTCGATGTATTTATTATGTTATTTATCAGACTTTATCTATTATATTATACACTATATAAATTAAGCATTAATAATTTAAAAAGTACATTTCTCGATCGGTGCCTACTTACATAAACAATATCTTTTCTACTCCTTTATCTACTACAATATCTAGGAACTGTCAAATCTATTTCACTAACATGCTTTATTATCACAATTACATATATAGATAAATAATAGTATATATAATATATATATAGATATATATATATTTCTGAGTAATATGTAAATGTTGTTTAATATACATAAATAATTTAGTTTGATGGCGTTTAATTTGTGAAAATCCATTTAAACAGTTGTGGCGTACAGATGCAAAAGCACCTCAATCCATATGGGATCTATATGGATAGTGTCACTTTTGCATCTATACGCCACAGTTATGAATAAAAACACTTCTTTCTACTATTTTTGTTTGAGAATATCACTATATATTTCGGAAACGTCCGTTTTCTTCTTTAGGTAAGTGTAGAATGAAATGAGTGGGAGTGAGCGTCTGGCGTTCGGGTTGCGGGTTCAGTGAAAGTGGGGGGGGTATCTACTCTCATAATTTTCCCTCTCTCCTACCACCTAGTGATGATATTCCTAAATAAAAATAGTCGAAAAAAACAACAAAAAAATAGTTTTTACTCCTAAATATTAAACTACATCATTTTAAGATTTCTTCACAATGTTGATCTTTGTGCCCAATTTTCAGAATTACGCAAAGACAAAACATAATGATAAGATCATCCAAATAATTAATCTTATAGTAGTTAAGTATAGATCAAAAAGATTCGTAATAGAATGCGTATTTTTTCCAACAAACCCATTTTTTTAAACAAATTTTCTGTATAATTGTAGTTTTTTGTAATGAAAGGATACACGACTTCATTTTATGTTACGTTGAAGTTAATAAAGAAAGTTAAATATTTCTCTAGTCACCCGATAGCTCCCTGGTATGGGTTACATTCCTTATTTGCCGAAAGTGCTGCGGAAAATCCACCGCATGCATGTGTGGGTAAGTTGAAGGGCTTCGCAGGGTGTGAAATAGAATTCGACCCATCACGTGCCCGTGCATGGTCGTGGAGTCACGTTCGACACCCTTTGAATCTTCTGGACAGTTATTCTATAAATCAACTTCCACTTTCATGGCGGCACTTTATCTATTGTTTATTAGAGTACCTACCATCAAATGCCGACCTTTTGATGACCGTGAAAGAATTTTTTTCAAAAAGGTCAGCGGTAACTGACGCTAAAAAGTGTTACCATAGCATGCCGAAGCGTGTAGAACAAAATATCAGGAAAAATTCAAAATATTCTTTTATGATACTTATATATTGTAACGAAATGCTAAAAAGAATTTACGCGCTGTCCAAACCCCTGTGATGTGTCACTTATCAAAAAACTATCTAAGAATCGAGAACTGCCTAGGGTAATAATCTACGGCCTTCGGGAGGCGTCTTAAACATTCGAGAAACACCTAGAAAAGCCTATTAGCCACAAGAATACTCTCCTTTACACTAGAATAATCCAAGTACGAAAGCACCCGCATTTTTGGATAGAAATACAGCGCCGGCCGTGGCCCGGTTGTTGGAGTAGTCGCGTTTGACAGGCGAAAACAGTGTTAAGTCGGCTGCAAGCCGTGAGGCCAGGGTGGCCAGCTGTAATAATTGAAGCGACAGATATCGAGCGAATAATCGAAGTGCTTACCTAAGTGGCGAAAGAAATAACCGATTAATACATGAAAATCAGATGAGGTAGCCTCAGTTCTTATTTTGTATAAAGGTACATATGTGGGTCATTTAATAATAAGGTAATAAAATAATTTGATGATGAATAATATTTAAGTATTTTGAAAAAAAACTGTTAAGTTTAAACGATTTATGAATTTAAGTTGGATTTTAGGAAGGTTTTAATTTTTTTAATTTGTTCTTCTCAAAGCAACTTCGTAAAATCAATCAAATTGAATAGCTACAATTGATGACTTAAATATAAGAATCCGTGACGCATTTGAAACCTTGAATATTTAATGTTCCACAAAACGAAAAGCCACATAGATTTGATCGGATAATTTTACCATTTTAATGGCATCCATTCCAAAGGGCCGTCGGGGGGTAAGGGGTGGCAAAGTGATCCCAAAAACCCAAAAATAAATCGAGGACGTAGACATTATGTCCGTATAATGTTTGTACGCATGTATTTGAATTTTTGAAGAAGTCATTAAATGTCAACATTTATTTCGTTTTGGTGGCAAGTTTTGTTTCAAGTCTCAAAACAGTTTAAAACGAATACTTCACGATTGATGAAACGTTCAATTTTATAAACAACTTGTAACCACAAAGTATAAAATATTACAGAATTGAACTACACCCCTTCTTTAAGCGAGGGGACTGGGGCACACCGGAAGTATGCCCGCCCTTGCATATAATAAAGATACATTTATTTTGTATTTGGTTGAAGTATTTTTTCGTGCATAAATAAATCCTCTAGTAAACAAAATTTTTTTTTTATGATTAACGTTGTTTTTTAAATTTTGTTCAAAACTCTTTAAAAAACGTCATTTTGTGATAAAGCGCTACTTTTTAGTTAGAAATTATATTTTTAAGAGTTTTAAGTTTGACCTTATCGCAATTGTTTCTAAATTTACGAACTCGTAGTAATTTTTTAAAATAAGTTGCGAAAACAGCGGTAGTACCACATCGTGGACCAAGAAATTTCCATCAGTTCATATCTATATATTTTGGTGGTTTATGTAATTATTTATTTTATAACGTTCGGTTTTCAAAATTAAAACGTCAAACTATGTACTTTTCTTGACATTTATATCATTTCCATAAGTCGTTAACTATTACAAAGTATTTGTGATGTTTTATTGATACCAAAGGTTTACAAAGTAACCATATTTTATTCAGACTGTAAAGAGAAAATTATGATAGAATGGTAAATCGTAAAGATGAAAACAAACACAAAACTTAAAAATACACATTTGTTCATTAAAATTTGTTTGTGTGTGGAGTAGTTTCATGTGTATGTTTGTGCTGCTTCATTAATAAATATAATGATCCTGTTAAAATAAAAACCAATGCTTTAACGACCTAGGATAAGTTTGAAATATGTATGTAAATACATATAGAAATAGTATATCTCTAGGCAAACTTTCGAAATATTTCTATTATTTATGGATATGGCGTTAACATTGTAGAGATTGTTTATGATGATCATTAAAATAGATGAAAAAAATGTCCCTACACTTTAAAATATATTTTTTACTCAAGAGCATCAAAATCTCTCGTCGATAGGTGAAGTATTCAACTTCTTCTTATTCTTATGGTGCCATCTCCTATCGGAGGTCAGCGATCATTCTGACGATTATGACTTTACCCTTACTTTACCCCCTCAAGTTACGCAGTCGTAAGGTGTGGCTTCTTCCTACACTTATTTTTTGGATGATGACTTGGTTTAAACTTTATTTGGCCCTCTCATATGTCCGAGGCGTGTACTCCAGCTTTCTTGTCTTGATAGTTCCCAGCACTTCTCGGTATTTTTCCATACGCCGAAGGACTTCAACATTCGTCATTCTATTCACCCAGGAAACTTTCAATATGCGTATATAGAGCCACATCTCAAAGTCCTCGACTTTGCGGATTATTTTTTGGTTATGTGTCTGCCTCCACTCCGTATAAGAGAATGGCAAAAATATAACACCGAACCATACGCATTCCAAGTTGTAGGTTAATATTAAACTACGTTAAAATATGGAAAAAATGCAATGCAGTAACACAAGTGGATCGTTATCTTATTATTTATTGTCTTGTTTGGTACAAAATTCCAACAATAATAAAAAACTCTGTCACAACATAAATGTATTTTTTATTATTTATTAAATACAATTAAAACTTCATTTCTTTACAGTTGTTTTTTTTTGGGTCGCAATCCTAGGATTAGTCTGCAACAAGCACTCGATTTCTCCACTCCTCTCTGTCACCTGCCAGCCTCTTCATTTCTTGATAGGTAATAATCTGGTCTATGTAGCTTAATCTCGGGTGGCCTCTACGATTGTTGCCTTCAACATTTCCCTCGACGAAGGTTAAAAGCAGGCCCGGATGCCTCATATTATGGCCTATCCAAATTGCTCGCTGTTGGGCGATTCTGTTAAGGAGTCGCCTCTTTTCGCCCACCCTGTTCAACACCTCGTCGTTTCGGATATGTTGATAATGGATCCTCGCCATGCGCATGTAGCACCATATCTCAAAGGCCGCTAGCCTCCCGGACATGCTCTGGCCGATGGTCTTAACAGTAAACAAAACGAAAATAAGCATTTTTAAACACCACTACATCACAAAAATGGACAGAAACAGTTTGACTACAAAAAAAAATTACTGAATTAGATACTGACAAAAAAAGCTGAAGCTAGTGGTGTAAAAGTGGTTGCAACGGGAATTTTGAGAGGAGATTATGTAGTAAATGAAAGCAAATTAACATCTAAGATCAAATTGCAATTAATTTCTAAACCTTAAAAAGTACGCATTTTATTACCTTAACACGCGACAGGATAGAGTAGTTTATTGACACGAGAATGAAAATAGCTAGAAGCTTGACTGAAGTATTTACTATTACAATTTCCGCTTGAAATTTCGTAAACTCCGCTTTTTTCTTAATTATCTATTTTTGATATTGAATTGAGGAGTAACGCGCCCAAGTTATTTTTAGTACAATAAGACGCTGGTCTACTATTGGGAGGAACAAATTTAGTTGTTTTTTAGATATTCGGACTGTTTGTAATATTTTCCCACAAGAAACATTATTGATGGATTAATGAATTATTATCTATATAAATAAAAATGTGAATGTTCGTTTGTACAAAATCGCTAATCTCTGAAAGTTCTTCGCCGAATGCTTTGAAATTTTGGCACAACGTTGCAATCGTATACGAGGATGTTTTTGTGTACCTACTTTGTTTTTATATACCTACTATTAATTTATATAAATAAAAATGTAAATATTCGATTTTCCAGAATCTTAAATCTCCTATAGTTCTTCAACTATTGCTTTAAAATTTTGACACAACGTTCCATTCGAATTCGCACAAGTTATTTGAAAAAAGGCCCCGGTACCTACCCTTACAATATTGATAAATATTTAGATATATTCGCTAATTCGGTATATAGTCCGAGACAAAATGCAAAATCTATACCTATAAAACTCTGTCTGTTCTCTATACAAATCTACACCGTATGTCCGATTCGACTCAAATTTTGCATATTTATGCTTAAGGACCCGGCGGGTAACAAAAGCGACATTTCCCCCTCCCCTTTTACCCCTTTCCCTCCCTTGATATATTTTCAATTCAAATATGTACCGTTCGACCGATCGGGCCCAAAATTTGGAAACTAATTCTTTAGAACCAGTCGGGTCGTACTCCTAACTCATCCCTTTCTCCAGTTATATTTTCTGTACAAATTTACACCGCCTCACTGATTGGATCCGAATTCCCGACGGAAATAATAGGTCATATTTCATCCCTAGACATATTATCCATCCTAGCCTTGATTAAATGGAAACATTATTTTAATAAGAGGCCTTAAAAATAATGGAACCTTTGTTTCCTCTACAAATTTATTTTCAGCTTAATCATTAACCCGAGCAACGCCGGGTACAAAAATCTTGTATAAAATATAATTTAACTCTAGTAAAAATAACGTAGTTTATTTTCTATTAATTTTAATAACCATTGTATATTTATTTGTAAGAATAAGATGTCAGACTGTTTGTGGATTATGGAAGTATCCATTTTCTCCTTCACTATTAATATAGTGACTTTAAACACACGAGCTACAAGTCTCGATTTTAGGCCGCCTAGATAGTTGGCCCCAGAATCTTTCTAACCAGGTGCAAGGCATCGACGATAAGCGCAGTTATTCAGTCTTCATTTCTTTTGTGAATTAAATTGGGTGAAAAATAAAAACTGTGACTGATCGATTGTACCGATTGTATCAACTTGATGTATAGTAATCATTCGTTTAAAGCATAGATTTTTGCATTGTCCACCAATCAAATAACACGTTTTCGTAAAAATCTATGGTTTAAACGAAATTTTATTAAAATCAAGTTAATAAAATCGGCCCTTAGTGACTCTAATACTTCACCTGTCGATGAGAGATTCCGATACTCTCGAATCTCGAGTAGTAAAATACAGTTAATGTATTACACCCGATTTAACGATCAATTTGAATAATCTCTACAAAGTAAACGCTTAATCCATCAATAATACTATTTTACAATGTTATGTTGTTTCAGGTTTTTCTATGACCACCGTACAATGCTATTGATGCTGGATACATTTTTGTATTTTAAGCATTGTTCAACAAACAAAAACAAAGTTTTTTTAATAAAAATAGCTGTCTGTCTAGTAATTTATTTTACATCCATTGTAAAATAGCTAACTAGCAAAGCTACGGACGAAAGAGTGTCTCTTTTATTGGTTCAGCGCGACTCTGTTTAAAGTTTCGCGTTCGCAAGTTCCGACCGTTCGCGTCCCAAGTTCCAGCCGATCCAATTATGACATTGTTCAAGTGTGCTATTTGCCTTCCCGCTTAAGACAGGGTTCGCGAAAATTGGGTTGATTATTTATTCAAATTGGTATTAATCTTGGCACTTATCGGGTAACAGAATATGGAACACGGCGATGGGTATTCAATGCTTTTAATGTTAACAATTTGAACGTCGTTGAACATTTCGCGCTACCCTTTTTGATCATATTAATTTACCGAAAAGATTAACCACCCCTAGGTAGTGCGGTCAAGAGAAGTACGTTGGATGTAGGGATAATGGATACACATAGATGAGTGTGTGCGGTAACGAAGAGCGTGGAAATGATTTTATTTGCTTACGGTAAATATGTTAAGGGCTAGACTATCGCTGATTGTGCTAGATGAAAATGTTATTTAATTGATTCAACATTGCTAAGACTCTCAATATTTTACCTTCTTCTCACAGTTCGTGCACAGTATGCAACTTAATCTTTCAAAAAAAAATATGAGTTAATTAATTAAACTCTCATAGAGACGAAGCTATTTATATAGGAAATATGTATGAAAGTCTTCATAGGATGGACCAGAGCTTACGACGTGTATAAGCTGGCTCAATTGATCACTCTACACAATTTAACGTTCACCAATTCCATCGCAAGAACATCCACACATTATAAAATTTTTGAAAGTTTACATATGTTTCAAATCAGTTTCCTTAATATATTCGAATGGACTATATTCTAGAAGCATCTGTAGTCCTTTACATGACATAGTATACCTGGATTTTTTGGAGTATTAGGCAATATTCACCGTGGGTATATTCACTAATTTATTTTTTTCTAATTCGATATTTACCGGTGTAATTTAAATATTAATATATCAAGTAAGTGGAAGTTACAAAACGGCTCTATTTAATTTAATTTATTTTTAATTTATCAAGAAAAAACAACCGTTTATAATTTAAGTAACAAATAATACATAGATGACATATAATGTAAAATAAAAACGCCAATTACAGTTTTTCTTTACAATTATCTTATTTAGGCCATTCGTTTTTATTCTGTACTTACAAACATAATAGATAATTAAAATTACATTAGGTTGATAACGTTACCATTGGTAAATTCAGTAAGACTCACAATTTTAATAGTGAAAAGTATAATTTCTAATCTCCCTAAGGAATCTTCAATGTTCATATGAGTGTCGCGTGATGTTTGTCAAACCATATAAGAAATTACAGTACCAACCTATAGATGGTTGTGCCTATTGTAAGAGCTAACACTATGCTGAACAATATCACTTTAAATATTGATCTGTTGTATATTAGTGAGAGGATTGTCCGAACAAGATTCTCCTACACCATCGATATGAATCATTTTAAATACAAAATGTCTCATAGCTAGTGCCAAAAACTTTACAGGTAGATTGCCCTGATAATGAGTCAAAAATTTCAAGGAGCTTTATCCTGAATATTTCATATTCAATATAAGTTATTATAATGAATGTTCAATTTTTGCAAAAAAAAGTCTAAGATATTGTAAAATAAAAATGCTATATTTGATATTGTATATCTCCATAACTATTGATATCAGTCATAGTTGCTTCAATATTTTCGACTCATTATCATGGCAGAAACCCATCTGTAAAGTTTTTGCCACTAGCTATGAGACACCCTGTATGTATGTGATAATTGAAATATTATTATATTTACGACTTAAATGTGTGTCGACAGTTTCGACGGTCCCAACGTATACTGTCGAAATCGCAAAAAATCGATTTTCGTTTTACTATTTTAAACCGCCGATTTACTCCATAATTTCGAATAGTGTTAAAAAATTATTTACTTTTCTTTTAGTAGATGCTTTGTTTGAAACGAAACTTGTTTTATAACTTTGTCCGAAAATATAGAGTAAATTAATTTTTGCAGACAGTAATGTCTGGACCGTCGATTTGGAACGTAAATGTTGTATACAAAGAAAATTAAATTGAATTGAAGGAACACGTTAACAGGAATAATATTCAGAACTTAATGTAGATGAAAGGTTAACTAAGGCTTAGGATCGATATCAAATTAAGAGGCCTGTAACGAGTTCAGCGCAGAGCGAGCTGTCACGCGTTGTTCATCTAATACATATATTATGTTGTATGCAGAGATATATTGTACGGTGTAGACTGATCATCTGATACACAATAATCTTATCCATCAAATCTCGAGTCGAGAGATCAAATTCTCGTGCACACGCCACACACAGCGAGCCTACACTCAAAACACTGGCGCGCACACTCGCGCGTTATTTACGTCTGGCAAAACGCTGGTAATCTCGAATTGAACAGCGACTATTACACGACCGTACTATTTAAATCCCCTCGGTTCTGCCGAGCGACATAAATAAGGCGTTAGTCTCACCCTGTAGATTTAAAGTACAAGTTACGATTGGAGTGAAATATACCGTTACCGGCGCTCCCCGAGACGTGTGCAATAAAGCTAACCGGGACCTTTAGAAATGCCCGAACATAAAGCGCTTACGGCGTATTGTCGGCGGAAAATCGCGCGACATAAATTTCGGAAAGATTTTCAAAAGACCATGCGTAGCGCCCTTAACAATTCCATCAGCGTGGCTAATGATTGCTAAACTAACTAACTAACCATCACGCCGCTTCCCCTTATCAGGAGTAGGCAGAGAAGACAGAACGCCATATTTTTCTTCCTTGGCACACCACTTTTGCTTCGGCTACACTCATACATCTTCTCATACGTGTTCCACGGGTATTGAGGCTGTTAACAGAGCCATCCTCCAATGCTTATAGTATCTGATCGTGCCAGGTCTTTCTCGGATAGCCTCAGTATTCATAATTATATTCTCAATATCTTCCTATTGCCTTCAATACTCACCGCACTTATATATTATCTTAACCATCCTTTCCTCGCTCATACATTCCACATGACCAAACCATCTCAGCACTCCTTTCTTTATTTTATTTACCAAACTACAGCCAGCATTACATTAACTTCTAATTTATATTCAATAACACGTTCTCATTGTGAAGTTTCAGAACAAATTTAATAATCAATTAGAAGGATGTGCAGAAAAATCAAATCAACGAAAAATTATTTTGCCTGCTACCGGGATTTGAACCCAGATCACCTAGCTTTCCGGTAGCCTGGTACTTTTGACGGATATATTAAAGTACCAGGCTGATGTGGTGTAATAGGTAGCATACCTCTAAATGTGGAGACCTGTAATTGGCCATCTATATTGTATCAATGTTTTCTATGCTTTTTTTTGTGCTGTTGGTCTTCCATGAACATTAAATAAATAAATAAATTAAATTAAATAAATACTTGCCCGGATTTCCAGGCTTCACTTCCATACATCACAGTTAACACTAGAACACCATTATGTACCGCTAGTCTTGTTGGTTCCTGTATTCACAAAATCAGACGTCAATGACTGCCATAACGTTCACAAAACTTTTTTATTGCAGACAATCTCTGAAAATCGAAAAATGATCCCGTGAGATTCTTTCGAGACAACTCACGGCTTTCGTAGTCTCCGTGTCAGGTGCGTGCAAACTCAGAACATTAAAACTAAGTTGTGCATAAACATATTTCGGAAAGCGAAATATAATATTTATCCTACAGAATAAAATGATATATTGTATAATCTTATCTTATATTTTTATTGTTAAATTATTATTAAGTACCTATATATTGTAAACAAGGATTTTTGAAATTGAAATAAATAAATATAGAAATCTGAATAATCATCAAAATACATTATTCTTTATGTTTCAATTTCCGCCACTAACGCTACTACATAATGCTGTTTATATTGAAATTTATACACATTTACACTTACTTTTTATGTATCCGGTATTAAAAAAATACTAGAATTTATTTTTTCGAAATTTTCTTTTGTAACTTTGTGAAAGGTCATTTTAAAAAATGAAAATTGTGTGTACTTTCACTATTTGTTTATAACGAGTAGAACGTTTTCCATGCTAACCCATCATCTTCAGTAATGTTACTAATACTAAACTTAAGACTATAAGGACGATGTGAGGAATGGAGTGCAGATTAGAGTCCGGTGAATGTGTGGGCATGGTCATTTGGTGCAGAACAGGGGATGTAATAAGGGCGCAAGAAATATGAATTTTAGTATGAGCTGATGACTATAAAAAAATTCAAATGCATCAAAACTTACAAGGCAGTTATTTCTTTACTTGTTATTAACTTCTGAATAGATTAACTCAACAGGTACAAATAATAATAAGTTTTCCCCTATAAGTTTTTTCTTCTATAATTATCATCAATAATAATATTTATCAACAAAAAAATCCTGGTCCTAACACTGATTTACGAAGTCTAGAGCTGACAGAGAATTGATGAAAGAAGACCAAATGCATTCGAAATGATATTATTCATATGCGCGGTAAATTAATACATTTATGATAGGATTAAAGGTTGAACAAGTTAAGAGTAAATATAAAGGTGACCTTAGCTTATCAAATATGATTAGGAACTTATTATCACTTAGCTTAGTCGTCTCATAAATTTGAATCGATTGTTAAGAGCCATAACAAGATTGTCTTCCAGTGTCTGATTAATCCTGCCATGTCAAGTTTTCCGTGGACGCCCTCTATTTATGGTCCTATCAACATTCGCGTTGATTAATAATCTTAATATTTCTTAGCATCCTTTTCTCGTTCATTTTTCTTCATATGAACAAACCACCTAAGCAACGGATACGGCCCTATGGGTATGAACAAAAATATCACACTAGTATCATCTAGAAACCTTCGCAAAACTGCCGTTTTTCACAAAAAACACCCTTTCCTAGAAATGATTTGTTAGGCTGCCCGGACGTTAATAAATATCGCTAATAGGTCGTCCTTGTCAAAAGAGTATAAAAACCGTGCGCTTTTACCATCCGGCAGGTGGGTAATCTGTGTGGAAAAACATCCCTTGCCTTCCTTGAAGGTGTCCGGGAGGTTTACCTGGCGAACCTATATTTCGACTACTATTTCGACTACGCCAGAAACCTAAGAGCCTGTGTCAATTTTCAATGATTTTTTTAAAATAACTCCATTGCTTATATACCTACTCTACGTTTTCTTGAAATTAAATAAATTGTTGTAATAAGGCTTTCTCTATTATAGGTGTAAAATATCAAATTTTTGAAGGCACTCTAATAATATTCACGTGGCTTGATACAAGTCTCAGCTAAGTAAATTAGACAGAATAACAATGAATTATAATCAGTTTATTAAAATTATTCTTTAAAATAATTTCATATATTACCTTTGTACAATTAAAATAGTGAACATAGCAACGACTCAGTAATTGAATAAATAGTTTTGTTCAGAATTGAAAAAAAAAATTTAAACTTGCCCTCCAAGACGTTACAAATGGACAAAGGATTAATTGGCCTAGATAGATAATTTAATTAACTTATAAAGTTAACAAAAGATAAATCGCTAGTCCGTGGCGAATTGTATTTGAAAACAAAAGACCAGTACCTCCTCGACTCGAATGGTGCTATTTTAAAATTGTTCTCAAAAAATATGTACCGCAACAAATACACACCACATAAAAAATAATTAATTTTCTGAATTGTTACTATTTTTTTAACTGAACAAGCCAAATAAATATGTCTTATATGGTAACTATAATTTACTAGTGGGTAACTACTATAAATAATACGGATACTATTTGCTGGGTCCATTATCGTGATGATGTAATGTGATGATGGAACCTGCAATGGATCCGAAACTTTGGCCCGAGAGATCGGATATATACGGCAGAATATTACAGAAACTACACATAGAAGATTCTGAATGGCCGTGAAAACCTGAGAACATTTTTAACTATAAATAACTCTGTTATATGAACAACACTAACTATAACAATTAAGTAATCCTCATCCACGATCTGGTCAGCCAATTACGAAGTTCCAAACATCAGATAAGAAATAACCTGAATTAATCATCGGCTCATGGCAAGACCTTAGCAACTCGCATTATTTATACAACAAAAAAAAAAATAATTAACTAATCTCTATAGAACAAATACGAAAATTAACCTCTAAAAATAGTCAATAATAATCTGGGTACCCCCTCAATACTTTCACAAATAGACTTTTATATCCCTACATGATACCTACATGAGATCTCTAAGTCAATAAAATATTGGCGCAGAGTGGCGTGACATTTGATAACCGACATTTTCAATTTTATTAATCTAAATTGTTTTTAATATTTTTTTATTACAATGTTCTTTAATTTAAATAATTTCATAATTTTAGTTGCTCACATTAAAACTGTTTGCAATTGGTACTGTAACGGAAAAACACTTATTTCTAAAATATAGTTTAATTCTAATATAGCAGGCAGGTAATAATTACTCTGCTGTCAAAATCCTCAGCAACAATATTCCTAAATATCAAGAGATCGCACGCTGTCAATTCAAGAAACCTAAAATAAGTAATTAAAAGGATCGCTGAGATGGTTAGGCATTATGGAACGATAGTAAGGAAAGAATGGTAAATAAAATTTATGAGATGAATATTCAATGCAGCAGAAATAGAATGCATTTGCAGAAGACTTGTCTTGATCAGATAAATCAAATACAGGAGGATGGCTCTATAGAAAGTAATATTCTAGTTTAACATTATAGTTTTGAAAGCGTATTCTAGTAATGGTAATATTTCTGAAGAATGTCAAATATATATAAAAAGGATATTGCTTTAAAAAGCGCAATCAAAAATATATATATCTCATTACCAACGTTGACATCTGTATTGGTTTATGGGAATGACAAATTTTTGACCACAGGTGGCGGCAGTAAAAATACAACCCACATATGAAACAAGGTGTACAACTTTCCAAAATTAGATATATGTGGTAGTCTATCACAGGTGGAATTGTGAAGATTGTATTGTGTAAAGTGATCACGTACATAGGTCGTCAGCCCTACGAACCCAAAAAGATTTCCATACCTACTTTTCCATATAAAAAATAATTTCGTCTATATATCTAGGATATAAGATATAGATATAGATATAGATATAAGATATAGATAAAGGTATAAGGAACAACCGAATAAGTAAATAAAATCGAGATTTCAGCTATGTTCGTTTATTCCTTAAGTACATATCTAGCAAGGAAAAATTAGATGAGTCAGAAAATAAAATAAAATGCAACAATTCTTTATTTTTTGAAAAAGGACAAATGACTTGATTAATTATTTAAAAAGGGCAAGAAACATAAGTCAACCTGGCTAAACTTTTTTGCGCAAAAAACAAATCTAATGGTGTAAAAATTAGATAAAAATAACAAATGCTTTAAAAGATATTTCGCAAACAAACGAAATTCCCAATTTTTTTTTTGACTCTCCTGAAAACCTGCATTTATTGACTCGTTCGGTTGTTTCTGTCGCCCACAGATATAAATCTTGATTGTGTTAGTGTCTTGTGTTCTTGAAAAATTTGAACATACCTACTCAAAAATTATTTGCGAAATAATTATTCACAACATGCGCACATCTGAATTTATTGGGACATCCGTAACAGCCAACATCAGATGTATGTACCAAAAATGCCTCAACATTTTCTACTCCATCATCTCGATTCTGCGGAACGTGAATCATAATGGCCGCCCACCCTTGGGGCGTTGATGCGTTAAATAAAAGATGGCAGTTTACGAAAGCCTTACGGAACAATTGAAATTCTTATAAACCTCGTTTAGTTTGATGTAAACCTCTTTACGTCTGTACATCGTTATTTAAATATCTTAATCATGATATATTAGAGATGTCTCATGGATACGAAGCTATTTTTTATATCGAAAATGTTTGTATGGAAGTCTTTTTGTGATCATTTTATATGATTTAACTTTCACCAATTCCACCCAGATAGATAATATTTATTAATTTTTTGAAATTATATATACTTATACTATGTTTAATCTGCGCAGCTTGTTTCATATGTGAGTTGTATTTTTACTACTACATCAAATTTGTCATTCCCATAAACTAGTAGGTACAGATGTCGCCGGTGGTAATGAGATGAGATTTATATATATTTGATTGGAGTTTTAAAAGTAATATTATTTTTATATGTATATGACTTTCTTAAACGAACATTAGGTACACTATAAAAATATAAAATTTTATTCAATATACAAAATATCTTCGTCTCTATAAATATATCTTTCGCATATAAAAAATAGCTGTCCCCTGAGGATTAAATCCAGGATTGTGTTCTTGAATAATTTGAACATGCCTACTTAAAATACCCTGTAAATATCGTAACATCAAAAATGACATAAGTATTTTTTTCAAAATACAATATCGGTACCATCGCTTGTTTAATGCATGACTAGTTTGCATAGTGGTGTTCTAATATCAACGCAAATGAGAGTGAAGTAAAGAGATGTGGGATAAGATCCCGTTGGTGGACTATAATCAAAATTGTATATCGGCGCAACCCGACAGTACAGACCAGGATTAGGAAAGTAATATTGCACCGGAGGCCACTCAAACTCTTTTACTGACCTTACCCGAGTGATGATGGTCTCCAGCACTTTAGTTGCGAGTGCTTTAAGGACGTTGTAATGCAGAAAGCATCCAACCCACAAAATGCTCAATATGAGTCGGGTTTGGACATCTCAAAACGATATATTTATGTGCTGAAAACTTCCAAGCTCTAAGTGATATAGTTTTTTTGTAAATTTAATATTTATGCTCTTCGCTTCCCCTCTTGCTTCTTTTTGGTCATTTTATTTGATAAAGCAAGATCTTTTTACTGCACGCTTTATCAAATTCATAGGACATAGAACCTATATAGAAAAAATAAGTACTATTTTGTAGAATGAATCCAATAGGTAAAACGCGTCATATCGTCTTAAATAAAACTTTTTCTTATTATTATTACATAAAAAAAAAACATTAAAAACACCTCTACAATGAGCCCAATGCAAAAAAATATGCAACGATGAATTAAGTAATGCACGATTATTGTATTCACATGCACACCAATGTATGCACGATTAGAAATGTCACAATATATGTGTATGACTTCTCGTGGCCACGTTTCGTAATGCAATAATAATCTGTGCAAGATAAAGAAAAAAGTGAACAGAAGAATGAATGATTTAAAATAAAAGAATAAATAGAATCGAATGTTTAACAAAATGTAGTTTAACACATCATTTACGTGTTCATTTCGGTATACACGAAAACATTTTTAATTTTTATATTCGGACGTCTTGTCGAACGGCAATGAAATGTTATTAAGTGCTGTGTTTTATGTTTTATTCTCTGCTGTATCATTAAAAATTTGTAACATTCAGCAGAAATTTGAGAAGCATCAAAGATTAATAAAAAGTTTATTGGGTCGTAAAATATTTTGTAGCTACTACGTTTGGAACATACCTACATAAAATAAAATGAAAACGCTGAAAATATACGAGGGTGTTCTCATAACGCGACTACTTCGCTAACAGAGGCCCCAAGGTCGAGACATTTTTTTTTATATCTACAATATATTTTTATATAAAATCAAAATTAAGGAAAAAGTGCCTTTAATTGGAGTAATTTGCCAATCTTCAATTAATTATCCACAATTAAATTAAAGCTTTTATTTTTTAGAAGAAAAATGTTAATTAAAATAATGATCATTGGTAATAAGATATCATTATATATTTGATTGGAGTTTTTAAAGTAATATTATTTGTTTATGTATATGTCATTCTTCAACGATTTTTTAAAATATAAAATTTTATTCGATATAAAAAATATAAAGGAAAAATATGCGTTTCATTGGAGTAATATGCCAATCTTCATTTAAATTATCCATAATTAAATGAAAACTTTTCGTTTTTACAAAAAAAATGTTAATTAAAATAATTTATAGAAATCTCACAGAGACGAAGCTATTTATAAGGGAAAAATGTCTTCTTCGGCTGTGCCTCGTTGCGAGAATGACGTGTATCTTGTTATTAATTATGTGTCCGAGCGTGGCTGAGGAGACCTATTCTGAAGTTATGCGCACACGCAACCGGTGGGCAGTGGGGTTCTGAGAGATGGGTTTTGCTCCTTTTCCTTACTCTTTCTTCTTTCGTCAGTAATTGCATCGGTCTTTTCCGTTCGTTTGTTTCCCCAGCGTAGTGTACTTTTTGGGGCCATTGTGCCCGGCCATCAGCATTTATCCCACGTCTGCTCATGTCCGCCTTCAGGGTATCTTTGTATCTTTTTTCGGTCCACCCTGTCTTCTTTTGCCATGCGTTGGCTGCGCAAATTTAATTTATTTTTTGGAGCCGCGCCTCAGCCATATGCGCACGTTGTCCAATAACCACCGTAGTTGGTTGTTCAGGAGCGTGTTTTCAACCCTGGGAAACATGCCGGGAAGTCTTTATAGGGTGCCCACCGGGCTTAAGACCTGCATTACTGGTTAAAGTGATCGCTTTACAAAATGCAACGTTCACCGATTCCACCGCAAGAACCTCCATGCATTATCAAATGTTTTGAAAGTTGATGTTCCTTCCTTCTTTTTTTTAAACTTCAGAGATCCGATTACAGCAGCGAAACACATCACAAAACACCCAGGCTTGAGTAAATCACATTAATTGTGACCTCACCGGGAGTCTTCATTCAAATGTTTGAAGGAAAAAAGCTATAGCCATCTATGGTCGAAAATTTGTAATACAATGACAAAATTTACATAGATGTCGCCACTGGTAATTATTAATTAATTTTTTATGTATGATCTTAGAAAAACCTTGCTGGCCATTCCTTCCAAAGCTTCCAAAAAACTTACGATAGGGGACAAACGTCAAATAACTAATCTTACAAAAGGTTCCAAAGGGGTTCGCCTTAACCTTCAGGTAACGGGAAATCGAAAATTGGATCGGGGGCCGCAGCGGGGTACAAACGGGACCCCAGTCAAATTTTCGTTTCGATAAAGTATAATGGTTTAAAATATTCTATAATATTTTTAATTACATTTCTTATACAGCGCGAACAAGATTCTACTAAATTCGTCATTATTTTATAAAAAATCGTTTTTTAATCGAAAAACATTTTTTTTCTGCTTTTGACTGTCTTACTATACATTATCGCTTAATTTTTTTTGGTATTTAAAAAATGAGGGTAAACAACACTGTTTTATTCCACTACATTTATTTTGAATTGTTAGAACGTTTTCGGGATTTCTCCCATTATCAATAACAACACGTTTACAACTAAATTAAAAATAATTTGAGACAGAATTTATAGGTATTGGGTGGGTGTAATGGTGGTGGGGGTTGGGGGCGGGGTTAGAATGGATAGGAGTGGGGAGGTTATGGGCGGTATCTGGATATTAATTATATTTTTATTATTTATTTTATTATTATTTATTTCTAAAATCTCTAAGATGTCCATCTTTCTTCCTTTATTGCACCCATATAATAATTTCGAATCAAACTAATGTCCCTCCATTCTGGCATGCTCTGCCATTTCTGAATTTAAACTAAAGTTTTTTACGGCTCTTTTATGCTCTTCAAGTCTTTCCTTTATTTTTCTCCCACTTTGTCCGATGTAAACCGCGTCGCAATCTCCACAACTTAATTGATAAACTCCGCTTTTATTTTCATCGGAGATTTTTGACTTATAGTTTAATAAATAACTTTTGATACTATTTTTCGTATAGAACGCGTGTTTGAACTTTTTGTCTTTGCATGAATTTAATAGATCCGTTGTAAGTTTTCCAACATATATTTTTTTTCTCCAAGGTTTATTTTTATCGTTGACATTTGGTGTTTTGTTATATAAGTATGTGTATATTGCTGTTTGTGTTTCTTTCTTTTTTATAATATTATCTATGGTTTTTTCTCTATAGCCGTTATTTTTAGCAATTTTAATAATTGTTTGTTTTTCTTTTATATAATTTTCTGGCTTCAGTGGAATTGATAACAATCTATGAACCATCGAATTGAATGCGGCCATTTTATGTGCAGTGGGGTGATATGAGGTCGCGTGTATGATTGTATCTGTAAAAGTCTCTTTTCTGTATATTTGAAAAATGAATTTATCTTGTTAAATTGTTGTTGTTATATCCAAAAAGTTAAGTGTGTTGTTATTTCCAATCTCACATGTAAATTGTATTTTTTGGTGTTGAGAATTAAAAAATGTAAGTAGGTTTTTTAATTGCCGTTCTGTTCCAGTAAAAGTGAAGAAAATATCATCGACGTATCTCTGGTAATTTTGCATTTGTTTTATGAGTGGATTTATGGATGATAAGATTTTTGTTTCAAATTTATTCATGAAAATGTCTGCTAGAAGTGGCGATAGAGGGTTACCCATCGGTAAACCACTTTTTTGTATGTAAAATACACTTTCAAAGCAAAAATAGTTTTGATTAATACATGTTTTAATCATTTCTAAAATTTCTTCGTTCACTACATTATCACCTTCTTGAATTTCGTTTGAAAGACTTGAAGAGCATAAAAGAGCCGTAAAAAACTTTAGTTTAATGAATCGGAAATGGCAGAGCATGCCAGAATGGAGGGACATAAGTTTGATTCGAAATTATTATATGGGTGCAATAAAGGAAGAAAGATGGACATCTTAGATATTTTAGAAATAAATAATAATAAAATAAATAATAAAAATATAATTAATATCCAGATACCACCCATAACCTCCCCACTCCTATCCATTCTAACCCCGCCCCCAACCCCCACCACCATTACACCCACCCAATACCTATAAATTCTGTCTCGAATTATTTTTAATTTAGTTGTAAACGTGTTGTTATTGATAATGGGAGAAATCCCGAAAATTTCTAACAATTCAAAATAAATATAGTGGAATAAAACAGTGTTGTTTACCCTCATTTTTTAAATATTAAAAATGAATTTCCACAATGTTACAAACAAAAAACTTGAACATTTTTTTTTGGTGTTGTGTTCTTTGGGATATTTACGAGGATTACAAAAAATACCAGCTCAATGTTCTTAATTATTAAACAGTTTTAAAAATAAGATTTTACGGGTTGTTTGTTAAGGACGAAATCTTTATTTATGTACAGGTCCGGTATACAGTTTCTGCCTTGCGACCCAATTAAGAAATCTCTCTCCGTAATATTGGACTCTCGAATTACCTCTGCTGCCGTCAAAGCACATACTTAAAATTTAAATACTCTTCCGAAAATTCATTTAATTAATTCTCTTTTGTACTCAGCATCCCTGTGATTCTGCGTGGATTATGCTTTCGTTTCACCTGACCGGCTTTCAGTATCAAAAGATAGCTCGATAATGTGCGGTGATATATATTAATAATACAGGGGAACATGGAAACACCTTGTCGAGTCTTTGGGCCCCCGACCCTACTAATACAAGGCGATAAAGATGATGACGATGACCATATATTAGCAACCAGATCAGATATTTTATTTCCTCGTTTAGTCAACATTTGACGTTCTCTATACGAGATAAATAAAATAGTGATGTTTAATTTTTATGTTTCTATAAAAGAATATGCTATTTATAAAACGTCAATAACACAAAATATGCACAATCTGTATCATTACGCCGCATCATATCCGTGACGTCTTTCGACAGTGAGATGTGTCACCGCCGGAACGGTGCACTCCATATTTAAACAATTGTAATAATATACTCGATTTGTATTTATTTACTTTAATTCTTCGTGTTGGGTTGTACTGCGGTGAGCTATTTCTTACCTCTTTCTGCTACTATTATTTTATAAAATTAAAAAAATGATTTTTCGACAATTCTAGTTACGGTCGCATAGCGACCACCACTTTCTTCGAAGCTTCCACTACCAGATAGTAAGCAATGCTTGGTAGGCGATCGTTTCATACCATTTTTCCCAGTAATATATCAAATATTAAATTAAGTAACTTACTAATAAAACGTATCGTTAGACTCCACACCGTGCGTCACCTCTTCGCTCAGTACCACGCACCGAGTAACCGGTCATAGCCAACGTTGTGACAACTAGGGAATGCAATCCCGATCCCTCGAGATCTCTAGGCATTTTACGAGATCAATCCCGAACCGAAAAATTGGACAAGATTATCGGGATTGTTTAGCATTTTTTATGTTTGGTATGTTTAATTGTATATGTCTATAGAGCTTTTAGTAAGTACCTTGAACTTATGTTCATGTCACATTCAAATAATAAAAAAATAGCTTTCAATAAAATTTTCTGTATTTTAACAACCCAACATAGTAATAAAAAGATAGACAGATGCTTGGAAAAACGCCTACAAAAACTTTAATGCAATGATTAATAATGAACATTTTATTAAAATTGCTGATATAAAAATGCAAGACATTGTCGTTAATTGCTAATTCAGCTCTATATTAAAACAAAAAAACACAAAAGTGTTCGAGATCCCGATCCGTAGGGATCTCGCGGGATTGGAAATTCTAATCTCGAGGGATCCCGAAAGGGCAATCCCGACTCGGGATTGCATTCCCTAATGACAACGCCGAGCGTCGAGTCACACTACAAGCAGTCGACCTTATCAACGCGACAACCTGCGATCTTCCACTGTCAGCCGAGCTACGCAATCGCTACGCTCGAATCTCCTCTATGCTTCTCTACCATCACCATCAGCTCCCGAGTCCACACTTATTCACTTGGTTTATAGGGACACTTTGAATAATAAATCGATCGTTGAAACCGACCGCGCTCTCACTTTCAACAGCCCCCACACATCCCTAAAACTGTAATAAAATAAATTTTAATTTAACTTGTTGAGACCAATTTTTTTTAAATATGGTGAAACCGTGAGCTTTGATATGTTTCAATTTAGATGTATGTGGTCGGTATTTTGAAATTGAAATTTTTAATTGAATACTTTCTCGTAAATGGAAGAAGACTTGTAATGAAATACACTCTTTCGAATTTTTAATGGAATATCGTCTTTTCATGGAAATATTTTTTTCATCTGCGTTTGCTTCTACATATCCTTATCGAAGATATTTAAATCAAATAACTTTTTGAATTAATAGGAGAGTATTTTAAAACTCACCTAATTTATAGCATATTATAAGGGTATTCAATTGAACATAAATGGATTATTAAACAATTTTTATTAATCAATTAGAAAAGACATACAGAAAAAATCAAATTAACGAAAAAATATTTTAAATGCCACCGGGACTCGAACCACGGACCTCCAATTCTGTCCGGGAATGGCGCGTTATCCAAATTAAAATTGGATAGAATTGGAGGTCCATGGTTCGAATCCCGGTGGATTTAAAATATTTTTTTATTTATTAATTTGATTTTTTCTGTATGTCTTTTCGAATTGATTAATAAATTATTGTATAATAATTTACACAATAAGAATGTGTTTCCTTTAGTACATATAAGTGGATTAGTTTATTCAATCTATATTTATAAAAAGTAAAAAATTGAGAATTTAGAACATAATTTTTCGTCATAATTCTTGTCTCGCAAAATTGTTGCATTTTTTTAAACAAAGGTGACAAAAATTAACCGATAAAAACATAGCTCTTTAAACGCGAGGTCTCGGTTTCAACTTGTTTACAATTTGATTACGCTGGACGAACTCAAAATTTTACTCATTGAAAGTCATCAAGACTTTTCATACCAACTCCAACTCTTTTTATCAATGTCCTTTTAGGTTAAACTGATGGATAATAAATATGTAGAAGATATCCGTTCTGAAGCCACTCTTTTATAATTTTTTTCACTTTTTAATTCACAGCAAACAAAATAATTTTTTCCACGTTTTAAATAATTTCAGAATAGTACCTGAAAGTAGGTACTTCACCGGACATCTGAGATAAATTTGTATTTTTTTCGTGCTTTTGTGTATGTGCGTCCCCAAATGCATGTAAGCATGTGTGTAGCCCAAAATCGGATTCGTACTTTACACACGTATTTTTTAATCTATAATAGAAATTGATTGTACAACTCGATCTTTATTAATAATATTCGAACATTAATTGATAAGGTTATTTTATCATCCATTATTTTATTCTCTCTCTCCTGGCTGGACATAAAAATTATATTTTAATGCCTTGAAATAATGTTTAGTTTTTTCTAAAGCATTAACAAAAATATTCACAACTCATTCCACTATTTAAAATTATAAGTTCAGTATAATCTGATATTCCATAGAAGCGTAAAACTTTTTATCATCCTGTATATTAGTACAACGGGATTAAATCCCATACAATTGACCAAGTTTCGTCACGAATTAACCGATGATTATTTCATCTCGTGCGATTGCACAGACGTTAATGGTTATTTTCGTTATTTAGGGTTATTTTCACAGCCCTAAAAGCGGTATCACGTAAACCCCAAATTAACCAATGGGCAGGCACTAATTGACAGCCGTAAATAATAAGGCCAAAAGTAAAAATTACGCGTAATCTCGTTGTGAAATAATTCATAAGCGTTATTATTAATTTGACCGACCACTTTGACGTTTTTGATAACTAGAGGACAAATGTTAAAACTATTAATAATATTTTTAAGTTCATCAAATTTAAGGTAATAATTACGCGTTTTTTCGTGAAGGCGTGTCCACGCTACATACATTTTCATATTTTTTTCTCAGTCATACATTTCTTTGCACGCAATTTTTAATAATCGTTTTCAAATGTAGATTGTAGCAGTAGTAACTGAACCACTTTGAAAATTATAAAGAATTTTAATCTCACGATCAAAGAGTTTTGCATAAACCGTACATCAAATGCATCATATACACATGCTCGCCAACTGAGTACATAACTTGTCCTGTTTTTGGTAGGACCCCTATAATTATATTTAGTTGTATAGAATATGATTGAGAGTGTGAAAACATCCAACAAGCTTTCTTCTAGATTCTCAATTTTATATAAAATGGCAAGACGTCCTGGATTTAACGAAATCTTTATCAAACCAGGAATACCAGTTCGTTAGTGTTATTCTATATCGAAGAAACAAATAAAAATTATTTATTTATTTTATTTCTACGGTTAACGTCTATTACAATAAAATAAAAATCTTATACATATCTAGATAACAGTGTACATTATATATGTTTATATATATCAGCATGCATGATCATTTACAAATGTATACATATACATACATAAATATTATTATTATTTATTATATTTATTTAAACAGTAGATACATAATAATGTTTTTTATAATAAATTGATTCTATGTTATAACATTTTAAAGACATTATATTCCCCAAAATATGAGCCAAGGCTCGAGCTTATGAGAGAGGGAGAGAGAGGAGTATTTACAAGCCAAATTAAAGTACAAAAGCAGAAACCATTTAGAAGTAGTATGAAATTTACACAACAATTATTATAAATGTATCTTTTATAATAATTATTGTTTTGTTGTTTTTTGTTCGCTACATTATTATTACATCAATTCACCTGTGCAAAGCTTCAGGCTTGGAAACAATACCAGTACAGTGGATATTTTTCAATTTTCGTTCATTAAATACATTTGAGATATTTTTGATGCTGTGCTCACACAATGGAAAAATCTAACTTAGGGTCTTTCAGAGATATCGTGTTCTGTGTTTAATACATATTTATTCTCTTCAATACGTTTTAAGTATTTTTTATATTTTTATCTTATTTTATTTGTGTAATTGTATTATACTTTATGTTTTATATACTTGCTACGTATGCAAAATTAAAAAGTTTATAATGTAAAAGCTCATTAGGGCGGGGATAGTTAAAATTAAGTACATAACTAAAAAAAATAAGTAAAGGAATATACGGGAAAATGTTTAATTATGTGACCGACGTTCTGTCATCCTTTTTAAGAACTATTAATGGCTCGACGCAATTCTTTGAGAATTTTATAGAGTTCAGTGAAAAGGGAGCCACCACAGAGAGTATTGAAGGCAACATAAATAGAGGGCGTCCGCGTCCGATCAGAAACTATTATTGGGGGATGCCCCTGTTAAAAGTCTCAACAATCGTAGAACATGTATGAGAAGATGTGTGAATATAGCCGAAGCAAAAGTGATTCTATCATCTCTGCCTGCCCCTGCGGAGAAACGGCGTGATGGTTAGTTCGTTCTTTTTGCAAATAGATATGTTTTAAATTTATTTTCACATTTTTATAATTAGTTATTCACCTGATGTATATTTAGTTTTGTTTGCCTGTTGTTCAAATTTTATTTTTTTGTATACGAAGGGTCGTTGTTCTCGAAATATGTTAATTATTCGATAAATGAGTTTGTACAAAGTATTTTCTTTTTATTATCCCTTCGTTTAAGCTACCGTTTCAATTATAACACACACAAGGAATTGTGTTAAAAAGATAAAAGAACAGAATGAATTCTCAGTGAAACTGATTCCAAGTCACAAGATTAATCGTTAACTTATTCTAATCTGATGAAAATCATTCTTCAGCACCGTCATCTAACGTAAGCAAATAATGTGAGAACTGTGTTTTTACGCAGACAATAAATTTCAAATGATTTATTCGGTGGCTCCTCAGTCGCGTACAAGTACTCACGAGTACCTACGTAGGTACTACCAGGGACGTACACAAAACAGAGTCAAACAATCTATGCCCTATTATTTTATTAAACAAATCTATCTAACTTACACATTTATTTGATAATAAATCAATCATCAATCAAGTATGTGGGTCCACTAAGAAATCATCTGAAATTTCCACGTTATAAATTACAAATATAAGTACGCATCTTCTGCGTGTAGTTTTCTGGGATATATATGTCGTTTTGGATCCCATTGCAGGGTCCATCATCAGGGCCGATGTGTTGTAAAGTGTATTGATGATGCTGTGGTTAAAGTATTGGCTTGCAATACCGTGTCGAAAACAATATTTGTCAATTCTTATGTATTCCGTGGCAAAACCGTGATGAAGAAATGTATTTTCAGAGTTGCGTATACAGGGTTATTATTAGGGAAAACATTAATAACCTCGCAGGAGTGTACTCCTGCCTTGATTACGAATCGAAAATGTTCAAGCTATCATGAACTAATATCAATAGTTATGGAGATATGCGATATCAAAGTTTGCATTTTGTTTTCAATATTAATGACTTATTTTTTGTTAAACGTTGGACTATTATTACAGTTCCTTCTATTACGAAAAATTCATTCTTTTCAATATAAGTTAAATAAAATGATAAAAACCCTGAAAATTTTCCAATTGGAAAATATTCGAAGGATTTTATTTTTTTATTTGACTTGTATTAAAGGGAATGAATTTTTCAAATTCGATTTAAGTTACTGTAATGATAGTCCAACTTTTTATAAAAAATATGTCAGAAATATTGAAAAAAAATGCCAACTTTGACGTCGCATATCTGCATAACTATTCATATTAGGTCATGGTTGCTTGTACATTTTCGACTTATAATCAAGGCAGGAATATAGTCCTGCAAGGTTATTAATGTTTTTCAAATAACCCTGTATATGGCCGAATATCCAGAATATTCTAAAATAGCCGTGGAAACAACTCAACGCAATTTTTATGTCTCTCGCGCCGCGTGAATATTTTTATTTTATAAAACTGATATTAGCAGCTTAATCTACATCGATGCCTAGTGCTTGCCATTGTCTCTGTTATAGTATATTATTAAGTTTTAATTTATTAATTTTTTTTTAAATAAATTATTAAAAGTTATCCATAGAAATAAACTGATTCACAGTTAATTTTTGAGATAATATTTTTTGACGAATATGCTACTTAAAGAGTTTCTTTTTCATTAATAAAACTTCACAATATAGCCCACCATTGGTAGCAAACTTAGGTTGCAACGTAAATGAAAGATGGGGTCCTGCTGTTGTAATCAAATTCCGCATTGAGCAAGCTCGTGCAACCTTTATACGCATGAAAAAGATATTCTGCAGTCCTGATTCAGAAGTCAAACATGGATTACGATTGGGAATAGTCAGATACTAGTGTTCTCTGTATTATTTTATGGAATAGAAGCATGGACGCTTACCGAAGAATTGATAAGGCGACCTGAGGCATTCGAGATGTGAAAATAAGCTGGGTGGACAGAGTTACGAATGAAGATATTATGGTTCGGATGAATAAAGAAAAATAAGTTATTAAAACAATTAAAACCTGATGAAAAGGACACGTGATGAGACATCCAGAGAAGTACGAGATCTTGCATCTCATAATTCATAAATAAGTGAAAGATTGCCGGAAGTCGGGGCCTTGGAATATGGCGAACGTATCGCAGTAAATAAAGTCACTGTAACCATATTGATAGCCAACGTTCATTGAAAAGATAGGTTACAATAATTTATTTATTTATTAAGGAATTTTAACAGTTTTTTAAACATATAATGTAAAAGCATATTGTTCATTTCATAGACCAATTAAAAATATTCACAAATGTTAAGAACAAAGTTAGATATTTAAGATTATTTTTAAGTTAATTATTTTGAATTAATTGATGAATAGTAGTAAGCAACAAACAATGTTAAGAATAATAAGAAATTGAATGTCAAAAAAGAAAAAATATATCAAGAAATGAGTTCAATAATGGGAGAAAAAGGATGAGAAGGTAGGAGTCAGGATAAGGGTGGAGGAAGAGAAGATTAGGTATAGTGAGTGAATGCTCAAAGTCGATTTATTACATGTAATCTAAAGTAATATTTTAAATTCAGTGTTTGCGAGTTTCACACTTGAGATGCATGTTTCAGGTTGCTTCGAATGAACGCATAGTACAATAATTTTAGGGGAAATGGATTTTAAAGTTTAAAAAAGAAGAAGTATTTTTACAGCATCGATATTAGCAGTATAACCTAAGTCCATGCCGAGTATGCGCCACTGCGCACTACATGGTGTAGTTTAATGGATCGGCTGAGTAGCTTCCGAAAATAGACAATGGAAGGCTATTTCGCACGATAAATCAGGCAGGTAGTTAGTTTAGTTGAAATAAAGTGGAGATGAATAAATTATCGTTAATCACATTTTAATTTTCCCGCCGCGACAGTTTATGGCGTTCCGCGGTTTCATTTATTCAACCGACGCAGCCGTCGACAGTTTTAAAATTATGCACTGAATTTTCTGGCAGCGGTGTTGCCAAAATTATAATTAATTAACGTTAAAATGGCTATTTCATCGGAATTAAAAAGTGCATCACATTCCGCTTTAATATTTTAAAAGGGTTGACCTGAAACATTCATAATACTAATAACATTTATCGTTAGTTTACATGTTACTTTTGTGTGACTTGATTATTTTATAATTGATTTTGTGTTATTTTGTTTATTTTAATTTGTTTATGTTAGAGGTTTGGGGCTTTAAAATTAAACAAAACACATAAAGATTGTGTTAATAGCCGCTGTATTGGTTTTATTTGAGAGATAATTTTACGCCATAAATGTTTTAATATGATTTAACGTTGTTCTAGCGCAAGTCTGTTCATAATGAAATGGCAATTTAAATTAAACACAAATCGTGTTACTAATTCAAAAAAGTCTTAACCATGTCCACTACCACGATTTGTATTAGTTTTATTTCATTTTAAAATTCTAAACCTCTAAAAAACATCCACTTCATGTTCAGTTAAATAAACATTTGATAAACGGGTTTAGTTATTTTGTTAGTGATTAAATTTTGAGAGGAGCAGGATTATTAATTATTACAGATAGTGATAAGAAGGGAAAAATCTATAAAAGAACTCAACATGCGTTTAGTTTGGCAAACATTAAAAAAATGCAGTTATTCCTCTATACCTTTACTATGAAACGATTATTTCAGAAATTGACAATCGATATACCTACTCTCAATTTTTATCTTACAGTATATCTATAAATTATGGTAATTAATGTAAAAATTTTACAACATATAGGTAAAAAAAAATTAATGTTTAGCTTTAATTTTAATATAAGTAACCCATTAAAATAATTCACCATTTAAAAAATAAACGCATAAATAATTGTGCTTTTGTCTTTCAACAAGTTTGATATTTTTAAATTTAATGCAAAAGCATGACGTTTTTCTGTAAAAGGGAATATTTTAATTTTGCTTTATTATTTTGTAAAATAAAAATGCTTTATATGAGGCGCATGGATGCAAAAGCATTTTATTATACATTCGAAACAGAGTGAAACAGGAATTTTAATCTTCGTAGAGTGGCCGCTAGTAAATCGCCATTGGGTAGCCGTGAATCAGAGAAATATGTAAATGTTAATCTGAATAGTGTTCGCTTGTTTTACATGTTAGAATATATATTTTTGTATTATTTAGATAAATAATACATTTGTTACTTTAGTATTTCTCTGAGATCGAAAAAGGCATTAAAGTCACCTCTTGATTTTTATTATAAACTCGATATTTTTACTCATTGGACAATATATAATACCGTAGGTTGAACCCTTAAATTATCCTACTGTATTTTTAGTGCCAATAAATATTTTATTATCGTGACAACGTAATACATAAATTGGAATACATACCTTGTAAAAGCTTTGTTAATAGTCATTTCATTACGCATAAATTATAATTAGGAACATGCCTAAAGCCGAGACTGCAACCCTGCTAAATCTCTTCAATTTACTACATTTTTATTATCAATTTTACGATATTAACGATAGGTACTGATATTAATTAATTTATATGCAAAAAGGAATCACATCTTACTTGTAAAGTTATTTTATATTATTCAAAACAAAGTTAAGTGATAGTTTAAGTAAATTATATATATCACTTAGATTTAAAAATAAAACAAAGCAATCAATATATTATAGATGTCTCACAGAGACGAATTTATATTTTTATGTATATATTTTTATATTTTAATACACATAATTATTAAGAATATATTTTTTTCATACCACTAATTTGTTGAAAATACCAAAATGTTTCATTTCATGGAGAATTGCCCCGAAAATTTTCAACAAATTTGTGGGGTAAACAAAGTATATTCTTATATTCAAGAACACATTCTTTTGAAAATGATGAATTATGTGAAGTTGGAATTTCAGAATAAAGTTTAAAACCAAATTAATAAATCAATTAGAAAGGCATACAAAAAAATTAAATACTCGAAAAAATATTTAGCTCCTACCGGGATTCGAACCACGGATCTCCTATCCGAGTCAGGCGCGTTATCTAATTACGCCGTTGCGGCCTCTTACATTTCCGTAAATATATCGACCTTATCTGTAAGTCTCATCTATTAATTGATCCTGCCCCGGATAGAAGAAGATCCATGATTCGAATCCCGGTAGCAGCCAAATATTTTTTCGTGGATTTGATTTTCCTATATTTATTTCCAATTGATTAATTAATTTGGTTTTAAAGTAAATTTTTGTTAATTATATTTTTAAAAGTAAATTTTTGTTAATTATATTTTTTTTAAAATAGTTGGCAGTTGATGTCGACATGAAACAAGTAAAGTATTTGACCCACATATCCTTTTTTTCCATTATCTCGTCCCCTATCGGACTCTGATTGAGGTTCCGAAAGACCAATCTTAAAGAGAACGACGCTATCACGATACGCACGATCGTCTTCATGATTGCTTCTGGCACGAGGATTCTCATACTGGTCAAATTACGAACGAAAAATTGTGGTATTTCATTGATGACTACTGAAAGTACTCGAAGAACCGTAACATCTTGCCTTTTCCAATAAGAACCAGTGTTTTTCTACTTGACAAGTAACGATAACGTTCGTGCGTGTGTTTTTTCCAGCGTGGCGATAATATTAAAAGAATTATTTAGTAAGTCAGTGTTTAGAGTATAACATCATCTTCTCCCTGGCTTCGTCTCAACTCACTGCCATCTTCGACTGTTGGGGTCAGCTCTCCTTGTCCTTAGGTCCTTCTGTCCTGGATGCAGTCACCCAATCCGTCCCTCTGTATCTGACCACCCCTTTGCACCACTCATTAATTTTTCTAACTTCCTCTGGGCTTAATTCGGGAAGTATCATCATCATCTTCATCGTCATCATCATCATCATCACCCTTGGCTCTACAACCCCTGGTGGGTCTTGACCTCCTCAAGAGTCTTCCCCAAGAATAATATTTTTAAATTAAACTAAATTTGTTTTTTAAAATATTGTAACGAGGCTAAAAAAAGAATCGCGCACTTCTGTCAAGTGAAAGTTGTTTGAAGTTGGCACAATACTACCGAAGGATCTGGAATTACCTCCGACTTTCTAGAGACGTCTGAAACATTCCAGTAACATCTGGAATTTACGAGAACTTGCTAGTAAACACTGGAATCGTCTGGATAACAGCGTTAGCCAATATAAATACGAAACACGAGAGTAATGAATTATTGTTGTTTGAACGCGGTTGACAGGCGATAACAAAGCGAGGGTAGCCGCGAGCGGCGAGTCAGGCCGACCAAGCGAGAGGCCAGTGGTGCCAAACGGGCCGTAATTCGACAGCGAAGATTCCGGAAAGTTCTTACATAGCCAGATAAACCGAAGTGAAATTAATAAGTGCGGAAATAGGATGGAATATTCTAGTGAATAGTGAATAAAGTATTAAAACGAATATAAAGTGTCTATTTAAGAGTGATAAATTTGCGAAATTGTTTAATTTAAGGAATAGCCTTACATTCAATAGTGATAAGTGACTTTGTACGTTACTTTAATTAATTAATCGGTATTCAATAAATACTGTATTTAATCTCAGCGTTTTCATTAATTCATCCTGCAGCCACGACACGGGACTATATTATTATTTTTCATGTGACGTCCTTTATCCAAGGTCAGAGATCCGTATTATCTTAGCATGTGCAGAATTTCTAACATCGCCTGCATTTCGGATCTCAGGTCATTATAATTCTGGGCCATGATTACCTCATTATACCTGCACCTCGGCTGCATTCAATCTTCTCTTGCATTATATGTTGTAAAGGATCACATTTCTCATTGCAGATAATGCGTCCAAAGTATGAAGCATTGTTATAATTCATAGCCACGAAGTTGGTGCTTAAACTAATTCACACTGTACACCTCTAAGATTTGCACCTGCATAAAGATTAACCTTTATTATAGAGATTGTCTCATAGCTAAAAGAAAAAATTTCGGAAGAGTTTTTTTCATTTAGTCCTGAGTAGAAAATGTTATTTACACTTTAGGTGAAATGTCGACAGTTACAGTTACAGTTGGCATCACTACAGTTACTTACATGGAATATTAAAAAATTCATTTGTTTAAATATAAGTGAAATAAAATGGCAAAAATCATACCAAAAAAAAAAATTCTACTCGGTTTTAATCGCTTTATTTGACTTGTATCAAAGCAAATGAATTTTTAATATTCTATATATAAATGTAAACGTTTTACAAAATTTAAGTAAGAAATATTGAAAAAAAATGAAAACGTTGATGTCGCATATCTACTTTACTGTTAACATTTACCCAAAGTGTATAGAATATTTTCGACTCGAAATCTAATGAAAAACTTCCCGAAGTTTTCCTTAATATGGGGCACTCTGTACAGCAGACTAAAAATAATTTTAACGCTTAAATTTATATTCTGATATGATTTATATATTGATCCACAATTTTTCTTCCATCTACATTGTGAGATTAGTCAAAAAATATTTTCAAAATTGGCGCTTTTTTGACGTGAGGTTTACGTTTTCAATTACATCGATTCTCATTATCCGTTCACTTATTCATAGCAGGTATACGCCAATTGGCTTTTCAAATATGATATACTTAAAATATTCATATTTATGTTTTGAAATTTTGTCAAATGTCTTTATGAGAATGATTAAATTTAAACACTTTTGAACTTTTTTCAACTATTTATTTTTTGGCCATACCGATTTCAGCCTATTGCAGTCTGTCTGAATGACCGCTGTAATACTTTATGATAACATTTTTTAAACTAATGCATATGGCAATACCAAATTTATATTCAAAAAAGTATTTCACTTAAATTCTCCTACTATATAACAATAATACTTTCAATACAGCGAATTTCATTGTGTACTTAAATTTTGGAAATTAAAATTTTTGTAAATAAAATTAAAACATTAATTAAGGATAAACTTAAGAAATCTCATAGAAACAAAGTTAATTTATATATGAAAATATATATGAAGTGGATAGAAGTCTCTTGGCTCAAGGCTTACGACCTGTATGAGCTAGCTTAAGTGATCACTCTACAAAATGCAACGTTTACCAGTTCCACCGCAAGAACATCCGCACCTATGTATATAGATACATATTCGAATCAAGAACCTTTCATGGTTTCTGCTAGAGACATGTGTTGATTTTTTTTCTCATTAACAAGTTAGTATACATAGCTTTTACAACTGGTAATGATGCCTGTATATATAATTTTGTGAAGTGAAGTTTTTTAGCAATATTCCTTTTAATGTATATACGATATTCTTTCGAATTATTTGTGTGATCACTTAAGCCATCTCATACAGGCTGTAAACCCTGAGCCATCGTATAAGAGACTTCCATCCACTTTTTTCATATATTTTATTTTTATTTATTTTTTAATTTTGGGAAACATACAGTACCATGTAATAAACAAATTATATAATACCGAAATAATATTCATTTAGCATGACCAGTGAAGTTTCCTCGAAGCTTAAAAAATCTAAGTAAAAAATATGATAAAGAATATGTGATAAAAGTTAAAATCATGATTTAAATTATGGTAGGTAATCATTTCAAAGATTTAAATTATGATAATGCATTAAATTTGAAGGGTGTGAAGAGGAAGGGAATGGGATTCAATTAAAGAAGTTTTAAATTTATTTCAATAATCATAAACGAGATTACAGAGTTTCATTTTAAATAAAAGCAAACTGTCAATAAAAATGTCTTGGTTATTTGTAGAATTTAACAGATTGTATTTTGAAGTGGAACGAGTTACAAAGCAGTTTTTTAAGTAGTTAGTCCTGCCAAAATTTGGATAAAATAAATTATTTGAACGAGTATGTAGGACAGCTTTAACCTATTTGCTCTAATAAATAGGGTGAGTCAACAAGTTATTCAAGATTTTATAAAGATAACACAGATCTTGCATGCATCTTCGATGTGATAGAGAAGGGATTTTATGATAACATTCGCTTTATGTGTATGAGTTGAATTATAAACGGGAAAGGAAATTTAAAATATTGAGAAATTTGTTTTGGATATTTTCAAGTCGCTCACTGTTTGTAGAATAATGAGTACCCCAGACTACTGATCTAAATAATTAAATTATCCAAATAAGCTTCGTCTCTGTGAGACTTCTATAATTTATCCTTAATTAATTAGTCATTCTCTGGGGACAAAATCCAGTAATTATGTTCTTAGAACAAACTTTCATATGAATTTATTGTTAAAAAATAAAAACAGTGTATACTTTTTCATTTATTGATTAGTTGCCGTTTACAATTTTTTTTAATAACAAATGTATTTTGTACCGTTCATTAAATATAACATATCAAAGCCACTGCCCGTTATTACAGTGACTCAAGGGTTAAAATTTTCTTCCCGGTAAAAATCAGATTCATAAGAATAAGATTCCCAGTATTTTTTTACTAGAAAATCTAAACGCCAGTCAGCGTTTCATTATTTATAAGTTACCCGATGTCACCCCTACTTACAAAGCCTCATATTTTATTTCACTCCACCTTGCATCAGTGGCGTGCAGCGCGTTCAAAAAAAAAAAGCCGTGCAATTACTAAAGACTAGCTCAGTCAAATGACGGTACTTTCGCATTTCGGTTCCTAAGGAATACGTATTTATTTATTTTATGAAAAAAAAATCATAAAAACAAATTGGAAAAAATAATCTAAATTTATTTATTACTTTAAAGAAGTGACGGAAGGTACACGAAGTCACGGACAGAGACACAGACAGACACACAGACGAACGAACACACAGATAACGAAATTATTATAATTGGGATTGTCGGAAACAAATATTAATTTAATAATTTTATTGGACTACTTACTTACCTACCATCACGCCGTTTCCCCGTGGGGGTAGGCAGAGAGGATAGAGCGCCACACTCTTCTGTCCTGACATACAACTCTCGCCTCATCCACATTTATACATCTTAGCATTTAAGCTCGCCGGTTGTTGAGGCTTCTAACGGGACCCCCTTCCAGTATCTGGTTAATCTGGTCGTGCCACGTCTTCCGTGGTCGCCCTTTCTTATGTCCATTAATTTCAATAAATAAATAAATTATAAAAAAACAATAAATAAAAAAAATCAATAAGGCTTTTTTGTAAAGAATCTGAGAAACAAATAATAATTATAATAATAAACAAATAATAACAAAAAATAATAATAAACAAATAATAATAATGAATAATTTTTATCTTAAGAAAAAGTCGATTTAAAATTCTAGCCGTAATTTTTGGCTACAGCTAGATTTTTTATTTCCAACGTTTCTGTATCCAACATCATGCCAATGCTTATTCTATCACTTACTTGCGCGTGTCAGATTTGTTTGTTATATCGAGTCAAATCGAGAAAAAACTCGTCCTGAACTTTTCTACTGAAACTGTATAATTATATATTCGCCATCTTTACGTCTGAGAGATTTTTGAGTAGTTTTTGTAATGACATTCTAACAAATTCCATAGTTGCTTTCACGCACAACTTTTTGTATGAATTCTATTTTTCTTTTCTATCGTGAATTCCAAGTGTCAAATCATAATATGATCTACATATTCTGTTAGTACGTTTGTTCTTTTCACTTATTGTTTTTATTTGAATAACTAAATTTTAACTGTTAATTACAATTAACAGTTAAAATTCAATATGTTTCTGTGTACATGAATAAGTGAATGGTGATTTATAAAGAATATTCGTAAAATGTAGATTTTTGAACATTTATACGCAATATGAAAATATTTATTTACGACGACATTTCCATCGATGATATCATCAACTGTTTGATTTATTTTTGAGAGAAGAAACTTGTATTTGAAATAAGTTTTATTTTCCATTTAATTATATACAAATCGTCATCGAAATATATTGAAAATTTTCCGTTATATACAGATAGTAAAATTACAAAAAATCACAATATAACCTAAGTTTATACCTACTGCACGCCACTGCCTTTCAGTGGCCTTACGTGCCTCACGTAACACGTGACGTATTCCCATAATTGATTCAAACTCCACTTTTCACTTGTTGTGACTTGTGACTTGTAATGTAACCACGGGGGCCTGTTGAAAAATGGCCTCTCCCATTAACTTCTCTCCCCATGATACGCGAGCGGAAGCATATCGGCTAACAAAGTTAAATATTTAACAACCACTGAGGATGGGTTATTAATATAATTACAGCTGTGGCATTTGGAAATTGATGAGAACCGAGAAATTATCTCAAAAAACGTGGATTCACATTATTAAAATGAAATTTAACGTTGAATATTCCATGATACATTGTATTAAAATGGAGTATATACCAAACAGCTACGTAATTTAAACTTTTTTCCACTTTTTAATTAATAATACAAAAATTACAGGTGTTTTATTAATTATAAAACGTTGATACAACATCTATAGCTTTGTTTGAACTTAAGGCGAACGTATTCTATCCTTAGGTTCTACCTAGACTCGCGATATGGTTCCTAAAGCTGAACTATGTACAACTCCTACTCTAGGCAACTCGAAACAGCAGAAATGCGAATACTTAGATAGTAACACTAAAATATTTAATTAAGAGTTTATGCATTCGTGGTAGCCTGGGTGTCACAGACGTACCTAAACAGTAAGTTGATGGAACGACAATTGACATTGTTTGGGCACATAAGACGGAGACCACCAGATCATTCGGTGATGCAATCAATGTCTACGGAGCTTCATTGAGAGACATCCAGAGAAAGACCAAAAAACTCCTGGATGACTCAATGCTCCAAGTACTACAGAGAAGTGAACTGGATGAAAGAGATCCCCAGGACCGAAGAAGATACAGCCTGAGAACGAGAAGAGCCGAGCCCAACAGTCTTCTTAGGCAATGAGTTGGAAGAGTGCAAGATAGAAGAAGGGGAGATCTACATCCAGTAGTGGAGTGACATAGGATGCGGAGTGACAATGAACAGATTTGCAATGAATCTTAAAAAATTATTATTATTTTATTATTTATCACATACATTTGATTTACGATCCCCTTCATAATAGTTCCCTTCTAAAGAAATGCACACGGTTTAATATTTTTTTCAACGCAAGAAGTAATATTCACGTATATTTGGCCGTATTCTGAACTAAACAATATTACTACTTCTGTATCTTGACAGTTATTATATAATATTGTAATGGCGCCAATTTTCACGTTTTAAGTTTGACAGGTTTAAAACTAATGAATTCAATCAATTAGAAAGCTCATTATTCGTAATTGTGAATAATAAAACGTTTGTTTATTATTCACCTATTAAACCTAAAACGTCAAAATTGGTGGCATTACAATGTTGATTATTCATAATCGTGAATAACTTAATGTTTGTTTACGTTTTAGATCTTTCTAAGTGACTGAATTGAATGAATATTATGAGTGTATAGTACTTTCCCGTTAAACATGTTAAAAAATCAGGTATGTTATTTTAACGTTTTACTTACTCGTCTTTAGTAGGTACCTATTATCTGTCGAAATCCCCCGAGCTCAAATGCCATAATATCCGAACTTCTGTACATGTACAGAAAATATTTTAGGGTTGATACTAGCGTGAGTCTAGCGGTCGCTGGCTCTTAGTTTAAACCGCTGAGTTCAGTGCAAATCCGACTCGTTCGCACACCATTAAACATCGCGTTCAAAAGACAAGAGACTTTCAGTCGCCGCGCGATTCTGGAAATCGGTACTCGTCGAAAAAATCGCTCAGTTCTCCATTAGGGGAGAGTGCGCTCCGAGCTGCGAACCACCTTTCTGTATCGCTCTCCGTGGGGGGAGGGGTGTTTGATATTCGGAAGCTTTTACTGCTGAATGTAAACCATTCGGCGCTCCATCATTGGCTGCCTAATGGGCGGGAAAGTGTACAAACATTTTGTCAGCCATCTTGTGGCCAGAACCGTGAATCTTTTCGTCTGTTGACCTTTGACTTTAATATCATTTCTTATTTATTAACATTTTATACGATGTACTGATTGTGCTTCGTACAACGGTAATCATTGATGAAAGTGTAGTCACAAACATTTTGTCAGCCATCTTGTGGCCAGAATCGTGCAACTTTTTGTACCTTTGACTTAAACATAATTTCGTTAATTTTATTATGATTTTTTTTTTACGTTTATTATTATTAACATTTTATACGATGTTATTAATATGTAGGTACTTCGTACAACTGTAATCCGTCTAAAAATGTCGATATAATCATTAATATAATATTAATTATGATATAAATTACAGAAGAATCACAGAGACAAAGCTGTTTATATGGGAAACGCGAATGGAAGTCTTTACAAGTTGGCCCAGAACTTAAGTGATCACTCTGTAACGTTCACCAATTCCACCGCAAGAACATTAACATATTGTTTGAACATGAACAAAATGAAATAACATGGAACACATAAAAAACTTTTTTTTTTTTTTTTTAGAAGTTTTTTTTAGTTAATTAAATTTAGTTAATTAAAAAGTTAAATTAAAAGAAAGTTTTTTATGTGTTCCAAATCAATTATATACATATGTTTAACAATTTGCCACAATATCATATATATTTTCATTAAAAATTATATTGCTTTATACTCCAATAAAAAAATTATCGAGGTATCATTACCAGCGGTGAAAATTCGTATATACTAGCAATGTCATGTAAGAACTATAGATATCTCTAGCATATTCCATTAGAATACATTAATGAAACTGATTTAGAACATATATACAATTTTCGAAAATTTAATAACGTGTGGATGTTCTAACAACGGAAATGGTGAATGTTGCATTGTTTAAAGTAATCATTTAAGCCAGCTATTCTAGAGATCATAAGCCCTCGGCCACCCTATATAGACTTCCATGTACGTTTTCCATATAAATATCTACATCTCTATGAGACTTCTATAATTTATCATAACAAATGTAATTTTAAGTCAATCTAGTCATAATACCTATCTAATTTTATGACCCGGCTTTGCACTTGATTTGCAGTGATGTACACGAGTTTTTTATTTTCTTACAATTTTCTTAAAAATAATGATGTTTTCAAGAAATAAAAAAGCCAAAACAAACCAAGTCATTACATTTTTTTTAAATTAATTATCTCCGCGTGTTCCTTAAATTTCTGCGCAGGAGGTTAAACAATTTATTTTGTTTTTCATTAGCTATGAACAATATTTTTTAGAAATCTTTTGCATAATCAACATGGCATCTACCCTATTTTAGATGAAAATTATCGCTTTAATCCAGAAATTCCAGATCAAATATGCTCTTCTGCAAATTTCATGATGCCCGAGGATTTTCACTACTTCGCGCAATCAATCTTTCCAGTTTTTTATTAAAATACTATTTCCAAACACAGATTATTAGGTGTACCTGAATATGTGTGTATACAGGGTGTACCAGAGCTAGCAGCATAAACTTGGCCGGTAGATTCCTGACTATGTTATGAGTCTAAAATGTTCAAGCAACCATTACCTAATATTAATAGCTATGGAGATATGCAATATCAAATTTTGCATTCTTTTTCTATCATTACATTAACTTATATCAATTATGAAAAATTCATTTTCTTCAATACAACATTAAAATGATAAAAATCTTGAAACAAATGACTTTTTTCAATTTTTGCAAGATTTTTTATCATTTTATTCGAATTGTATTAAAGCGAACAAATTGTTCATAATCGACATAAGATACTGTAATGATAGATCAACGTTTTTCAAAAAATAAGTAACAAATATTGAAAAAAAAATACAAACTTTGATATTGCATATCTTCATAACTATTGATATTCGGCCATGGTTGCTTGAACATTTTAGACTCATAACATAGTCAGGAATCTACCTGCCAAATTTCTGCTGCTAGCTCTGATACACCCTGTATAATAATAAAACAGTATATGATAAATAAATATTTATAAGAGACCTCTCAAGTTTTGATAGATCCGTACACAATTATTCACAGCAACCGCTGATTTTGAATGTTTTTCACATTGCTAAGCCGAATTAATGCAAGTAGGCTTACCAAATAATTCTTGAATAACTCCCATAATTCCCACGGGGTAGTGCCATCTTCAGGAAGACGGATCGCGGGCGGGAGGTCATTTGTTCCCACTTTTTTGCTTTAACGACCCTCATATTTCTTCTACAAATTACTCCGGTTGCTTTTCAATGCTAATGCCATTAAAATATATCAGCCAGATGGTGGATTTAATGTAAATATGTTGTCATTTTCTGACGTTCTCTGAGACCCATTCTTGTCTGATAAACGCTCTAATGTCGCATATAAAAGTTTCCCATTTTTCAAACTTGACTCGTGTGGAGAATATAATTCCTAACGTTGATCACACTCCTGTACGATAAATTCCCACAAAATTGAAAGAATACAGCACATATTTCATAGATTCATACAGTATTTTTTTTTTTTATTTACTTATTTGTTATTTTTACATAAGGTGGTACAATGAAACATTTAAAATAAAAAAAATATTTTTCTACCATCTCTATGAGAGTCAGGACTTGTGTATAGGTATGAATTTTTAAAGAAAGCCAAATTATATAAATTTGCAGGTATAAAATATAAAAGAGCATTAATCTAAGTTATGCAAAATAAAATTGGATATAAAACATTAATTCAATACAAAGAAATATATATTTAGTAAGAATTAATACTTACATATTCCATTACTTACTATAATTTTATTAGTTACTATAGATTAGATATTTCATTTGATAATCATGACTATTTTATTTAATGCAATTAATTTGGAAAAATTTATAAAATTCTATTATTATTTAAAATGTGGATTGCCGAAGTTTGGTGAATATGATAAATTATCGAATACCCTGCCATTATATATTATCACTGTTCATAATTATGAAGATGTTTCCCGCTTTAATTTTATGAAAAATTCATGTATGCTTGTCTACATTGTATTATTTGCCTTGTCTGTTTAATTTTTAATTTTTACGTTTTGTGTTATGTATCTAATGATTTTCTTTCATGCAATTTATTAATTAATTAATACCCTATTTAATTTTTTGCAATAATTTTATTTTTAAATAGTAAAGTTACAATGTTCGTTGCACTTTCCCCTTTGTAAGTTTCTAATTTTCAATGTAATGCTCTAAGAGCGTATAAATAAATAGTACAATTGTAAAGGGTGAAATGAATTGGAACACCAAAAATACATTCTTTGTGACATCGCTTATCCGCTTTTAAACACTACTATTTAACACTATTTGTGTGTCTTACGTCCCCTAAAAGTTTAATAGGCATTTAAAGAGTTTAGTTTAATATTTAGTAGTATACCCTGATATCGGGGCCATGCACGGGGAAGTTAACCTAAGTACAGTCGAACCTTGGGCAAAATAATCATTCGTACCTTGCCCTGACAATGCTTTAGTAAATCACAATTCTGCACCATGTATGTCACGAAAGCTGTTTTATTTAAAAAATTATCTACTACGTAAATAGTAAAGTAAAATAATTTAATGAAAAAAAGAGAAAACTTTATATAAAACCTTTATTTATTGAACTATCAACATATTTCGGGGCTAATGGTCTCTTTATCAGGATACAACGCATATTGAAAATTAAAATTAAAAGTATCTAAATAGACATCAAGTAAAACAAAATAAATATGTGAGTTGAATAACTAATTAAAAAAGTAACTACCTATTTGCAAAAAAGACTTTATTATTTATAATATTTAATTTGCTGGACCGTTGGTTGGCCCCAAATTGTGTACATTATTAAATAAATAGTGGTTTTATACGGCATGTATTCTATTTGTTAATATAAATAATGTTTAATACAAAAAAATATTTGGTAATTATTGAAGAAATTAAGTAATTTTGTATTAGATTAATACGTAACGTTTTTTTCTACAAATTAATTATTATTTTATTTTTACATTGGTGTTCAGATGCTAAAGGATGAATTATGAAATTGGTAAAAGAAGCAAAAGAGCATGTTGAGCGAATGATTGAGGAAAGAATGGTAAGAAAGATATACAATGCAAGTGTTGACGGCGCCAGAAAGAGAGGGCGACCGCGGAAGACGTGGCATGAGCAGATTAACCAGATACTGGAAGATGGTCCCGTTAGAAGCCTCAACAACCGTCGAATTTGCATGCAAAGATGTATGAATGTGGATGAGGCGAGAGTTGTATGTCAGGACAGAAGAGTATGGCGCTATATCCTCCCTGCCTACCCCCACGGGAAAACGGCGTGATGGTAGTAAGTAAGTAAGTAAAATAAGAATGAAAAGGGACTAAATTTGTGAAAGCAGTGGACAACAATCAATCAATGATGGAAGTAGATCTGTTTGTAGCGTAGTCGTCGTAGTCGTAATCGATATAATTAAGAAAAAGATCGTTAGATGGTTTAGGCATGTGAAAAGTATGCACAAGGAAAGAATTGTAAAGCAAGGATATGATACGAGTATATAAGGATAACATATTTGAGCACATCCCTGTTAAATAGATGTTTCAATAATAGACGAACATTTAAGTATTAAAAAATAAAAAGAAGTATTAAAAAATGTAAAGGGAACGAGCCACAGTCGTTGTATTGTAGTCTAGGACAATATACTATACAATAGTGGTATTCTAGGACAGAATGAATAATAATGTGATATTCTTCTCTGCGTTGGAGTTATGATTATCTTGTGAATGTGGTTTTCTGGGATATTCTACGAATATATCAGAAAACTGCACATAGAATATTCTGAACGGCTATATAGTGTTATGATAGGTTCGTTAATTCAATAATTAATAACAATAATAATAATATTTTTATGTCAGCCCTAAAGTTAAATATATTTTCCATTCAGTAGATGCACTGAAATATTTGATCACCATAATTGTCTCCTTTTTGTACAACATTTTTATTTTACAAAAAAACATACTATTAAAGTACAATTATGTTAAAAATACCGAACATACTGTTTTGACACCACCATTTATTCTACGGAAACATATTTATTTACGTGTTTAAAAAAGGGTCAACCACTTGCTGAAAAAATACTCTTTCTTCGTGAGGTTGTGTTTCCTGAAAACCTAGGAACATTTCGCAGGGTAATACATTCAAATCTCGTTGGGTAAATTCACATTTGAGCTTGAACATTTGGTCCTTTGAGCCGGAAATAATATAGAACTCTACCCAAAAGTGTCAACTGAATAAGCCCGGAAGATAATTTTCATATTATTGTTTATGCCCATGGAAAATAAAGTTAACAAACAGAAGCACATTCGAGATAAAAGCGGAATTTATTTTTATTCACTGGAAAAATTTACATAAACACAATGGCTCTGGATACGGTGTGCAAATCGTTTAGAGTGATCTTCTCTCGGTGCTTCGGTTGTAGTATTTGTAATTTTTTATGTGAAAAGTTGACGATATCTACAAACAATGAAATACCAAGAAAATATTACGGACAGTTTAAATTCGTCCTTCTCTTTATATCATTTCCCCAAAAAAATTTTAACGAGTCGTTGGGTATCGAAATATTCTCAACCACCATTTTTATTTGTTTCATTTTTAGATTTGGTTGGTATTATATTCTCTTAGCTCATTTATTTGTTTTAAATATAAAGTTACTATCATATCAAGTACCAATCTGAATCTTTTTTCTTGTTACAAATCAGCAGACTTTTTTCTTTGATTTGTCAAAAAAAAATTAGATTGGTTTTTATTTAAAACTACCTACTCTTTATTACATTAAGTAAATTTAACGTTTTTTATCAAATGTGAGCTTTCGTCCTATATAACCTGCCTCCGTTGACTCATTGATTTGTATAAAAGCCAGATGAGAAATTGTGAGTAAAAATTGTTACATATTTTTTCAAATTACTCTCATTACTTAACTGTTTTTCTCTAATACGGTATTCTAGTGTACAAAAGAGGTGGAAATCTGTTGGTGAATATGGTGGATGGAGCAGAAGCTCTCGTCCAAGTTATATTGCCCCTGTCATCTTTGCCACGGAAGTCACTTGAAGAAACGAACTTTTTTGCTTTCAAAGCTAGCTAGCTAGCAAAATTTTCAAAGCTAGCTAGAAAAGCTTTCATAGCTAGCTAGATGGACCCACTTTCAGAAATTCATGATAAATGATTTCTACAGAATCAGGATGTACCTACTCTCATCGCATTTTGTCTCATCATCTATAGTAAATTTATGAAAACAATAACTAGTAGCTTTTTTCTTTCATACTGCGTAATTTTGGAGGTTAATATAATTTTTTCAGTAGATCTCTTTTGCGTTGGCACCATTTTGATCTCGTACAATAAACACGCGTCAAAAATTTATATTAAATAGTTTTAAAAATAGGTTAAAGATGATCTTAGCGTAGTCGATCGAATGAAAAAAGGGTCATATGGTTTGGGCGTGTTGAGCGAATGAACGAAAAAAGAATGATATAAAAAAATATAGAAACGAGTGTTGACGGCACCAGAAAGAGAAGACGACCGCGGAAGACGTGGCATGACCAGATAATCAGATTCTGGAGGATGGAGTCTTGTATGCGAAGATGGATGAATGTGAATGAGGCGAGAGTTGTGTGTCAGGAGAGAAGAGTGTGGCGCTCTATCCTCTCCGCCTACCCGCGCGGGGAAACGGCATGATGGTAAGTAAGTAGGTTCAAAGTTTGAGATCAACTGCTTAAATTGAATTGGATAACTCGAAGAGTAAACTACAAAATCCAAGTTATTTTCTACGCGCGCTCATTAAGCAGGTGTCACAGAATTCCAAGATTAATTATGACTTTTCATCATCAAGAACTTTCTGCGGATCCTAAATTATGTAATGTGACTTTATATAACGTTAAAGATTACAACGTGCTAAACATTTGATGAAAACATTTACTTATTTATAATTTTTGACGTTTAAATAAATCATAGCTTTTATTGTTTCGGAAGTAACTTTGTAGAACTCCATAATTACAAATGTCCTTAGGTTTTCACGGCCGTTCAGAATCTTCTGTGCATAGTTTTCTGGGATATTCTGCCGTGTATATGATGCCACGTACATCAGCCCTGATGATGGACCCTGCAATGGGATCCGAAACGTTGGCCAGAGAGGTCACATATACACGGCAGAATATCCCAGAAAACTATACACAGAAGATCCATAATTACAGTTATGAAAACACATTTATTTTTAGTTCTCCGTATTTAAAGGTATTATTTATCTTATTATTTTACATTCTATTTCTTTTATTTATATCAAAACTATTGACAGGAACATCTTTATAATTTTAAGAACTAATATTAAACAAGTAAAACTAAAAAAATATTTTTGATAAGGTTGCCCTATTTGTGAACACATATATCAATTATTTTCCATTCACAATAATAAATAAATATTTACTATATGTAATATGGTTATGAATTTAATTTATTTGCTTTGATGAATTCAATTTATCAAAATTATGAATTAGAGAATTATTTAATAAGGGCAATTTGCATTGATCTGGCCATTATTAAATTGCCACATAATTTAACGTATTATTAAATTAGGGCATTAACAATGATCTATTTGCATCAGGCAATTTTCAATATGATGTTACGCATTTTAGTCGATTGAGGGCTTTGACGCTAGGTTAATTATGCAGACTCGTAATCCATTGTCCATTACCAACCACAGAAATACATCTAGTCTCTCGTTTATTCCATTTGCCTCCACGAAGTAAAAGCAATACATTAAAAGCAAGTGAAATGAGGAAAGTCGACGCTTTTGAAATGTGGTGCTGGAAATGCATCTTTGTATGTGCACTAACACTTCAATTTTGTTGCAACTTATTCATGTCTACTATCTATCAAAGTCGCACATTTCGCCAAAATTAAATGTAAAAAAAAATCGTAAGCTTGTATTGGACGTCAGCACCTGGAAACTCAGGTGAACGCAGTACGCGGAGTGCAGAAATGGCCCAGTGCGGGAGCAGTTCATTCTGCTGCCCGCTTCGAGCCCGTGAACCACGCATACGTTTTTCTCTCTGTTTCTAAAGTATTGTTACTTAAATTTTTATAAATGTATTTCATATATAAAAATGTAGTATAGTGTTAAAAAATAAAGCTAAAAACAGTTAGTACCTACGAATGACCTTATCACTCTTCCTCAACTGGAACGTCACCTCTCTCGCTAGGATTTGCATACGTTTAACTTTATAAAATTTAATTCAGATTATTCACAGCTCTAAATGGATAGTTTTTATTCCATCGGCTTTCCACTCAACGTAACGAAAACGCTTTTCATATAAATGTGAATTGCCAACTTTGCAAAGATTACATTTTATTTCAAGTATTGTTACGAAAATCATTTTTTAAATTTCTAAACCATGAACTAAGAGACTCCCGGGAATAACTTCAGAATACTATAACGTATCAACCGGGTTTCCTTTTCACCGTCAAATGATTTCACCTTTCAAATAAAAGGTATTTCTATTCTTTTGCATAAAATACTAAAAAAAAATACATACGTTTTCATTTTTATTCCGAACTTTTACAAAAGGGAATTAATTTTCCAAAAAACGCATGCATATTTAAACTCGGAGCAGATAGGCGAACAACTCCATTCATTATTTATACTTGAAAGAGATTTTTTTCATTGGAAAAGCATTAAATATTTATTTTCTTAGCTCGCGGCGCGGACTTGCGCGGGGCGCGCATAAATAACGTGGTCTGCTCCACCGCCTGGATTTGTTTTAAAATTTCATCGCCAGCTTTCCCGTTATGTTAACATTTTACCCTTTGCGGTGCATTACAAGTCGAACTGCAACCAGACAACTGACTCACAATGAACAATGAACAGATGATAGTACAATTGTCACGAAATTGTAAAAACAGAAAGAGTTACACATAATCGTGTCCAATCGGAATGTTACAAAAATTTCGAATAAATCAAGAACATAAATACGCGTGCAAGACGCGCGGCGACATAAATATTTATTTAGACGTTCATTAGAAACCATAGACAAAAAATGTCAAGTGCGTATCATACGCAACCAGCGAAAATAATTTGCGAGGGTACCTACCGGGCGTTCGAGAAGCTTTCGATAGTCATCAGCCTGACAAGAAACGTTGAATAAAGTGTTCAAAAGACATATTCTAGAAATTTCTCGACAATGACAGTTAGTCGGAATTACATAATACTGCTCCAGTAAAGCTCGTGATTGGTGACTTTTTTGTGTTAAAAAACTTTATTTAAATTTGATTATTTATTTGTTCCCCATCGCCACGATCTTGTGATAATATACCACTAAAAATTACGTATAAAATTAAGTAAAATTTACGTAGGTATAAAAAGTGATTTTTATACCTGTCAACACAATATACATGAGGATTTTTAACTGCAAATGGTTACGAATATTTTGTACGAACCATATTATTTCCGAGAAACGATGCGGTTCGTATAAAATATCCGTAACCATTTACAGTTAAAAATGTCTAACGACCGTAATACCAACCTAAACTTTTTAATATCCATGAAAGCTGGGACCTAACGAAAAAAGAGACTTTCAGTACATTGGTTGGAATATTACGAGATATGTAGATATTCTATTTCAATTTACATCGTGAAAATCCTAGCAAAATTTATTTCAAACTTCTGACTACGACTTTTTTAACCGAACCTAACATTTAGTCAACTAATAATGATAGAATTTTATTGATAAAAAAAAATTATAAATCAAAAAAAAATTTTGTTTGGCTTGTAGAACTCCAAAATATAAATATAAATATATACTCTGTTTTCACCATTTATGTTTTGAGAATATCAGCAAGTAGGAATACCTACTAACAAATTAAAAATCAAAAATCAGAGTAGGTATAGATAATAAAAAAAATAATGATAATATTATATATCGCAAATTAATAAATAATTAAGTACTAACATTTTAAAATGACTACTAAAATAAATTAAATTTTATTAAATATTGTTATTAAGTTCTGCGAATTTACCAAAAGCGTTATTTTAAATATGACAGCTGTTTCTAGGACATTATCAAACAGTGGATATATTATCACGTTTAATCGACTTATTTATATGATTTTAATTACCCCTTCCCCTATTGATAATTAAATTATCTTAGCATTAAATACTCCCCGGTTTATGATACGAAATTAAAAGTATGTTTAAAAGTGCCCCTATTTAGTTATTATTTTATTTAAACTCATGAGATTATTGAAAAATATATCATTTTAATTTATGGCCTTGATTTTATGTTTCTTAAACGTATTAAGAAGTGAAGAGAAGATAAGATTTGTTTACTGTTTATTAGCTTTATATCAATTTTTCGTTTATTAATTTCAATTATTCAGATAAATTCGTTCTGAAACCTTTTCAATAAAATAACGCACCACTTTTTCTGTATGTTAAGGTGTTGGCGCGTTATTACCGAGCGAGACACGGATTTCCTTTTTTTCCTTTCAATATACAACCTCATTTTGCTAGATTGTTTCCAATATTAAAGTGATGAATTTTTTAATGTCCGTTAATTTCAGTTTGTGAACCACTCTAAAATGAAATACATGGGAATTAATATCCTCATTCACTTTTGTATTGCGCCATATTATTGGTGAGCAATTGTCGAGACACCGGGCGAAATTATCCCACACCCTTAGATATTTTAGCGGCCTCACGAGACTCAGAAGTCAATAACCGCAGCCACAATTTAACGCTATCCATCCCTTGATATCGTTTTAGTAATCTGCTAAAAAAATCAATTTTCGAAAATCAAGATGAACTTTTACATAAATTTTCTAAAAAAGATGAACGGGGTTAATGGACAACGCTTAAAAAATAATAATACCCCTAATAAAAATGTTTAGCAGACGCGAAGTCACCCTCGAGTGCAACCCTTAAACTGTTCGCGTGACGTGGCGTCGATACCACCGCCTCTTGACACGTGTACTCTCTCTTTTGTTTGCGCTTTGCTCGGCCAGGGGACCGGTTATCCGGTTCATTAGGCTCCGTTGTTTTACCCACCCCAACGACAGTCAGACAACGAGAGAAGTTTCGTCTTACTACTATATATTAGTGCTAAATAATGTAAAATTATAGCAAAAATTATAATAAAACACGTTTCATTTATACATTAAATAATGAAGATATGTATGGAAAACAAATAAGATGAATCGATTTAAAAAATAAACGAAAAAATATATATTATAAAAAAATATTTGCTTGCAACCGAACACGAACTCGCAAATTACTTCGGGAAACTGCAACTTGCAATAAAACATTTTTTTTTAAGTTTTATTGAAAACATTTAAAAAAATAAAAAATAATAATAAAAAAAACTTTAAAAAATAAAACATTGTATATGGGTTATAAAAACAAAGGCAGCAATATCCAAAAAATTAAAAAAAGTTTTGAATAGAGTTACCGACGATTACTTTTTAAGAATGTACAGAATTATAAATTTTGTGTATGTATCCAATCCAAAATCATGTTTTCTATAAAATCTCGAATTTACAATACAAAGTACCTAGTAATACTCGATGACTTCATTAACTTTTTTTTGATATTGCAGCTTTTACTTTTATACTCTACATATAAAATTAGTTGCATCGATTGAAAAATGAGCTGTTATTTGAAATTCATTAGTAAAATTTTATTTTCATGAAATATATTTAGATGCCCAAATTTTCTTTATATTTTGTTAGATCAAATAAGAAATATTTATTGTTAATATTTCACGTTGCAATTAATAACAAAACTTTACAATTCAAATGAAATATTGCGACAGAGTTGATAATATAAGATCTTCTAATATAAGATTTTTAACAAATTATAAGTCTTTGCATTTGGAAATTCGACATATACCTATGTATAAATATAAATTTGCGAGACGATTCATTTTAATATAAATTGATACGCAATAAAACGTTGGACGTTGAAGGAGGTCCTGATATGATAATTCAATTATCCTTTGCTTGAGTATTCACTTCAGCAGCATCTATTAAAAATAATTTAATATTTGTATCCGTTTTAACCTTTTTGGTCTGTATGAATTTGTCGAATCAAATATGGATTTTGAAATGACTTGGTAATAAATGTCATTTAATCAGTATTTAACCTTTACCGAGGGATAATTTATAAGTACATCCTTTTGGTATTTATCGTACACAATTCGTTACAAGATAGGTTCATTAGATCAATAAAAATCTTCATTTAAGTTAATATTTTTTATGTTTAAATTCTGTAAACAGTACATTATTTCTTTGATGCTAAATAATATAATGTTTACTGAGTATAGTTTTAAGATGAGCTGTACATCCTGTGATTTTTATTAACTAAATTTCGGTGTTCAGTAGAAAACAAACAAGCGCAACCCGTGAATTCGAATTATTCATGTAAACAACCATTCTAAACATCTTCATCAACTTCTTTCATCATTACAGATAGCCTTCTATTGATTTATATCTACTTTTTTTAAAGAATAATTCTAGTTCCTGAGTGTACAAATATTTAAAAAAAATTAACCATGTATAAGATACGGAAAAATAACTTAAAAAATATTTTTAGTACACGACTGGTGGCTAATTTTATTTTTAACGATTCTTAATTATCTAGTTTAAGACGGACACATGTAAAATAGATATACCTTTATTTTTTTTTAAATATAGAATTTTCATTGAATAATTAAAGAAATACGATAATTACTCCCTTTATATTAATTAACTCGTGGCGTCAGCTTACTTGACGAAAAAATTTTGGATCGATTTTTAACCCTTTTCCCGTAATCCAATCGAGCTGAAACTTTGCAAGCAGACTCGTGGCGACGATCAAGAAGATCTTTCAAATTTTCGTTAAAAAAAATTAATAAATTTTTGCATTTTTCAAAATTTTAATGGTTTTTTTCATACAACTTACTAAGCTGTATGAAAATATTTCAACGCGTCTGGTAGACACGGAACCTGATTATAGTATAATTTTGGATTTATGAAATTTTTTATTACTCCCTTTCGTAGCGTCGCTCGACCGAAGCCCAACGCGTAGGTTAAGCGCCAAACCAGTTTCCACTAGTATATGAGAAAGGGAGTATAATAAAAACTTGGTTTTAATGGGTTACTTTTTTTATGTTTAAATGTAGGTGGACGCGGAAAACATTGAAAATATACTTTTCCTTTAACAGGGTTTCGTACCCAAAACTACTATGGAGACAGCACGCTCCCTCCGGTTCTCATTCTTGATAGAAAGGCTTACCTACTAATCGGCACATTTCTTTAGGAACTTGAACGTTCAAACACGTTCAGATCTTATAGGTTATTTATTTCTAAGAAAAAAGTTAAACGTTAATTAGAATCCGAAAACCCTTCTTTCTAAGGATACAGAAAAAACCCATCAACAATCGCGTAAATCTTGATCTATCAACGTATGTAGACGTTTTCGAAACCCCAATTTACCATCGCTGTTAGAGTAGGGTAGACGCTAACTACGATAATGTTTGGCAAGTTAGCTAAGACAGCTGCACCCTTACTATTCCCGAAGGGTAAATGAATAATCTCGGTTGTTTTAGATAGTGCTATGTCTGTCTTACTAGAAAAATCTGTGTTGAGATAGGATAATAGTTTTACAGTTAGATATTAATTCGTATGTGGCTAATTTCAAGTTATTTCTCCTTATGTTAGTTGTATGCACAAAATAAAAGTATCATCATCATCATCACTCTTAGCCCTACAAGCCTTGGTGGGTCTTGGCCTCCTCAATAATCTTCCTCCACTCATCTCGGTTTAGTGCCAGCTCTCTCCAGTTCCGAAGCTCCAAGGCAGAGATGTCTTGAGGACGTTGTCACTCCATCTTAATTTTAGCCTTCCTAAGCTCCTTCGCCCTATTGGCACCGAAGTCTAATAAATAAAAAAAAGTATATAAAAATATTATACAAAAAAAATAAAAATATATATAATTGATAAGAAATACAGTAATTGTTAAAAGCATTTATATGTTTGGACAAAAAAGGAAAAGAGAAAGAAAGTAGAGGTACAGAAATCATTATTTATTTATTAGTCATTTATTTGTTTTAGTGAAAGCGCCAATTTTGTGTCTTCCTATATTTTAATAAGTTTATGAATTTATTAAATATTTCATAATTTTTTGGAATTTATTTTCGGAATTTTCTCAAAACTATATTAAAAAAACTTATTCAATTAGTTTTTCTTAAACGCCACGATTACTTTTATTCATTGCTGCATATAAATGTGTAATTTGACAAATAATGAAGCCAAGCTGTAGTATTTTTATTTAATTTATTATCATTTTCGTTCATCCCTAAAATATCCTGATATGTATAAGATAAATGTATGTTAAAGATTATTTAATTATTATTGATTGACCTAATTATTAATATTCAATTTTAACCTAATCAATCAGTTTACCACAATATCTTCATTTCCCGTTCATATTTAGGCCTATCACACGTATATTTTTTTAAATGACTTTTTAATCCGAGTGTACTGTGTTTCTCTTTAATTTATAGACATGCATTCATGTCCATATATATTATTTCAAATGTTTACCTAAAAAAAAATAACCTAGTGAAGTCGGAGATATACTAAAAATGTAATTTAAAATCAATGAATGAATAATGTCAACTCGCGGGGTTTGCAACAAAAATCGATGATATCTAATTGCTTTCTGCTCACACATAGTAAGAACTATATATATTTCTACAAAAATAATCAAGTGAAAATTTAATTAAAGTTTTAATAATAATAATGTTTGTTATAAAAACATAATATTTTGTTTGTGAAATAACGATTTTTCTTGACAATTAAAAATATGATCGCTTCCAATAAAAAATAGTTGAATAAGTCTCACTTATCAAACAAACGTAGATGAAATTTGATGACATAATCCGTTAAAATAGTCTACCAGCAATGGAAAGTTCCGGCTTCTTAACAGTTATATAACAGACGTGCTTGCTGGCCTTGTGGTTAAGACGCTTGCATAACGATTATGTGTTCGGTTCGAGCCACATTAGAGCAGCAATGGAGTCCTATTTTTCATATCACAAGCTTTAAGATTAATTTGAAAATAGTCAGAATATAGATGTTACATGTAATCCGTGTGCCTACCTCTATTTTTTTTAAATTTTTTAAATTTCGATATCTAGATTTTTTTGCGTTTCTCAAAGTACTTAAAAATAATATTTTAGGCACAATGTAATTTAAAAATATTTTTATACCATTACTCATTAATGTTTTTATCTGATAAGTTTACAATAAAAAAAAACTTTTATCCATTACGTTAAGATTGTTTGTACAAAAGACATTCGCTTAAGCTCTTCACAAGAATTTCACCTATCAATAGTCAATCAGTCTATTATTGGATTTCTTTAACTTTTATATTTATATCGTTTTACGTTCTCTCGAGGTTTCACTGGGTATATTCTTGAATTTGTCCTTACGCGTCGGAAAAATCAATTTCCTTTTAATTTTGTCACAAACCTTTTAAAATATTTTTCATCCCTTAGACAAGCAGAGGTTTTGTTTGCTCGATTCTTTATTGTCACCTGGACGGATGGGTCCTCCCGTGTTCCCGAGCGATACCTTTATTACCCTTCATATATCACACACCTGATCAACATAACCCTTCTTTTTGTAAGACAAAGTACCATAGTTTAAAAAAATACGGTCCGCATACTTGAAACATTGCGACCTCCCCTAACTGTGTCATATGAGCCTACCCAAACTTGTATGAAAAATGAAATCTATTAAAACATTGATGGTTTGACTAGTGGAATTTACGAAAGTGATATTAGTTTTAATGTAATGACATTTTATTTGTGACGATAAGATTTTTTATAACATACCTTGTTGATGTATAATGAACACAAATTACTCGTGAATTTATTTCTTCAATTATTATCCAAAATCACCGAGGGTTTACTAGTAAGATGTGTCTGTGACATTGGTAGTTCGTAGAAAGTGAGCGTGGGCTGTTTTTGAAACGAAAATCTTACAGCGTCACTTCGGCTTACAATTACACATACTCGTACCACTATACACTTATGCTGTGATTTTATATCACAAATAGTTCGTTAATTTATAATTCATTATTTATAATATAGGTACTCGTTTTTATGTCCGAAATATACAAAATTATTGTAAAGTTGCGTTATAGTTCTATAAATTACAAAATATTTACATCATTTTATTAGTATTATTATTCTGTGGGCGAAAGGAACAACGAATAAATAAAAGAAATGCAGGTTTTCAGGAGAGCCAAAACAAAATTTTAGAATTTCATTTGTTTACGAAGTATCTCTTGACGCTTTTGTTATTTGTATCTACTTTTGCCCCAGTAGTTTTGTTTTTTGGACAAGAACGTTGAACTAAGTTGACTTGTGTCATTGTTTCTTGCCAAATTTTTCAAATAACTAATCAAGTCATTTGTCATTTTTCAAAAAATTAAAAAATAGTCTCAACTCATCAATTTTTTTGCTAACAACTCTGCACACTCAAATCAAAATACGATTTTATTAACTCATTTGTTTGTTCCTTTCGTTCGCAGTATTTAACATAAGATGTTTAATAATAATAATAATTGGATAACTTATAAAGCGCCGTTTTCGCGAATACTCACCTCGCTTGAGGTGAGTAATAAAGTAGTAGTAGTAGTAAAATTATAACTGAACTATCTACTAGCAAGAAAATGTTCACACCAGATTTTATTTTATTTGCTAAGTGTTTAATTTAGTTTGTATTGTTTTAGAAAGGATTTAGAATAGGGGACTATGACGGTTGGGTTTTAACGCGAATGGATACCAACTAACATCCCATAATTACTAAGTGAACCTCTTTGTTGATGTTATTATCTGTTATTTCAGAAATAGTGATAGTATAAGATTAACTTGAATAGGCCTCCGACCCACAAACTTTGCACATCTTTGTGTGGAGGGATTAGCGGATACGTAAAATATTCATACAGGCCTAGCTAAGATTCAAATGAGACCTCAATCGACTTTATATTTCAAAAGTTCAATTTATAGTGCAGCGTCGAGCGATATCTCACAAACCATATAAATCACACGGTATAATAAACCACCATCGATAAATTGCAACCTTGCATCTATAAGCTGAATATACTGCTCCATTTTGGGCTTGTAGCTCACTTAATTGAAATTTAACACTCAGCTAAACACAGATTCTCGCATTATTAGCGAGACAATCGAATTTACACTCCTAGTTCAATTCAATTCAATACAATTTACTTATTTAATAATATGAACATTACAAACTAAGTGTTCAAGACATACAAATTTTGAAAGTATATATATCAAAAACAATATTTAATAAATTAAAAATAACATTAAATCTGGTCAAAAGTGTAGGAGAATCCTGCTTCGGAAAACACCTTCAGACACATTGGATATATCAATACCCAAAGTGATATTGCTCAGCATAGCGGTAGCAATTTCAACAGGCATAACCATCGGCAAGTTGGTCCTGTATATCGGAATGTGAAACAATCTATGCTGACAATGTATACGGTAATTATCAGGAACACACAAACCAGTGCTCCGCATAGTTTCAGGATAATCGATCATACCGCGCAACAATCGATAAAAATGTGTAATCAAATACACCTTTCTTCTAATCTCTAGACAATTGTAGCCGAGCATACCCTGGAGAAACTCGGTTGGGTAGAGCCAAGGATAACCGTATTCTCTCATCTAGATACATCGCAGAAACTTTTTTTGGACTTTCTCCACCATAAGAGAGTACTTGCTCTCATGTGGCTGGCAAATTATTGAACCACTCTCGAGTCTACTTCGCACTAAGGAGTTGTATAAAGTTCTCAGTACGCGGGTATTCTCTAAAACCCTGGCAGTACGCAGAACAAATCCAAACATTCTCAAAGCATTACCACTGATCGTCTCTATGTGTAATACTAACCAACATATAACCTCATACAATTAGTAATACAAATTGACCCAATATTTTTAATACCGAGATTAGTAGGCTTTGACTGTGCTGATAAATATTTTTACATTATCGGATAGATTACGGCCACACTACTATTTAGGACCAAAAGAGACATTCAATATCATTGAAAGATTTGGCAGATACTTCGTGGTGCAACATTATAATTTCAAATATGTTTTATTATACTTTGTAATACACACACAATATGAGTTATTAAATTACAACTATAGTTTCGAGAGGAGCAGTCCCTCTCATCATTAGGTATAGATAATATCTATACCTGATGATGAGAGGGACTGCTCCTCTCGAGTCTCTCATCATCAGGTATAGATATTATCTATACCTGATGATGAGAGGGACTACTCCTCTCGAAACTATAGTTGTAATTTAATAACTCATATTGTGTGTGTATTACAAAGTATAATAAAACATATTTGAAAGAGACATTCAATGATCGTGATCTCCGTTGCGTCTTAATATGGAGTCGTTTGTAGTAAATCGGGTCTAACAATAATAAGACTTCGTGATCTTTAATACGTTAATTCTCAAGTCGCGAAATGTCGACTGCTCGCTAAGGCAGACGGTGAGAGAGTGGTGACCCGTCCACGCACGCGGAGCGCCGTGAATGCCGTGAAGCAACACTAGGGTACACCACTATCTCTATCATGACATCATTCACATTTTGTCCCATATGGACTTTAATCATACGTTAAGAGGATGATTAATATATCTCATGCTTTGTCCGAAAGATATACATGCATATCTGTAAATAAAACTAAAAATGTCAACTCCACTCGAGCAAAACAATAAAGAATTCAGTATATTCAAACAATAAAAAACAGAAGTAGGTACCTGCTCGTTTTAAGCTTCTCTAAAGGTTACCGCAAAGGTCCATAAAGCAACCCCAAGGGTGTTAAACTGGAAGTGGCGTATGGTTTGTGCTACTTTAATAAACTCAACTCCCTAAAATCAACAATACCATCGTGCTGCAGGCATGGTAGTAAAGAGCTCAACACGTACATGAGATTCTTACTTTTCCGCATTTTAACATTGTAGAAATTCAGCAGGTTTAGTCATGGTAGAGAAAGTCCAAAAGAAGATTCTTGGCTACAATAGTTTAGAAACTAGAAGAAATATGTATTTGATAACACATTTTTATCGATTGTTGCGCGGTATGATCGATTATCCTGAAACTATGCGGGGCACTGGTTTGTGTGTTCCTGATAATTACCGTATACATTGTCAGCATAGATTGTTTCACATTCCGATATACAGGACCAACTTGCCGATGGTTATGCCTGTTGAAATTGCTACCGCTATGCTGAGCAATATCACTTTGGGTATTGATATATTCCATGTGTCTGAAGGTGTTTTCCGAAGCAGGATGCTGCTAAACCTTTGACCATATTATTTTTAATTAAGAAAATATTCTTATTTTAATACATACATATGTATACCTTCAGAATATGTATACATTGAATATGCAGTAATGTAATGCAGCTTTTATTGAATAAATAAATTGAAATTGAAAAAAAATATTGAAATTATTTTTTCTTTACGTTTCAATAGGCCAAGAGGTCCAATTATAGAAGCGAAATACATCACAAAACACACAGGCTTCAGTAAATCACATGGATTATTGTAACCTAACCGGGAATCGAACCCGGAACCCTCGGTATGAGAAGCTAGTGTCACTGGGCTGGGCACCCACTGGGCTACGAGGGCCACCAAATAATTAAATAATAAATATTATTAGCTATTTTGATATATATATATATATATATATATATTCATAATATGTCGCGCTGATGTCGTGTCGCCATTTTATTATTAAAAGTTGTAATTTCATCAATTCCAGAACATTACGGACGTTACGGACAGACAAACTGACAAATAAATTATTATATTTTGTAAAAAAAAAAGATGCGAACACGGAATACGTGTCACATCAATATTCATACTATTTTTGATCACGAGGCGAGAGTCCTAACCACAAGACCAACAAGCTACTCTCTATTTTCTATTTAGATACTAATTTTCATTTACAAAGTTAAAATTTACTATACCAGAGAAATTACGCTCGCGTGCTATTTTAAGAACAAAGAAGAGCAAACAGTTTTAATTTTCGGGTTAAAGTAAAGGCTCTTGACAGGAGTGAAGGGAGGAACAGGGTTGATTATTAGAAAACTTAACGAGTTACGAGTGCTGCACGGGCGGGGCCGCGAGGGTGGGGGGAAGGGGTGTCAGTAGACAAAGCGGCCTCCGACCACTCAGCCGGATAATGGGGCGTGAAGCCGCCGTGTACCTACTCGCCAGGGAGGAAGCCCACCAAACATCATCGTTTGCAATCATGTTCATAATTATTTTTAATTAAAATATTTTTAAACAATTTTTATTTATCAATTAGAAAAGACACACAGAAGAAATCAAATTAACGAAAAAATATTTAAATGCCACCGGAACTCGAACCACGGACCTCACATTATATCCGGGAATGGCGCGTTATCCAATTTCGCCATGGCACTATGGTAAGTTAACGAAAATTTTTCAACCTTATAGTAAGGTATTCATGAATATTACATTATAAAAAGTGGATTGCTTTAAAAATGGAATAAAAATGTTAATTAATTAAAAAGAGACTACATATAAGGTTGAAAATTTTTCGTTAACTTACCATAGTGCCATGGCGAAATTGGATAACGCGCCATTCCCGGATAGAATGTGAGGTCCGTGGTTCGAGTTCCGGTGGCATTTAAATATTTTTTCGTCAATTTGATTTTTTCTGTATGTCTTTTCTAATTGATTAATAAAAATTGTTTAAAAATTCACAGAACTTCGTTCTGAAATTGCAAAACTTCACAATAAGAATGTGTTTCCTTTAATATAAAATATTTTCAATTGATCGGTATAAAAGTGGAAATTAACCAAAAGCCAAAATATAAAATTTTTAAATTAAGAAAAATATAGAAATCTTACAGAAACGAAGCTATGAAAATCAGAAACGTGTGTGGAAGTCTTTATACGACAGCCCAGAGCTTTCGACCTGTATATAGAGGTATCACTACCAGCCGCAAAAATCTGTTTTTAGTTCATGACTAAAGACTACAGATGTCTCAGCGTACTCCATTCACATAAACGAAAAATTCTCAGATTTATATATAGAACTTTCAAAAAATTTGACAATGTGTGGATGTTCTTACGATGGAATTGGTGAACGTTGCAACGTGTAGAGTGATCACTTGTGCCTGCTCATACGGGTTGTAAACTCTGAGCCGTCGTCTAGAAAACCACCCAAGTTTCTCATATTAATAGCTTCATCATTGTGACTATGTTAATTAATTAATTATTCCTCTGGGGACAATATCCAGTACCTGTATTCTTAGAACATATAAAAATATTGTTGAAATTTATAAACTTCAAAACCTTAATTTATATTTCAATATTTGGCGGCCCTCGTAGGCGGGCTTGATACTGGCTTCTCATGCACTCAATTCTCGGTAAAGTCTCATATATATATTTTTAATTATAATTTATTTACGTATAAGGTCTTTTGTTTAGAGATATACAACTTAAAAATGAAATAAAACACATAAAAATTGTGGTAACGTCATGGCATTGACTTTGTTGGAAATAAATAATTTTTTAACGCTTAAAATCAAGATAGAACATTGCAGTAACTAGCGAAATTTTTCTCAATAAATAATAATAAAATTGAAAATGTTCTAGTTATCATAATAAATTAACTCACATTTGTAATAATTCAGTTGTTTCAGAACTTAAAAAATTATGTCATTTTTTTAAATGAAAATTTATAAAAAATCGAGTGTATGAGCATTTGCAATCGATTTCATGATCATATTTTTATTGAAATTAATGTATTTTGCACCAATGATATGTCATGAAAGTATCAATCATTAGTATCTGAACAATAGTAATTATAAAGCAGAAAATCTATTTTTCTGTAACAAAAAGTACTCTCAAACGGTGCATCATCAAGGCATATGTGTTGTGATGATGGACCCGAAAAGTCGGATCATCATAACAAAAACAAAAAAAAACAGAAATATCGTAGAAACCGGCAGAATATCACAGAAAACTCAAAACAGGAAATTCTGAACGGCCGTGAAAATCTAATAACATTCTTAACACTTTTGCGGTCCTTCAATAACCCCTAAATATTCAATTTTTCCTTCGAATTCGAAACATGGGATTTCTTAGGCGTACGGTTATTTAATTTCAGCCAATCATAAGCGCTCGGTAAACTTATGGCCAATCACAACCCCTCCCACTTTACACGGTTACTTTATTTTTGCAACTTCACCGCGGAAACTTCCTGTTATTGGCTCTTGAAAAGTTTGGTTTCCTAAGTGTCATCCACTAATTTATCAAAGTTTAAAATTTTACCGATGTTCTTCCTTCTTTACTGAAGAAGTTTCTATTTTCGTATGTTTTCACTTTGGACCGACAGGAGGTCGACTGAGAATTTTATAATTTATTATTATTTAAAGAAAATACGATTTCAGATGCATCATTGCGTGACATTAAATTAAATAAAGATATTACATACATTTAACTTCTTCAATTGCTGCAAAATGACTTGGTGGTAACATTATTTATATAATTAAGAACGTTGTGAATACAGGGTTATTTTGAAAATATTAATAACCTCGCAGGACTATATTCTTGCATTGATTATTGATCGAAAATGTCCACGCAACCATGACCTAATGTCAATAGTTATGTAGATATGCGACATCAAAGTTTGCATTTTTATTTCGATATTTCTAACTTATTTTTTGTAAAACATTGCACTTTTTATTAAATAGAGATGTAAACACGGAAAACGTGTCACATCAGTATTCTTACTATTTTCAAATTAAGCTAAACGCCTGTGCTATGAATATAGGACTAACTTGCTAATCTGGAGTGAGATTCGAACCTGCGACCTTTGGATCACAAAACGAGAGTCCTAACCACAAGACCAACAAGCTACTCAAATCATATTACTTATATCATCATAATAATACTTAAATCAGTGACTTATCAAATATGAAAAATTCATTCCCTTTTATACAAGTCAAATAAAATAATAAAAAATCTTTGAATTCCAATTGGAAAATACTCCAACTGTAATTTTGCAGGGTTTTTTTAATTTTATTTAACTTATTTGAATGAATTTATCGTAATCGTTATAAGTTACTGTACTGATATTTCAACGTTTTGTAAAAAATAAGTCAGAGAAATATTGAAAAAAAAATGCAAATTTTAATGTCGCATATCTCCACAACTATTGACATTAGGTCATGGTTGCTTGAACATTTTCGACTCATGATCAAGACAGGAATATAGTACTTCGAGGTAATTAATGTTTTCCAAATAACCCTAATATTTCGCAGTATTGAAATCTACACCCCGGAGTAGGCCTCCGTTTTAGCTCACGAAGCGTCGATACCCGTGAACAAGTCGAAAGTCGAGCGCGAAAGCCTCCGCGTGCCACGAGCACACAAGGCCGGTAATGGCTTATGCATTGTGATTTTTCCGGAAGTTTCCGTCGCTGCGTGGAAAGATTTACAGACGAAGCTGTATTTCAGTCACGGATTTTACTGTAACACTAGCTGTTACCCGTCAAAAATGACGAAACTTTGACGGTTCCTACAGAACGAGTATTTATTTATAAAAAAAAATGTTACGTACATTACACGAAGTTGCGGACAGACAGACAGAAAATGAAATTATTATCATTGGAATAAATAAATAAAATAGTCCGCTTAAGTCATAAAAAATATGTTTCTTTTATTCATTTCTCATTGAAATACTCATTTTAGTGAAGAAAATTTATAAAAAACAGATATATTTTTGAAGATAGATTTTTTATACGATATGTTCGCAATAAATTTTCAAAATGTAAAAAAAATTAAGAACGCAATTACTGGATTTTGTCCCCAGAGGGATCGTCATTAATTAATTAAGATTAATTACAGATGTTTCACAGAGATGAAGTTATTTATATGGTAAAGTATGTATAGAGGTCTTTTTTTAAGAGTCTATAGGGCTTACGTTTTTTCGTGTTTTTGTTGGCTGGCTTTCGTGGTCACTTTATGCAATTTAACGTTCATCGATTCGACCCATTATCAAATACACAAATAAGTGAGCGATCGTTGAGATTCCCTGTGTTGTGTTGAAAGTGGATTCTTTGGAATTGATGTTGAAAGTGGAACTGTTCCTCATCTGATGAGGCAGTGCTTACATGAAGGATAGAAGACGAAGAAAACCTAAATATCATCAGCATCACCCGTTTGTTTATAACTGATGGGTTTTTTTTTCATTTAATCTGTATCAATATTATTGTAACACATCCTAAAAAACTGTATATATATTTTGTCTGTAGAAACAGTATGCATACTCACACAATTATATTATTATATAATATTTACGTTTCATTATTAAGTTCTTTTTTACTTTTTTTTCCTGTTTGTTAAATAGTCTTGATATTACGTATTTTTTTCCGGTCTCCGTAAAAATTGTAAGATTTTTTTGTTAATTTTTCGTTTTTTTTTCTTTTCTTATATGTGTGTTGTATTTGTGTTTTGAATCTTTCGTCTGTTTATTCTTCTAGAGTCAAGTTACATTGTAACTGTTTTTGTTTTGGTAAGAGTCAAGTTACATTGTAACTGTTTTTGTTTTGGTAAGATGTCACACATTATGAATAGATTTTCCGTTTGGTTCTTACAATCTTCCATTTGTATTTTGTTTGCTATCGTTTTTAATATTTTTAATTATTATTTTTTTATTCTGTCTAAATATGACTGAAATGTTAGACCATAACTGCTTCGTCCGTAATTTATGATCGAATCTACCATACTGTAGTATAAGCAGTAATGTGTGTGTCTAGGAATACAGTATTTTAATTAACTATATATACAATCATAGACTATAGTCAAAATAGTAGTTATGGACTCAACAACGAGAAATTCATTATTACGTTAGTCTCTGACATTGATTTATGATACTATTATTATCTATTTTAAAGGGATAGTTTTAAAAGTTCATACGGCTTAAATACTCGGCATTATGCAAATAATTTTCTCCTTCTACGTTCTCATATTATACTCGCATTCATATACACTTAAAGCGTGTAAAACGATACAATCTGAAATAGTATCGTCTTTGAGTTTCTCTACAATGCCGACCGATATTTCTCCTGTCACGTCAGGACCTTACAAGGAGATCGTTATATTATACGCAGCTGGTAACCGGAGCCCCCTCCTCGAAAGGGGCGAGCCGGAGCCGTCTCAATTAATCAAGTCACTCATTAATGTAAGAAGGAAAGGGTGAAATGCAAGATCACTCCCAGCTAACCCACCCTCAATAAAAGCCCCGACATGACCGAATACTGTACGAAGTGTTTGCCTAACAAAACTTACAGTTTTTGTATATAGTACGCTCGTTGGTCTGATGATTAATGTACCCGAATAGTGATCTTGTCCTAGTGATAGTTGATCCAGTGGTCGTTGGTTCAAGCTTCATTTTAGAACAAGTGTGTAACTTTGTTCCATCTCATCTCATCTCATCTTCTTCTCCCTGTCCTATTCGTGTCGGGGACCCATTGCGTTGGCAAGGCGCCTCCATTCGTCCCTGTCTTCCTCACCCTTTCCTTACACAGTTTCTGAAGTTGCCTTACCGAACTGTGTCTGGGGCGACCTTTTGGACGTCTTCCCTCAGGAATCGCACTGAGTATTTTCCTAGGAATTCGGTCATCAGACATTCTTAGTACGTGCCCAAGCCACCTCAGTTGTGATTTTTTAATGAAGAGTAACAGTGGTTCAATGTTTAGATCGTCTCGGATCGTCGAGATTCTTATTCGATCCCATTTCGTAATCCCTGCCACTCCTTTCAAGTACTTTATTTCGGCTGCTTGGACTCTAGAGCGTGTTTGTTCATCGTTTAGCATCCATATCTGGTGACCGTACGTAAGCGTCGAACTTTGTTCCAAAATAGTTAAAATGTTAAATTGTTACGGAGAATTCCGTGATCGCATTTCCAATGTCCGCATTAGCACTGAACTGCCGGTCTGAAAAGACGTGTTACGATATCGTTTTGACATTTGAGTGAAAAATCAACCTCCCTCCTCCTTGAAAATGAGTAGTTCGATCTTCTCAAAGCATCGAAGGTACCACGATCCTACTCAGAACCAACTGATGCAGCATACCCGCGATTTTGCCTCCTAATAAACAGAATGAAACAGAGCTAGTCCAAAATTCTTAACATGTAGATTTCTATATATATTACGAGTCGAAAATGTACCATGAAGTGTCTAATATCAATATGTACTTAAATATTTTTGATTTATCTTCCTTAAAACATTGGATTTTAATTGAAGTAACTTATATCGAATATTTAAAATTCATTCATGTCAAATAAAATGGTTTTTAACCTTGCAGAATTTAGAAATAGATTTTTTTGCAAGGTTTTAATATTTTTTAATAACAAGGTTCTATTTGACTTGTATTTAAAAAATGCGTTTTTAGTATTCTGTATCGTCATAATCGTAGAATAACGACGCATGTGATTTTTTCCAAGTTTTCAGGAGAGCAGATTGAAGTTTTATTTACATAAGGACACTTTATGTCATAGCTCGATAACTACAAAAGATTTTCCTTTGAAACTAGGATTAGTTGTTTAAAGTTGATATCTTTTAAACCTTAAATATAGTCAGCGCAGTACAACGACGTTTTTACACATCGTTATACCGACTTAGTATAATGATGGTTAAATAAATGAGAAAAAACACACTTTTTTATACCATTTTAACGATCCAAAAAAGTCAATATGGAATTTTTTGCACATCCGTCATTGTTCTACGATCATGTCAATATGTCATTTTGATTCTAACATTCGACGTTTAACAGAAAATTAGTCAGAAATATCTTAAAAAAATTACAAACTCGCGTTAAATTTTCGACTTCAAACTTGCTCTGTTACACACCATTTTTTTTTTTCTTCGACAATCTTCTCGTATATTTGCTTACAGCGATGGCTCTTAAGCACGTTGCGTTTGCATTGTTTTCGCGAAGCTTTTAAATTCCTTGAGATTCGTACGGATACAAGACAGAATCTGCAACACTGTTTTAATAAAAAATTTACGGTACAGTTTAATAAAAATTTAACGGATGAAATTAAAATTCCTCCCTTGAAGGAAGCCGCATTATTCAAAATATAACCCTTTCAGCTGCTCGCGCGGGTGGCTCACCGATCCGTGTGCACGACGCGACTGGCATGCTTAACATCTCAGGGGTTAATTTATTTTATTACCGCGGCATCTAGCGAATAAAGTTATCATTATATCCAAGGTATATTCATATTCAAGGTATTCAGAAACTAAAAAAAATATCGTGTAATAAATAAAACTAAAAAAATAACTATTCGAAAATATACTACTTTTTAAATAATTTAATCTAAATTATACGTATAATGTTTATTGAATTAATATCTAATACATAGTTTAAACGTTCTTCCTCACCCAAATACGTAATTGTTTTCAGCTAATTAGAAATATATAATTAAAAGTTTACAGGACAGATGGATATCAGATAACCGTAACCGAGTACCTACGCAATAATTAGGAAAAAAAAATTAAAATATCTAAAATAACATGGCGTCTCTTTAAAAAATAATAATTAGAAAAGAATAATGACAAGAGAAAACAGTAGATATGTCAAATATCTGCAGTAAAAATTTTAAATTATTTATTTATCAAATTGCAATCTTATTTGATCTAGCGTCAAGTGCCTTGTGACGGAAATTCGTCAGGATTTATTGAAAATACTATCGATAACCCGTCAAAAATGACGGAACATTAGTTCGCGTCTTTGCTAAGCCCTGGTATATATTTTATAGCATCTTTTTGGCGCTCCACGGAAAGGCGGCCGTAGCAGCATGCGTGAAATGGCCGGTTCGGGTTCGATGGCCCGGGGCTCAAGCCCCATCTCCAGGCATTTTATTTATTTTTTTAACCGTGAAGTTACGGGGAAAGACGTAATTATTATGTTTAATTATAAGAACTACCTGCAACCCAAGTTTTTGCTAAGCTCTAATAAATATTAATTTATAGCATCTTTGGCGCTCCACGGAAAGGCGGCCATAGCAACATTTGTTGAACGAGCGGTTTGGGTGTGCTGGCCCGGGGTCCAAGCCCCATCTCCGGCCGTTTAATTTAGTTTTATTAGCCGTGAATTCGAACGAAATAACGGACGTTACACAAAGTTACGGGGATAGACAGACAGATGGACGGATGGACAAACAGCGAAAAAATTATGTTTAATACTGATGTGACATGTAGAATCGAGAAGTTCTTCGCTTCGCTTCGACAACTTTAATTGTTACAAATATTTATATTTACAATCTTCCAGTATTTCGCATATTGTCTTACATTTCTATTCTCAAGTGACATAACAAAATTAATAAATTATCTGAAATGATGTATGTATACGGGCGATCACGTTACGAATTAGATGCAAACGATACTCGCTTCCTGGGTCTGCTGGAAATAATACGTCGCGCTGCAAATTGAAACTCAAAATCGATTGAGGAGATTAATAATTCTGAACCAAATTTATACAGCGATACTCTCGCTAAAGCTCCCGTAGTTCCACGTATTAGTCACGAAGCTTAGGATATTTGATTAAATCTTAACATAAATCACCGAAAACAGCTCGTGCTGCCCCAACGCCGAGCAGGTAGCATGATTATTGCATATAAAAGTAAATATATGAAAACCAAATTACTAAGCAAACCACTAGTTGAATTAATCTTTACGTAACAAAGGCTTGCGGCTCCTGTGTGGCGTGCGTGTTACCAAATTTATGTAATTTTTTAGATAGCCAAATGTACGAATATTTTGAGAATTTTCACGCGTATCAGAAACATGTACCCGTACGTATTTTGATTATGTCAATGAAATAGTTGAATGTTCACAGCGATAGATTTGAACCATATTTATTTTGGCAATGAAATATTAAGTATTTTAACGAACGCTATATTTCTTAATTGTATTTGTTGATATGCGACACTCTTAATTGTGTTCTGAGTAGTATTTTTAATATTTTTCTCATAAATACTTTACTATGTAATCATGTTATCTTCATAATGTTCATAAAATATTTTGACTTTTTACTTTGATTTAACACAATTTATTAATCTCTATTAGGGTTAACAATGACCTATTGTCAGATTGTTAAAAAAAATATTTTAATTAAATTAAACATAAAAATATTAATATTTTTAATTAAACATAAAAATAAATATATTAATATTTTTATTTTAATATATCTTTATATTCATATCATATATTATATAATAATTATTGCCTACCTAACATAAATTGGCGTGCGGCGAGTTTAGAACTAAAACTCGCCCCGCCCACACCCGGCGGTAACCCCTTGCCCTGTCATTCGGTTCATTCTCGTCTTTGAGCGCGTGCTGTGCATCTTGATTACCAATATACACTGAATTATTATGTCCAAAACAAGTTTTAAAATTTTGCGAAGCTGAAAAAGCAAATAATTAACCGATAATACCGTTTGATAGTTTGACAGATAGAGCGGCCGCCGCGGGGCACGCTGTTACCCAACCAAATTTCTATTGAAGGCTCTGACACTGGTCACCGGACATTCAGTACATTATGTATTGTGTAATAAATTTACACCCTGGCAACTTCTGTTACGCGACAGTGACGCCCTCCTTCGCACGCCAGGTATAGTGGTACGGCTATAATATATATTAGCTTTGTTGTGAAAACGACAAATATTTAAAACATTTTAGACAAGAAATAATTTTTAAAGTTTGTACTCATTGCAATGGACAAAATCGGTCAGCAAAATTTTTGTATAATAATTTCTCATTTAATTAATTTCAGCAAACTTTTATCTTAACGTCCTTCGTATGTTATTTTTGACAAGCTGCCACCTGGCGATTCGATCGAGAACTAACGTTTATTCACAATTATAATTTTTGCGAGTCACCTTCCAAACAATCTATTTTTACATATTTACCAATCTAAAATAATATTTTTTACAGTTCGTCGGTGATGGTGTTTGCTCTTTACATCTGACAAGACAATTAAGAGGATTTTCCAATGGTTGAAAATATATTTTAATGCGTTAAAATTGTTACGCCATATTTTTCTTGGAAAATTATCTGAAAAAAATCCCGGGATATATAAAGGAAAATTTATGGGTTTAAATATTAAACAGGGCAAGTTTATAATTAGTTTTCGAAATTTTAAATCTACTAATCTCACTACTTCAGGGATTTTTTACTTCAGTGTTCATCATTCTTCAGGGAATATCTACCAGCATTGCGGTGGACCGTGGGAAGTAAATTTTATTTTTGTTTGATATTAAATAATGACTTCATCATTTATGGTTTTCATTTTGGTTTCAAACTTTGTAAGTTTTGCATTATTACTTTGGGAATTTCATTAACGGTTATTTATTTCACAATTTATAAGTATGATATTACAAACATACAAATGGCCAAACTCCAAAGTTGTCTGCCAAGATTAATTGTGAATTAATTATTTATAATCTTAATTAACAATTTTTTTATTTAATATATGCTACAAATAAAATTCTCACATATTTAAATATCAAATTGACATTTTGGTTAATACTATGTAGTCATGTAGACCTCATCAGTGAAGATTAAAATTGAAAATTAAAAATTAATTAACATTAGTTAATTACTCTCCAAATCCTGTATTGCATATTTGTGCATACTAATTTAGAAAACGCATCAGAAATCATACCTGCATACAAGGTGCAAATATCACGAATCGGAAACAAACAAAAGAAATTTATCTAATACATCGTCTTATCCTGTTATTGTAATATAATCTTCTTTTTTTTCCCTTCACTCTTTTTCACAATTTTAATGCAATTTAAAAATGTATAATTAAGACTTATTTCTAAACAACCCTACTTATGTACGGTGCTAGCTTTTCCAGACATTTTTCAAATACAATATAGGTATGTAATTATTGTTCTATCAATATATCATACTATTTATATATGCCATGCAAATACGATGCTGTTACTACCATTGAAAACCTTTACTTGGTTTTTATTCTCATTGAGAAGATGCATGAGAAGATGTATGAGTGTAGCCGAAGCAAAAGTGGTGTGCCAAGATAGAAAAATATGGCGTTTTATTCTCTCTGCCTACTCCTGCGGGGAAACGGCGTGATTGTTAGTTAGTTAGTTAGATTTCTTTGAATTTATATAGCTATTCTTAGTTGTTGGTTTTTTGAATAAATATAATAAAATAAAATTTAGTTAAGAAGCCAACATGGTTTTATGAAATAAGATTATAACAAAAATACAAAAATTATATTTTCATCTAGTTAACAGTGAAACTCAGCAATGTTTTCTTTAACAAATATTTGTAAAAGGATGTGGATTTTAGGAAATTCCTTGTGTACTTAACCATTATTTTATTTTTCAATAAAATACGGGTAAAATACACTGCCTTAAATTCTTTTCTGCGCGGCAAATCATGCTGAAAAAGTTAGAGGACTCTACGAGAATCATTATTCACGAATGATTTATCGCAAGTGCCGGCGAGGACCGGGTAAGTGTTGTAGGAGTAGTATGACTTAATATCCGTCAGCTTCGTCTTTCGGGTAAGCTCTGTTATTCTATTATGGAATTTTACAGAAGATTCAAACTTCGTAGCTCGTGGCGTACGGCTTGTCTCTTTCTTACCAGTGTCTCTTCAGAATCCTTTTCTCAAATATTTCACTCAATTTTCGCAAATTTTTCAACGGCTTAGACGGGTTTTGTGAAGTGAGTTAAATACGTATATTCTTTTTCGGAATAAACAATTCAAGTATACAATAAATAAATCCTGAGTTATGGTTATGTTCTACTGAAATAATTCGGATGTGTTACAAGACGTTTCGGTATAATGGAGATACTGATGGTACAAAAAATCTGTGAGGGAGCCCTTCCCCATGAAATATCAGCTAATTTAACACTTCAGGAAGCTGTCAGGAATGCTGCAGATCGGAACAGACGATGCCAGATAGTTTTAGCTGTGATGTTATCTATATCAGTGACCATGATTGCTCTGCTATCGAAGAAGAATAAGAAGAATTATTTAACAAAGATTTATTTATATTGTATCACTAACAACTACCAAAATCTCGTCAACCAATTATCGAAATCTTCGGAAATATCTTTTTGATGACATATCTGTCTTAGAAAAACAGAACTGGAGAAAAAAAACAAAACTTGTAATGGAGATCAAGCCAGGAAAATTCTTGAGCATAATTTTTATTTAACTTTTTTTTTTTTTTTTTTGGCTTTTTTACAGCCATATAATTAATTAATCTTGAAAAAAAACAATTACTTATGTACAAAGTCTTGGGCCAATTACAAGAAAACACATATATACAAGAATATTATACCAGGATCGAAAAAAAAATAAGAAAAAACAATATATCAAATAGTGTGTCAATATGTCAATTTGTGTGAGTGTGTGTATTTGTGTGTTTTTATATGTTCGTGAGTGTATGCATTTTTATGTGTTCGTGTGTGTGTTCACATGTGTGGGAAGAAAAATGTCATCACCTAAGGGAAATCTGCAAAGGCCGCGTCATAGATATCTAGAGAGTAGTATAATGGATAATAGAGCTAACAGTGATGATAATTCTTGGTCTGTATACTCAAAATTACCCGATTTAAAGAGTATTTCTTCTCATTCTACCTGAAATCCTATCTTAAATTTAGGCAACACATGTACCCACTAATTTGAGAAATATATTATACACCATTCCTCAGAAAAATACAAAGGTTAAAATTCAGATACGTAGCTTCGGGCAGTACTCTTCTAGCAGGCTCAAATCAGAAAATAAAAATTGTTTCTTGAAATAAAAACATCGGGAACATAAAGTAAATTTCAAATATTTGGAACGTTGGCGCTGGTTTTCACATTTTCATTTGATATTTTTTATACCTCTTTCAATAATTAAAAATGAAAACTTTATTAAATCATCCCTGTGTTTGCAGAGAAGCGGGTGTCCATACGATAGTCGCGAACTTTTCAAGCGGAAATGCCACGGGAACGATTTCGAAGCTCTGTGAAATAATAAAGCTTAAAGCGTTCTCGGAGCTTTGCTAGATCGGCTGAAGTAATTTGGTATTTCGGGATTAAGCGTATCATCTAAAATTCTATTATGTAAATTTCAGAAAAAGAAGAACAATTTTTGATAGAATTTGTAATAATTTCTCAAGCGAGACCAATATTTTTAATAATATTAACTTTTTGAAAGTATGCAAATATTCCCTCGTATTTTTATTCTATCGTATTATATTCGTATAAGTAAAGATACCCATGCAAATAATAATATGTAAATTCTGAAATAAATAACGTCGTTAAGGATTGCCACAGCAAAAACAGTGTGGTGAAATAATGTAGGCTTCCGTTATAGGTCTACAAAAATTTCGTCATGTGAGCGTAAATTGCACGTCATCATGACGTATCGCGTAAACCCGTAGTACAGTCATGCCCACATATTGACCATTGCTCAACCAATCTCGCTTTTACTAGTGCATCTCTTTTTACACGGGACCCACAATATTGAAAACTATTAGAGTAGTACACATTTCATATTTTATCATACACAACCCTGATATACTTACTTGTTTACAGAATTGTTGACTGTGAACATTTTAGAAGGCTCCCGGTTCTAACTTTTACCAATAAATTCGTCACCAAACTATATTTTAGCTGTGGTTCATTGGAAACTTTGGGAAAAATAATATCAGGTAGATGTTCTTATACATACAAACCAAAATAACCCATTTTATAGAAAAATTACACATAATATTTTTATCTTACATTAAAAAATTAATCACATTACAAACTTTAATTAGGTTAATAGCTAGTTTTGTTATTAATTTAAACAAGTAATTTGTTGACTTGCGACTAGTGCTCGATGTTATCCGGAATTCAATGATAAGAATATTTATTTAATTTGTTCCGGATCCTAAAGAATAATTATGCAAAATTGAGAAAAACACACTTCCGTAAAAAAAAAAAGGATGTGAAGTCACCGGTTTTTGAGATTTACTCAATATTGCTTACTTGAATCATATTTTAAAACATTCCGTTCCGTAAATTACATGTTCATTATTCAATCAATTCGTCAAAATTAAGCTCTACATATAATAAAGTTATATATAATAAGATCTATATTCAATAAAGTATACTTTTAAGATGCTTAATACGCGTGTTATCCGGAACACAAAAAATCTTAAAATACGTAAAATATTCCGCAGTATAAATGATTCTAAAGATAACAAAAAAAAATAATAAATATATAAGTAAGAGAATGACTTTTCGGTTTACCTTCCACAAAACAAAAGTGAACAACATTTGCAAGATGACGTAACAGGATCACCACAGTCTCACTTCCCGAATGGTGGGTAAACTATTCCCGGATTTTATTGTAAACAAATTTCCAGCATCTTGAGAGACGCTACGCTCCCAAGAAGCTATTCGCCTCCCGATCGGGAGCAAATGCAATAATGTCAGCGCCGAAGCAAACTGGCTTCTTTGTGATCTTTTGCTTGAATGGTTTCTGGAGACGTAAGCTGGTATTCCCGAAATTTCTTTATTGAAAGAACTAAGATCTATGACGAAAAATCTCTTCGTAATTTTTATATATATATATTTTTACATATTGAATTCATTTCGTTATTTTATCACAGAAATGTATTTAATACTAATTTAATCTAACATATTTTTAATCTATCTAACTCTAGTTTCACAAAGAAAATCATTTTGTTGTTTTCAAGTTCATGTTTTCATGCTAGTGACTTTGTTTACTACTCAAAAAGACAAACCCTTCAATTAAAATTTTAGTGTTAGCCTCTTAAATATTTCTAGGTATTGAACAAACGGGCATTCATTTGTAAAGATCCTTCAAATATTTAAACCGTTGAAAATTTTTTAGAATATTTAAACAACTTTCTCGTTTAATATATTATTAATTTTTTACGATCGTTGAAATATTTGCACAATCGTTAGAAGAAATTATTTTACAAAAAAACAAAACATCTGTGACATCTTAAACCACTCAATGTTTAAGAGGTTACAGAATTTATTATATTAATTTGTGCCTTGGCCATTTCAAAAAGGGGGGTAAAATGGCTAAACTTTTTCAAAATAAAGTCATTGGATCATGATCTGGCGAAGTTTTTCTTACTGACCAAACCGCAATGATCTATTGAGAGCACATACTAGAGAACAATACGAAAAACAGAGAAACAAAACTAGAAAAAATCGAATTAAATATGTATACACTCATTAATAGCTTACTAACTAACCATCATGCCTTTTCCCTAGGGTGTAGGCAGATGGAGATACATCAGTTTTATTTTATTTTAAATGTTGTATAATAAAAATCTTATATAAAATATTATCACCATCATCTTCATCCCCTTATCCTAGTTGGGTCGGGGGCCCAAAGACTCGACAGGGTACTTCCATATTCCCCTACCTTACGAGTCAACCAGTCTAGACGACCCATTCTGTTTTCATACACATTTTATGTTGCTTCTCCCAGCTTAATCTGGGGTGACACGACGGCCTTCTTCCTTCCGGGGTTGCCAAGAGGATTTTTCTTGGTATTTGTTCCCCTGGGATTCTTAGCACATATCCAAGCTACCTCATTTGTGATTTTTCTATGTGTAGAAGTAGGGGCTCAATACCGAGTATGTAACTTACGTCAGCACTTCTCACTCTATCCATCAGTGTAACTCCCACTACCTTCCTTAGTAAACTCATATTGGCAGCCTGGATCCTTGCTCTCACTCTCTCTATCAGGATCCAAATATTAGGGTGGGCCTGTACACAGATTTGAAAACAGTCAGTTTTGTCTTGAAACTAAGCTCGGATTTCCTAATCATCGTGCTATATAGAGAACGTAGAACGCCGACTGCAGCTCCGATTCTCCTATTTTACTTTCCTGCCTTCCGTCGCTAGAAAATTTCATACCAAGGTATTTGAATTTTTTGACCTCAGCACAGACAGCAGGGTCTCCTGTATGCTGACCGAACATTGCTCTTGGTCTCTTCCTACGACCATAACCTCATAAAATATTTTATATGCAACTAAATTATAAATAGCTTTGCAGTACATACGTCTTCGTATATACATTTCCTGCATTCAGTGCTCTTCTTCCAGCTCCTGGCTTCACATTTGTATACATACTTATGTGCGGGTTGGTATTGTCTGAATCGACCTCTGGTATGAGATCGAGAAGCTACCCCCTACAATGCTGCTTCTTAATGTTGATGGGGTCACCACCCTGTATTTTATCAGAGTTCAGGGATCTCTTGTGTCGTCGCTGATGAGAATGAAGTCGCGGTCAGTTTACAGAATTTATTTATGTAAAAAAGCGTATAAAAAGTACAAGTGTAAAAATGTACAAAACAACGTAGAGTAAGACTCTAATCGGCGAGAGCCTTCGGCCTATGTCAAGATCACTCGCGAAGTGAAATAATGTGTGTTGTGCGTCAGGCTTCTTATAGTTGATCCACACAAAGGAATTACGAAGTCCCCTTTCCTCTGTGCTGATACAGAGGGATACTCTGCCCTCTGTTCTGCCGCGTGCCCGGTTTCCACGGCCCGCGGCTGCTGCATCTTTGGTTGTGTTGGCAGATTCACCTGGTGTGGTATATACAAGCGTGCCGGGCGCCAGGATTAGCCTTTGATACTGAAACGTGTCGCTATGGGCGTGTACCTGTCACATAGGTGCGTCGTCGATGTGTGTGTGTCCTAGATGGGCGGATATCTGTATTGTGGCATGAATTCCACACTTCCATACATCAGTATTGGTATCAGAACTCTATTTTTGGTCAACGTCACGGAACGCTAGTCTTCCCTCAATCGACTACACCTATTCATTCGGCGAGAGAAATTCTGATAAATTATGAAAACAAAATCGCGAAACAATTCTTTTTCAGTTTTCGTGGCAATTTTAGTTTTTCTTTTTATTTTTTCAGAAGTGTTAGCAAAAAATGAACATTTTACTCTCTATTGTTCAGAAGTAGAATTCCAACCTCGGGATTTGTGGTCCGGAAGAGGCGGGAGAGATTTTAACTAGCCTCGGGCGTTGGGTAATTTTTCATTTCACTGTACATAATATGAAAACAAGCAAAAATCTTTTGTTGACTCCTGGCCTAGATTACCCTTACACTTTTTAAAACAGTTATTTAATACTTATATATTTTTTCTAAAAACAATAATCTGTTAATTCTCACAGTGTGTAAATTCAATTTTATAAAATGGTTTATATTTTTTCAGGCCTTTATTTGTACCTATATGTTTATTAGTATTTTACCTGTGACTTTATTCGATGAAATGAAGGAATTAATAGGATTGATATAAACATTGTTTCATAATAATATATTTTTTACTTTTTATACAGAAAAACTAATTTTCTAAATACAATATGTTGATATTAATTGTCTATGTAAACAAAAACGAAGAGTTTGAAAACCATCCAAAATTGAAACAGTGCCTTCCAATGTTGATGATTTAAGTTATTTTATGTGAGTTATTTTACTACAGTGTAAGTTACTTTACTCATTTTCAACGGTTAATACCGATTCATTTATATAATCTTGACTTCAAGATCTTGAAAAACTATAAACTAGATTAGAGTATTTATTTTCAACTAAGTAAGTATGCCAAAAAAAATATCATGGAAAAAAAGTATACATGGAATATTTTTTTATGGTCGTGAAGCCAACATTACGGAGATATGTCGATAGCCAACAAATATCTTTAAAGAATTCAAAATGAATACAGTTCTAAACCATTTTATTTGTAAATCATTATTTTATTTTTCGATAGCTTTAAAAAGTTTCGTATTTACATGGTGATTTAAATTATTATACTGTAGGTATTATTCCCACGCTTTAGAAAAACATTAAAACTTAATTAAACGCTACTTAATAATTTTTATATTAGTCTCAATAATGTGTTATTAATATTTATTATTTGTGAGAGGCGGCCGCTTGTAATAATTAAACTTCCTTATACAAAAAGCAAGGAAAGAGAATACATGTCAGGCAATAACATTAGCTCTAATAGAGCATAACACAAAGTAAATAGCAAATAAAATATAAGTTAGTATACAGAAAATAAAAGGAAATACATAACAATATATAGTAAGAACATAGGAAGTAGGTGTAATACAAGTATTCAAACAGTAAAGATACAGTAGATATTAGTTGTACGATGCGTGGGTATAGACAAAAGAACACTTCATATACCACATCAAACACTTCACAAAGAGAACTTGAAACCTGGCACATAAAAAGATGCGAGATGTAAGTAATTAACGAGAAGATAATTAGTAGATATTTTTAGAAACGACCTCCTAGTTTGATATTGAACACTTTTTCTATAAGTCTCAACAACGTCTAACTATTCAAATCCGTTTGCTAGTCTAGGAAGTCACTGGAGTGGAGAAGTGAAATATAGTTAGCGGCCTTCACAGTCTTCAAGGTAAAACCTGCATAGCTTCAAGTTTCGAGGAATGAAACACGCAAGCAGAGACGTTCCAAAGGATGAAAACACTCAAAAATTCCGATTACTTTATGAAAAATGCAAGATCTGTCACTATTCTTCTTGTCTCGAATTTTTCAAGAAAGCAAAATGATCCATGAATGAATGAGTAGAAATTCCAGTTGAAGTAAGTTAAAAGATTAATTAATTTTGAAAAGTCCTTCCTTAGTTTTAGTCGTGATTTTATTGGGTTGTATTCTTACTCAATTTTTCACACCCAATGCACTTTCACATCGTCCGCAGCTTTCAGTGTTTCTCTTTCATTTTATTCTTCGCTGAAGTCAGCTTTGACATTTGAATTGACACAATTGTGGGCAGATTAATTATTAAAATAAAACACAAATCACTTTGTTTTCACCACTTCATTATTAAATAAAGTGGTGAAAACAAAATGTTTTATGTTTTATTTTAAGAATAATGTCACCACAAAGTTCAAGCCTTCATACAGAAGAAAAAATATTCTTCGAACAGCTTGATTAATTATGTTTGTGCGAACACTGAATATAGACAAAATTTCTGATATATATTTGTGTAAGGATTATGTTTGCAAATTTGACTATAACAAAGCTTGCTTACTAGTGTTAACAGTTAGTTTGTTTGATTATGTTAAAGGATCTCAAAGAATATCCAAAAGATAAGATACAACAATACTAAACGAAATCTTAACACTTGTTTTGGCAATACAAAAAAAAAAAAAAAATTTTTAATTTAAAAAATCAATTTTACTCTCTAAAATATTAGGCGAATAACGAACTCCAATATAAAGTACCTACATATATTAATAAAAAACTAATTTTAATTTTTTCTAAGACACGCTGCTTTAAAATAGCTCGTATATTTGAGTCCAAACAGGAATTTTTTAACTTTTAGTAATATTTCTACACAAAATTCTCTCAGGTCTTTTCTAACCTTTGATTTTTTATCCGCTATTTCGGCAGACATTCTTCCATCGCATAAACAAGAAAATTCCCAATTTGAATAATTCAAGTTTAGGGTGTAAAGGGCGAGTTTTCGCTGGCAGAATATTGAATTTTGAAAATAATTTATTTCTACAGAATTCGTAAAAAAAATTAACAAATATATAACAAACTGCGCTTGATTGATTAACTACACGAATTGTTTGAGACATAAATTTATTTATATATTTATTTTTACATTCAGTTAAATAATATTTCTCTTGATGACATTAATATTAAAAAATCAAATGTTCATCGCAATTTTGCATTATTTTTTTTTTCTTACACAATCGATTTATGTGATTAATCAATTCAAATTATGATAAGCATATCTAGAAAAGAATGTATAAATCTGTGCATTCTGTCAATATTGATTTGACTTAACAATTTAACAAACACAATTTAATAAAAATTATCTGAATTGTCAATTAGTAAATTAACAGAATAGTCGGATCTTTACATGATGCAATATAAATTATCACATTTTTTTTAAACGGAAACTTCTTAAGACCACCTTGAATTTTTTAAATATATTTTGTATATACTTGTCCACATATTCTATACCTATTTATTCAGTGAAGCAGGCAATATGAATAACAGACCACATAGTGAAACACGCAATGTTTATGGAGCTTCATCGACAACCAGAGAAAGATCAAAGAACTCCTGAATGACTCAATGCTCCAAAGTATTACAGAGAAACGGCCTGGATGAAAGCGATATTCAGAACCGAAGAAGATACAGCCTGAGAACGAGAACAGCCGACGCCAACAGCCTGCCTAGTCACCCAGTACCTAGGCAATGAGTTGAGACAGTGCAAGGAAGAAGAAGATTCTTTATTTATTCATTTTATTTATTATTTAAATATTTTTATGATTAAAACTCTTTGTGCTGTTATGCTGCTACTGAATTTTTTTAGATGAAAAGAAATATATTTTGAAAGATTTTTCATACACGTAATAAATAAATAATTTTCTTTAATCTCTGCTATATATTCATTTAAATTCTTAAATTAAAAATGTATGCACGTAAATAAAAGATAATCTTAGTAAATCTGAAAAATAATCAATATATATATATATATATAGAAACCCGTGTTTCCCTATCCGCCAAGTTTTCTACACAACCAGACACTACCACCCCCTGGTTGTTATGGTGGTAGATAGCCCTTGGTGTCACATCAAAAATGTGCCAGTTTGGTGGGGATGGCTAAGCGTGGGTGGGAGTGGGCGATGAAAATGTGCTTTCTAGCACATTGTTTTGTTATGGGAAGGCCGCAAATGTTTCAGATTGTTTCAAAATAGACACGCTGACTGTGTCGGTGAGTCTAGAAGGTTTCGGAAAAACCTGCTCTAGAAAGTTCTGGAAGGAGAAGGTTCTAGAAAATTTCCGAAAGTTCTATAAGGTTCTAAACTGAGTGGCAGAATGTGTCGGTATGTCTAAAAGATTCCTGTACATTCGAATTTCTTTAAAGTTCTGGAAGGAGAATGTTCTAGAAAGTTCGCGAAAGTTCTATGACGATCCAAACAGTGTTCTAAAAATCTACGCGTGCGAAGCCGCGCGAGCACAGCTAGTTAATTATATTTTATGATGTAGATTTTTACATAATAATGATCCAATCGACGACTAGTTTGTGCGGTGAAAGGTGATGAATATTATTTTATACCCTGCATAAATAATTCAAATTTATGGGATTTTTTTAATGTTCATTCGTTTCAGAGATATCTGTAATCACAACTGGTGTACCATCAGGAAATGAATGTAAAAATCGATAAAAAATAAAAATGCTTACCTTTCTTTCACACTTCAAGCCATGTAGGCAATTTTAAGGTATATTTACATGATGTAAAGTTCCATATAATATGTATAATGGCTATGTAATTACAGGCAGATCGGTCGAACGACAACTACTTTTTATTGAATACCTTCCATCATTTTTTTGGTATACAAATAATTTCCTAAAAATCGGAGAGTTTGAGTATCATTCCAGGAGTATAATAAACCAGACCTTTTTTCGTAGCAAAAACGTTCAACGTAGTGTAAAAATATTAAGAATATTAATATTTTATGAACTTCGTAAACGCATCTCTATTTAAAAAAAACTTAGCCTTACTTAATATAACTTAACGTGACAAATGAAAACCTTGGAAATTAATTAGCTATTAATTAATTAATTAATTAATAATTATCATATAAAATTGAAAAAGTCACTTACCACGAATTAAATTAATACACTATTCTTAAATAATATTTCGCAATTCGTCACTCATTCATGAACACCTGATTATAGCCTTTTTTTTTAAATAGAGATGCGAACACGGAGTACATGTCACATCAATATTCTTACTATTTTCAAACTAAGCTAAACGCTTCTGCTATAAAAATAGGACTAACTTGCTGGTCTAGAGTGAGATTCGAACCCGCGACCATTGGATCATGAGGCGAGAGTCCTATCCACAAGACCAAAAAGCTACTCTTTTACTCGCTAGAGTATTCCATCCAATTGTCGCACGTAGAAGTCACACTTATTTACAACGCCAATGAGGTAGTCTGCTCGGTTTATCGCTTCAATTAATCTACGCATCACTGGTAAACACACGTGCTGGTAACACCGATTGCTATGGCTTGTCGCTAAAATCGCATCGGTAGAAATGTCAAATCAAACTAAACTGCGATCACGCGTAATTTTTTCCGATTACTACGTTATCTCATTACAATATTATTACATAAGTATGCTATCATGAGATAACTTGTATAAGGCAGTATTCTATGTGCAGTTATCATAAGGGTCACAATTTTTTGTGGTGCACTGGAGAGCACCGTTTCCGACCGTGTAATAGGAATTTCAAATATTCAAGTAGTGTCTACGATTGCATAGTGGTATGCACTTTAAACATAGCTACGAAGACTACGGCGTAGATGCTTGAAATTTCTCCGACAGGTGCTTATACTGTACCAGAAATTCAAAAACTAAAAATTTTTTAACTTTCTTAATTTATAAAGTATAGTGAGAATTTAATTTAAAGGAAAATAGATGGGAGAATATTTTAACCGAGAGAGACTTAAAAATGAACAAAATTGATTTTAATTAAGGTTATCGAAACCTAATTAATACTTTTTAATCAAAAGTCGTACCGCATTAATATTAAAACAGTTGCCGGGCAAATTTATATATTCACCTTAACCCTAGTAACCGAAAACAATTAACGAATGCTATTAGCTTAAAACTTTGAGCCTCTACTTGAGGTTAATTAAAATTCCTGATTTGAAATGTTTCGCTTAATTAAACACGCATGTAATTGACGTGCAATTTTATTTAATTGACAAATCAACACACTGTCGAATTTGTACACAATTTTGATTATTTTGACATAGTATTATAAAGTATAAATTTTACATTGTATTGTACACAAATTAAATAACAGACTTTCAAATGCTACGTGTGGCTCTAAGCGTGAATTGTCATTAGAAAAGATATATTTTAACTTAAATGCAAGGGACATTATTTTAAAGGAAAAGAAACATGTGGATAAAGGAATAGAAAAGAGTCCTCTTTTTTAATGCATGTCTGGTTATTAAACTTTAACGGCGATGACGTTCATTACTATTTTATTTGTGGCAGTTGGATATTTGGCCTGTGAATTTTTCGAACTTCGATAGAGTGAGGAATGAACAAATTAATGTAATACTAGCTGTAGTGTGGTAGATAGAATAAAGAAAGTAGTGCTGAGATGGTTTAGTCATATGGAACGTATGAACGAGGAAAGGAGGATGGTTAAGCAAATATATGAGTGTTGAAGGCAACAGGAATAGAGGACGTCCGCGAAAGACCTGGTATGATCAGATACTACGGGTGTTTGAGGATGGCCCTGTTAAAAGCCTTATATAAGAAGATGTATAAATGTGGCCGAAGCAAAAGTGGTGTGCCAGGATAGAAGAGTGTGGCATTCAATGCTCTCTGGCTACCCCTGCGAAGAAACGACGTGATGGTTAGATAGTTAGTTAGTTAGTTTTATAGACTTTTTTTTTTGTTTTATTGACCTCTAAGGCTTATTTTGCTATCAAGCTTGCTTCGATTTTGCTTGATCTGATATTTTTCTGATTATTATGTCTTATAATCATTAAATTTTAAAATTATTTATGTTGCTTGCTTGAACAATTTATATCTATTTTCTTGGCAAAAAAACAAAAAAAAATTGTTAAATAATTAAAAATGAAAAGTTTTGTGATAAAATATAAATATAATAAAATAATACATAAATAACTAACTATCACGCGGTTTCCCGCAGAGGCAGGCAGAGAGGATAGAATGCCATATTCTTCTATCGTGGCACACCACTTTTGCTTCGACTACATTCATACATCTTATCATGCATGTTGAGATTGTTTAAACGGGGTCATCCTCCAATACTTGTAATATCTGATCATGTCAGGTCTTTCGCGGACCGAAAAAGTAATTTATATATATATATTTTAAAAATATATAAATTATAACCTTCGCAGGCGCTACAAAAATTAGTTCTACACTTTGTTTGCGGAACTATGCGTCACAAAATTTATTAAATTGGGGAGACTTGGCTGGGTTATATGAAGATAATAACTGAATAACATGCCCTGAATTCCCTGATGAATTCGAGACCAATAGGTCAAAGCAGCTAAGGAGGGCCAAAACTGAGATAGAGCGACAATTTTCTCTAAGACATATCTGCTTTGGAGATTCAGAACTAGAGAGAGCTGTCTTCTGTGTTTAGTTTTCTGGGATATTCTGCCATGTATATGTGACCTCTCTGGCCAACGTTTCGGATCCCATTGCAGGGTCCATCAGGGTCCTCATCAGCTCTGATGATGGACCCTGCAATGGGATCCGAAACGTTGGCCAGAGAGGTCACATATACATGGCAGAATATTCCAGAAAACTATACACAGAAGATTCTGAATGGCTCGTGAAAACCTAAGGACATTTTTAGAGAGAGCTGACACAAGACTGAGATCAGTGACGGAAGAGTCGTGAAGAGGTCTAGACCCACTAGGGGTTGTACCGTGTAAGCGAACCGTGATGATGATGATGTTTTTTTTTAAATAGAAGTGCATATATGCAGATGCGAAGACAGAATACGTGTCGCATCAATTTTCCTAATGTATTCAGATTTAGCCAAACGCTTGTGCTATGAAAATAGGACTTACTTGCTGATGTCTTAGAATGGGGCTGGAACCACCAACCACTGGGTCACTAGGCGAGAGTCATGACCACTACACCAACAAGCCACTCGGATTAATATACGTAATCTTCAAAGAACATTTCATTACACTCCTTCAGACAAAGTTACGTAATTGATATCCAAAAAACTTCCGCGTTTCGATAATACGGAAATCGTACTTCAATATGTCTCTTTCCGCAAGGCGACATATTGTGAATCTAGCGGGCTTTGTTTTATTTTCAGAAAAATCAGAACCGAGCGCAGACCCTCCTCAGACCTGTTCGCTTCGACCATCCCTCCTGCAGATTACAGAATTTCTCTGTGATATGATTCACGTGTGAATAGCTTGTCTTATTTTGAGGTTTATAAGGTGACCCGAAAGAATACTGACATCTTCAAATACCTGTCCCGAGGTACACAGCGCTTCTATGATTAGTTTTGGCTTGCTTTATTATCTGCTAATTATCTGATTAATTTTTTTTAAATTATGATTAACACACCACATTGTCAACAACTCTTTCAGTAATATTATATAATATGTTTATGGTATCCAATGTACTTTAAACTTTTTAAAAGATCGTATCTTTTATTAAATTCTTAAAAAATGTTGAAAAATATTTAGAAAATAAAATAACTGTCGTGTTCTTATAAAAAAAAAATGATTTTTTTATATAAATAAAATAAATGATTTTTTTAAATAGAAGTGCATATATGTATATCAATATTAATATCAAATATAACGATTTACGTAATATCATATAGATTTTTAATAATAAAAATTTACGCTATAGAATTGCTTTTATATTTTGATTTATAATATATTTAATGCTGTTAAAAATAATAAAATGAATAGTGCCATAGTGTAATCCTTTGGTAAACTAAAAAATGTTAAACTCGTTCACTGCGTGCGTGGCTTTGTGAAAAGCGAGAAAAGATTATACATCTATTTTACATAAGTAACTTTAGTTCATTCTCCATAATAATTTATAGATGTACAACGTTAAAGGGTTGATCCACATTTTGGGCTACTCACGGTCCGCTGCCGCCCCAGCAAAACCTTAAAACCATACATTCACTAGGGGACAAATAGCGCAGCATTCCGCGCGGCATGTCGCTTGAACATCTACGTTCATGTTTCGGGGACAATGACGCGGTCATTTGACGTGTACCCACCGGGACTCACATATATTTTCGCGGAAATGTCACCCGATGAGGTTATGATGACAGCTGCGTATCCATTTATGTTAACGAGTTTATCGAAACGTAAGAGGAGAAAAAGGTGGTGGATGCGAAATTATTTACTGCAAAGAGAAAGAAGGATGGATATTCTATGCGATCTTCGATCGATACAGCTCGATGAGTTCAAGAATAATTTCGTTTCCCTACATTGTCATCTTGACAGATACAGCGCATGCGTATTCACTTGTAAACATACCACGCGGTACTGACGCTCTGCGTAATGTCGCAGTGAGCTCGATCGGGTATCGTGCGCATGGCAACGTTGCCACGGCACGTAGAAACGCCGCGCTATGTTGTGCGCGACGTCGCGGAACAGTGCACGGCGTTGCCACATCACGTAGACTCTATACCGCGCGTGCTGTTGAGAAACAATTTGTCCCCTAGTGAATACATGGCTTAACACACAATTAACAATACCCATTCACACTATTTGTCTTGTTCCAGTCCCGGTCCAATCACAGTATAGTATGAATGAATATTTTACTGGAGCGTGAAAGGACCGAGAACGGACCATGAGCAGTCCAATAGTGTGGATCGACCCTAAATTAATATACTCTATTGATTTTTATCCTCACCCTCGTCACATACAGTGTCTCGTAGCTTGTAGCAAAAACTGTGCGGGCGGATTCCTGTCTTGATAATAAGTCGAAAATGTTCAAGCAACCATTACCTATAATATCAATAATTAGGGAGATATGCAATTTTTTTCAATATGTCTAAATTATTTTGCTCAAAAAGTTGAACTATTATTACAGTAACTTGTATCGATTATGAGAACAAAAAACTTTGCAAAAATTAAGTTTTTTCTTCATTTTACTTGGGTTATTTTGAAGCGAATGATTTTTTCGTATCCGATATAGGATACTGCAATGATCAACTTTGACTAAAAAGGCAACAAGGCTAAAAAGAAGTAAAAAAAATGAAACTTTGTTATTGCATACATCCAACACTATTGATATTAATTAGGTCATAGTTGCTTTAGAATTTTTGACTCATTATCGAGGCAGGAATCCACATGTAATTTTTTTGCTACTAGCTATAAGACAAACTGTATAACGCTTTGTGAACTTTCCGGTGAGAAAAGATGATATTTTTAAGTCTTTTATACGCTCAATATTATATACGATACGTTAACTAGTTCCTTCAAACATATTACCTATAATTGCTTTGAAAAACACTGCAACGAATATTCGAGCAAGCTTAACCAGAAGAAACATTTCTCCCTGATGAGTTTCCGATACCCATTTTCGTTAACGTTTTACTTCTTCCATGTACGCAAGTTCTCCATGTATTCAGCCTTATTTATACTCTTGAATTCATTTTACGTGCATTCAAAGCCCTTTTTAAGTTAATTAACATGGCTGTCGAAAGTGTAAATTTCTTGATAGTACCTAATTTGACTTGAAACCTTTCTTATTTATATTGAAGTAAAAAGTTTTCCTACTTATGTGTGCAGTTTTCTGGGTTATTCTGTCGTGTATATCTGACCTCTCTGGCTGACGTTTTGGATCCCATTGCAGGGTCCATCATCAAGGCAGATGTGATAAGAGTGTGTTGATGTTAAGGTTAAGTATTAGCTTGCAATACCGTACCGAAACCGAGTGTATCCTAGTTTGCGTTAGGTTAAGTACTGTTTAGCAGTACTTAACCTAACTCAAACTGTGTCGAAAGCAGGCTGTGTATATTTTAATGTCTTGTATGGTGATACCGTGTCGGAGACGGATGTTGTCAAGAGTTTTTGTCACTGTTCCATCTGCTGCCGGGTTTATTATCTGTGCGAAGTCGTCGATTTACTTAATTTTGCAGCGCCGGACACCACGAGATTTTTAATCTAAGACCATCACCTAGAAGACGATGGTCTTGGATTAAAATTAAGATTATGGAAAAGCCCAAGAGCCATCTCTCACGTCTATTCAAGGACGCGCTCGAGATATATGAATATTAAAAAAAAATTTAAATATTAATAATTTAGCAAAATAAATGGTGTTACATTTAATTAAGTTTTTAAATTTAATGAACTTTGTTAATAGTCCTTTAAATACGAATTTTAAAAATATATTACTGCAATTTGATAAAATTTATATTTATTTACATAGATAATAATCACATAAAGTTCGTAAATTGCACAAAAGAAGGTAATTAAACATTTGTATGAAATTTACAGTTTTTCTCTAAAAAATCCAATGTACAAAAGTAACTGACAAAGAAAATACTTCAACATCAAATTCATCCCACTGAAGAATATAATTGCCCGAAATGGAGTCAAATAATGAATTTTTAATCATGTAATTAGTTACTCTTTCATTTTTAGAGCATCATCATTAAATTTATTTTGCAATTTTTGCATTTTCGAGATTTTCTTTTCTTTTCTATAATGGCCGTAAATACAAGGGAGATTTTATATGAAAATTAAATTTTTCTATGAAAATTAAACACCCGAACGTGAGCACAAAAGACGACCAATAAGCGGTATATATGGAAAAGTCTGCGCATGCTGTATCGCTAGCAAAATTAATTTATTGCTAGAACGTGTACGTACAAACGCATATAATATATAAGACGAACTTTCTTATTAACAAGATGTAAAATAATCATTTTCTACAGTACGCTATTTAAAATTTATTTTAACATTTTCAACACTATCTTTTATCTATCGTCTAGTACGCTATTTAAAATTTATTTTAACATTTTCAACACTATCTTTTATCTATCGTCTAGTACGCTATTTAAAATTTATTTTAACATTTTCAACACTATCTTTTATCTATCGTCTAGTACGCTATTTAAAATTTAATTTAACATTTTCAACACTATCTTTTATCTATCGTCTGGTGCATAAATGTTATGGAAATATTATTCATTATTCTACATATTAAAACTGTAGATTTCATATGAAATATTTAATATTATTCGCGGTGCATACTAAAAACTGTTTAATAACGTTTTCGCGGTATGAGTTTAACTTTTAGGTCATGGTTCTGTTTAATAAAACTGATATTTTCTAATATGGCGCGTCTAAGCCCGCCGTTACAGCTTAGTCGCCACAAAGCTGTATGCACACCTGACGCCTCGCTCACTGGAAGCGGCTATAAGGGTAGGTAAATAATAAGAGCTTCCGGTACGGTCCAAGACACGGATAAAAATTTATGCAATGCAAGTCCTGCTAGCCAACGAAGCCAAACATTGGTGATGTTTGCACTATGATATTACGACGTTGTACAACAAAAGTTTTTTTAATTTTTTTTTATTTAATTAATAATATATTACAGTCGTACATAGACAATGTTTACAAATCAATATTTTTTGTGTGTATATACCTCACCAAAAAGAATTATGATTCCTGTGTGTGGTGAAGGATAACCACTTACAATCGTAGGTATAGGTAGTGTTATTTAATTAAATAACAATAGGAAAGAAAGAAAAGAAAATCTAATATATGAAAATCTTAATTGATAAGACAATATATAGAATAAGCAGTCAAAGGAGACCAAACTCAATCACAAAGTCAATTCTATAATAAATGAGAACCCATTTGAGTTCACTGGGGGAATATGCACAATACTGGAACACTTAATTTATATCTTTAATTGCATTATGAAATATCTTAAAAATTAATTAATTTAAATCAATATATATTATAGATATCTCACAGAGACAAAACCGTATTTTTTTGGAAAAGTAGGTATAGAAGTCTTTGGGTGTACATAGGGCTTACGACCTATCGTAAGACTGGCTTAAGTGGTCACTTTACACAACGTAACGTTCGCCATTTCCACCCATGATAGAATAATACAATGTCTACTAATTTTCGGATGTTGTATATATTTAAATTATATGCCACGTTTCACATATGAGTTTCTTATCCTCAGCGCAGCCGGCACCAAAGCTTTTTCATTCTCCTTAAATGACCACAGATATCGCTAAAGAGATATATTCGATTTTTTGGAGTTTGTTAGCGATATCATTTATCTGTGTAGTGAAATTCTTCCGAATTACTAGCATCACACTATGATGCTTGTCCTTGTGACAAAATCCAGTACTGTTCTGAAAAATTTGGACATTCTCAAAATATTTAGTAATTTTATAAACTCGTTTATTCTCAGTAACGTAATATTAGGTCCTTACATATGAAATTGGCGTTTAGTATGGGAGGAACATAAAGCCGATTTTTTTTTATTATAATATATTTATTTAATCAAAGTATGTACCATTGCTATCTATGCACTTTTGCCATCTCATAGGTAGTTCATCGATCCCTTTACTAAAAAAACCATTCGGACGGGAATCAATAAAATCTTTGAAGGCGGTTTGGACTGCCCTATCGGAGTTGAATTTTTTCCTTTGCAAGAAGTTATCCAAATTTCGAAAAAAAATGGTAATCTGTTGGGGCAAGGTCCGGAGAGTACGGTGGATGTCTTAGACATTCCAATTGAAGATCCTCTAATTTGGTAGCCGTCTGTTGTGCAGTGTGTGGTCTAGCGTTATCATGAAGCAGCAGTGGCCTAGAGCGATTAACCAGCCTCGGTTGTTTAGCAGCTAGCTTTTCAATCATGGTTTGCAGTTGCTGACAATAGACATCTGCCGTAATCGTCTGGCCAGATTTAAGAAAGCTGTAGTGAACGACACCAGCACTAGTCCACCAAACGCTCACAAGTAACTTTTTTGGAGTCAATTTTCGCTTGGGGCATGGTTTGGCTGGTTCGGTAGGGTTCAGCCATTGCGATGAGCGCTTTCGATTATCGTACAGGATCCACTTTTCATCACAGGTAATGATTCGATTTAAAATACCTTCATTATTGTGCCGGTTGAGTAATGCAACGCAGCAGTCAACGCGCGTTTGTTGATTTGCTTCACTCAATTCGTGAGGTACCCACCTTTCAAGCTTTTTCACCTTACAATTTGCTTCAAGTGGATTAAAACAGTTTTATCACTAACACCGCAGCCTGCAGCTAACTCGGATGTGGTTTGCGATGGATCCGCTTCCACAATAGCCTTCAATTCTTCATTATCAACTTTGGTCTCCGGCCGTCCACGGGGCTTGTTCTGCAGGTCGAACTTTCCAGAACGAAAACGTTGGAACCAAAAACGCACTGTGTTTTCTTTTGCGGCACCGTCGCCATATACATCATTAATCCTTCGAGCCGTTTCTGCAGCACTGGTGCCACGGTGGAACTCGTACTCGTAAATAACGCGATATTTCAAGTTTTTCATTTTGTAAACTGAGTGACGCAAAGAAAAAAACAATTGAGGAAAAAACAAATGAATTATAATTTTCGAAACACAAATACATGAGTAAATAGCTGCATAAATTTGGATTTGGAATTCCTAACCAAAGAGAAGATATTTGAGATCAAATTTGCCAGTACGGCAAAACGCCAATTTCATATGTAAGGACCTAATATTAAATGATGCAATTTCAGTATTCAGTGCCTTAATTTATTCATACGAAAAATTATAAAAATTACTGATATATTTAAAGTTACAAGAATTATATTGTAAGGAAATAGTAAGCAGAAGAAACACGCATTGTTCAAATTCCTTGTAATGTGTCACTTTGGAACGACACTACGGAAGTTCTGGCCAGAAGAATGGCCAGTCATGGAATTTCGGAGCGAAACATAATAAGCGAAGTAGAATTGGATAAAATATTCTAACAAGTGATAAATAAAGTGTCCTCAGCGATAATAAAGTGTTTGTAAATGAATGAATTATTTAAATATTTTATAATTTAATTCGTGTTAAGTGACTTTTTCAATTTAATAAAATAATATAAAGACTAATTAATAAATCTCTAATTAATTTGCAGCGTTTTCATTTGTCTCACGCATCCACGAACCGGGACAGTATGTTATACCTACATTAACAAACTATTATTTGTTTTTGATATTTATTCTACGTCAGCAATCAACATTTTAATAACAGTCTAGGCCAGCCATACTCAACCTGCGGCCCGACAAGCTTTTATCTGCGGCCCGAAACACATTCACTATCGGGAACATGATTTAAAAATATCTAACATTGTAAGTTTTAAATATCTTGAAATACGCGCGAACAAAAAGACAAGCTCCTGTCTTTTTAAAACAAGCGATTTCTATGGTTTAAGAACGAATTTGTTATTTCAACCATAAATAGTTTCAACCTCAAGTGTAAGTTTTGTGTTTGTCGTGTAATTTTTTAGCCATTTTCTTAGTAATCCTCGTACTCCACATTCATCCATTATTGTAAGTAAAATCTCATGTTCGAGGGTATCAAATGCTTTATTGACATCTATAAATATAATTCCTACTTTTTTTTGTCATTCAAATAATTTTGAGTATGTCCAAGTCTTTGTACAAACTGTTATTATATTTTAAATGCATCGTGCCTTTACGGTTTCCCGCCACAATGTGGTCTACGCAACTCTGGATGTTTCCTTTTACAATTTCGTTACCCGTTACGTCTGTAATAAACTGTTAAAATTCGTACCTACTCATAAATCATAATTTCGTATTAATAATCAATTGTTTTTGTTAAGACGTTAAACTAAAATAAACGCTTGGATATACGTTGGTTTTGAGTTTTATTTTGTTCATTATTGTATTTTGAGTATATATTATGATGAAAATAAATTTCATGGAGGGAAATAGGCTGTTGTTAATGTTTGAGCCGGTATTGGTTGGTATATGGTATCTTGATAAGCTATAATTATTATTATAATTCTGTTATAGTTAAAAAAATATTTGTTGATAAATCAAGTGGCGACGCCCTAATCTTGAAACAAACGGCTTTCAACCAATACTGTTTTTCCCTGTATGATTTTTTTTCGTCATAACAGTATAATGTTAAGGCCCGCGTAACTTGGCAAACATATGTATGTGGCCCGAAGAAAATAAAGGCTGAGGACCGCTGGTCTAGGTTATGCCTTACGTGATATTATTTTTTAATTAACCTCAAATTTTGTGGTGCATGTATTTAAAATTTATACGATAAATAAATACGATAGATATTCGTTATTGTACAATTACGCTGAAAAAGCTTTTTCATGATACAGCGTAATACGTTATTAAATTAAATGTTTTGCATATTCAATTCGTCAGGAGTCAGGATTCCCGCCTGTACAAAGTAAAATTTTATTAAAGAAAAGAAATTCTATTTATTTTACTTTATACAATTTTTACAAAAATCAAAGAAATAAATTGTATAAATTGATATGGCAGATATTTTGCTGTACATCATAATTATTTTAATTTACGTTAAACTAAACTTTGTAAAACTCACACGTTGATTTATTTTATCACTACTATAACTTCGGGAGCAGCAGTCTCTTTCATGAGATGTTTTTAATAACTAATAATATTAAATTCACCTGATGATGAAATTAATCACACTTGATAATGAGGGGTTTGCTTTTCTCAAAACTACAGCAGTGACAAGTAACTCGACGTGTGTGTATTACGAAGTTAAGTACGGTATCATATCACGTGTCACTCGAACAGATATAAAAATAATATAAAGACTCCTAAATTTAATACCACATATTTTTTAAATGGTTTTCTATATCGAAGTATACTCAACTTTAATAATTTACCCCCAGAATTAAAAACTTTTGATGATTACAATAAATTCAAGTAAAGTTCCCCTTCAAGAATGTGCAATAAATATACCACATCATTTATAAACCTACCTATAATTTTCATCTTTTACATACCTATAATTCTCATTCTTTATTATATTTAAAAAATCTAAGATAGGAATTCTTTTGTAATTCATAATTTGTTTTATTGATATAATTTTTTTCTTTTGTAAGTTATTGTCCCTCACCACACCCAAGAACTTTTATTCTTTTCGGTAAAATATAACATAATAATAATAATAATTTGATAATAAATATCTATTATCGTTGTTGTAAAAAAATTAAATGTATCTGTCTATTAAATAAATAAATAAAACAACAAAAAAAATAAAAGGAGAAGGATAAATAAAATATCATTTGAAAGAAGTGAAAAGTGATTTTGTTTTAATTTCATTATATACATCTATGATATTTGATCAATATTTGATTTTATTTGTCGTCCTTAAACTTTTTACCTTTATGAATTCGTGTACATAAATGTCATAAATACTAATGTTTTGTTTCTTTGTTACAGGTAAGTGTTCACAAAATCTACACCTTTTATTAATGTCAAAGTATGATATCTGAGCTCATAAAATTAAAGGTAAGGTCATTAGATATAACTAATAGCAATTCAGACACAATCAGCAATCAAGATTGTATTTATTTAAGTTCATATTGTTGTGCCTTTTAGGAATTCAGCGCGGTAATATAACTTAATGGTATCGGAAAAACTTTTTACAATTCGTCTCAGGGGTGGTGCGCCGCTGTAAATTGTTGATTGCTCTCGTAAATAATAAAAGCCTTTTCTTGTTTTCGTGTTTCCATAGATTAACATAATTTTCAATTTTTTTTATTATTGAATTACGGGGTAAATATGTCTGCAAACATCTCATAATTCCACGAAGATTCGTCAACAAAATCTTTTTTTTAGATCTTCGTAATATATTCAAATGAAATATTTCCATGTTTGTAGAAAGTACAATTAGATATCGACAAAAGACTGTAATATTTTGTGATTATCTTGAATATTAATTCTTCAACTAACTTCTCAATTTATTAATTTTGGATTGATTTTACTAATTAATTATAATTAATATACCTACTTATGTTTTGACAATTCACCGTATTTTACATTTAATTTAATCCATCTAAACATAAAGAAATGTTTGTCTATATATCTTTTCTCGATACAATTATTTATCGATTGAGCTTTCTAAACTAAATCTTGAATATTTATTTTTGGGACTTTATGCAACCCTTGTAAAAAATATTTTGAATTTTTGCAAGATTTTTATCATTTTATTCGACTTGTACTAAAATAAATTAAATTTTCATAAACGATATAAATTACTGTAATGATAGGTCAATTTTGAGTCAGAAATATAGAAAAAAAAATGCAAACTTTGATATTACATCTCTCCATAAAGATTAATATTTGGTTGGTCATGGTCGCTTGAGTATTTTCGACTCATTATCAAGGCAGAAATCCACCTATATATTTTTTCTACTGGCTATGAGAAAACCTGTATATTCAAGGTTCATTAAAAATTAAATAAGCACACTGTTATTGCATTGTATAGCTCGGGTTAGCAATGTTGTTTTTATCTTATTTTCATGTTTTATACTTTCGCTTTTTTTACATTCTTTAGTTTCAATTTATTGCTTTCTAAATATATTAATATGTTGATGTATTAGATTAACGATATCATTCGTTTTCCTACTGTATCGGCCGTACATTAAAGTAAATTTCATCATCTCCAACCAATGAGGCATCTAGATCCTCTAACGATCTTTCCACACACTTCCCTGTCCGGGGCGGCGCTTCCGGTTGCTTCGCGGGAAAATACATTTTTCCGGAAATACGTAGCTCGAAAGCCTGCGCCAGAATATTTATTTTGTGCCGAGCTCTGATATATGCAGGTTGGGGATTTTTTGCCGGAATTGGAACAGCTGGCATGAATAAGGAAAATCGTTTCACGATTTTTTAGATGTTACAAATGGATTATTTTCTTTCAGATCTCAAATTAATGGTATTATGAACTAAACTAACTTTAAATAAATGAAAACTTGTTTAATATATTATTTCATAAGAGTTTCTGTATGCAATGAGGTTCATTATAGTCGGCCTATTAAGTACTGGATAAATAAAAACCTCGCCAATTGTCTCCCACTTTTCTATGTTCATTGTTTATTGCTATCACGTATTTGTGTGGCGATTTAGCTAGTTCTATAAAATTAATTTATAATTTATTAATCAACGCCCTTCGGGGCTTTTACAAAAAATTAATTAAGTGTACATTATTAAATGAGTGAACAATTCATACAAAATATCTGTTAATTGTTAAATATAGAATGCCAAGAAATACAAACAAAAAAATAATAATATCAAGTAGAATGCAAATACATAGCAAAAGCATAATACAAAAAGATTAATATAATAAGGAATCAAGTACATAGCAAAAACAGAAGCTTTAAAAACATAATATATAATAAAAAATATAAAAAATTTTACATAAATTAGGCGGCAATAGCACAAGCTTAAAAAAGCATAATATCGTCCCTTCAGAGGCAAAACTCACTAAATGACGTTGGAGTAGTTTTAAGGTATTGATATTTAAAAATTAAAAATGTGATATTAAAATTATTTAATATGTCTAATTTGTGAATTTTGCTTCTAAATATCTATAAATAGCCATGGAATATTCACTTACTGATTTTTACATGGAAAATGAATGTTTGTTTTAATAACTCATTTTGGCCAATTTTGCAGTTACTGAATTTAACCTTTAAAGGAACGGTATAATAATTTTTAAAAAAACAGTTTTAGTTATGTAACCCCAACAACAACTGACATACTTTCCATTTATTTAAGTCCAATCTGACGAATACTATTAATGTACCTTTTCAAATATGTATGAATATTACAAAGTTGGTGGCAAAAAAATCAAACTGCTTACATCAGTTTGTTGATCTAGGTAGCCTTTGCAGTGGTGAATTAAAACATTATGACCAAACTTTGAATAACATTAAAAAAAATCAAAGGCAGAAAAGACAGCTAATTCTTAGTATTCGAATAATTAATTAAGTTCGTATGAATATGTAACATTACTCCACTTCGGTGATTGATCTTTTGCCTGGATCTGGTCTAAATATTCATATATTAAAAGACATGCTTCTCTATTGTTTCATAAGTAAGTTTATAGAATTCCATAATCACACATATGAAAATAAAAACACTTGTATTTTTGTTAACATTTTTAATTTTTAGGAGAGGCATTTCGCCTTATGAGGGCATTATCAATGATTGATAATGCCGAAGGACGTTTCACAAAAATTGAAAATACAGAACAAAAAAACAAGTGTTTTTATTTTCATATTTGTGACACGCTCCTTCTTAATTACAGAGATTCTTCCTTTTGGTCACTTTTATCCCAATGAATTGCAAATTGCAGATTTAAGAAAATAAACACACAAAGAATCATATCTCTACCCGATTTTTAGTTATTATATTATAATAATAATAATTTCTAAATGTGGAGACCTGTAATTGGCCATCTATATTGTATCAATGTTTTCTATGCTTTTTTTTTGTGCTGTTGGTCTTCCATAAACATTAAATAAATAAATAAATAATTTACTACTTGACAGGTAAAATATTAAAGTGATTCTTGATATTAATATATAAAAAAAAAAAATTTTGAATGTAGTCAGTTTAATATTTCACATTTCAGTGAGAGACTCTGATACTCTCGGAACTCGAATAATTAAATATAAAATAATTATGAAATTCAAGTACAGATGACACGGTTTATATTCTCACCTAATTTAATAATCTATATAAATAATCATGAATAATAAAGATATGTTTCTATTTTCGATACATTATAGCTTAGGCGCAACAAATTTTTAGTTATTTTTTCAATTGATTGAGCAAACATTATAGATTGACATTTAAAAAAAAAGATTTTATTATTTGTTTGTATCTACTTATATTAACAAATTATATCTACATGTTTCGGAAAAACCTTTCCATCGTCAGGTTGTTTTATTAATGTCAAAAGATCAAAATTATTAACGTCTTTTGTTTTTCTTAACTATTTTTAAATATTATTGCTGAAGTTCTTGATTACACAATTATTGGGAAAAAAATTAGAATTGGGCTAGTAGTTAAATTTAAATGATTATTAATAATATTTTGTTTACTATTTACATGTTTTACTTATTTCTAATTATTCAATTTCAGACAAAAATTATTATGTGTAAAATAGAAAGTCCTGAATTTTTAACATAATTTTCTCCCAGAACAAAAAGATCTCCTTTCAAAGGGTCTAAAATATAATTTTAATTATGACAGTAAAAATTTGGCAGCAGGTACAAACAAATAAATTATTTTTTTTAATATTTAGTTACTTCATCTAGCTACATTGTGCTATTCTGTATTTTATTTAGTCGATCTGCTACAAACATTTATGCATTCGGCGAGTTGTCAAATTCTAAGGGCGCACGTGCAAGACACCCGATCGCCAGAAGATCAATATGCGCAAATCGTGAATTATTTAGTTAAATGGTATCTTTGCATTTTTTATGAACAGAATTCTAAACCAGCAGAAGAAATTGACCTTTCTCCTTAGTATCAAGTATCTTGACTATCTCGGGGCTTCGCATGTCTTAGACCTTAACGAATCTAAATTTAATTCCATAGATATCGAGAAAATTTTGATACATTGATGATTTTGGTGTATTTTCATAGCACAAGCGTTTAGCTTATTTTGAGAATAGTAAGAATATTGATGCGACATGCATTCGCATCTCTATTTAAAAAAAATATGTTGAAATCGATACACACAAAAAATAAGTAGTTGAAAATTATTAAAATGGAATTGTACCACGATTTAAAAAAATCAGAATTAGAAATAAAATGTTTTATTGTTTTAATTTCTAAGTGTTGTAATTTCTTTGTCTTTGGGCGCACTCAGGGCATACAACTAACTCCAATAAAAATGACGTATTACACCAATCGGTAAAATTCTACTTAAATAAATCAAAAACTTTAATAAATTTATTACAATAACTTGTGGAGATTGTGACCTCAAATACAACGGCCGAATCGCTAGAAACTTAAATTCAATAATAAAAGAATATCGTCGTTGCCTGGAAAATAATAACTTGTCGGAATTTTTCAACCACATTATTAATAAGAGGACAACGGCCGAATCGCTAGAAACTTAAATTCAATAATAAAATAATATTGTCGTTGCCTGAAAAATAATAACTTCGCGGAATTTTTCAACCACATTATTAATAACTACCATTATTCGTTAATAACTCCACTCTATTAATATAAAAATTTCATCAATTTTCTTTGTCTTTGTCCGCAAATACAAATCGTTATATCATCACTTTAGATGTAAAACTCGCTATGTGATATTGGAGAATTTTTGAGATAGCAAGGTTTAAACATTCGACATGTGATATTAAAATTATTGAAAATGTTCTTATTATGAGTTTTACCATTAAATGGACTATGAATATTCACTTACTGATTTTCACCTGGAATAGAGTTGGAAAAAATATTCATGTTTGTATTCATAAATCATTCCGGCCAATATTTTGGTTAGTGAGTTTTACCTCTAAGGTACCTAAAAGGATGATTTATCTTAAGAGAATTCTAAACATATTATTTTTTCATTAATAATTATGTTTTTCCTTTATATGTCATTGACCAGTTGATAATAAAATATATACTAAGAATAAATTTATATAATTAAATACATTTCTAAATATACACGGCTGCGTCCTGTTTTGGTTACGTTCCAAAATCGATAGGAGAGTTTAATCAGCAGGACTGTTGTTCCTTACCCTATGTTACCACATCAGCGGTAGCCACCCAATCAACGATCTGACAAAAGCTTGCACTGCTCAGTACAAATTCCTTTATGGTAGACAAGCAGGGCTCAGATAAAATGTACATGCACTATTGATTCTAATCGATTAATTTCAAATGAATCAAATGTATTTTTGATTGAAATGGCAGTTAATTTATGGTGCAAAATGATTATCTTAATTTACGCAAAATTTAATTTTGTAATGCGTACTAATTGTAATTTTGTACACATCGAGTAACTTTGTTCACTGCTGTTTCAAGAAGACCAGTCCCTCTCATTCCCACTCAAAACAACTAATATTAACTATTCAACCGTTATATAGAAATAATACCACAAATTGCAAATAACATTGGAAATAATTTTACGTTAATTGATAAAATTCTAAAATCGAAAACCAATAAAAAGATTACAGAAACATATTTACACTCTGGGCATAAAACTAACTCTACTGAAAATCATGTTTTTTACTAATAACAAAATTGGTAAAATTCTTTTTAAGCCAAAAACTTTAATAAACTTATAAATAATAAGTGGAATATATTAAATAGTGGATATTGTGACAGCAAAATCACAAAAAACAATAATAAAAGAAAATTGTCGTTGCCTTAAAAATAATAACGTCTCGGAATTTTCCTACCACATTATTTAGACCTACTATTCTTTCGCTTGTAAATTAGACGTTAATAACTCCACTCTGTCAATATAACAATTTTAACAGTTAATAAATAATTTAAATTCTCAATTAAAAAATACGAATCATCACATTCTGTAACATGTCTTCGATCCTAAGCGTGTTCCCTCTGATGACCAAACCTCCCCCTACTCACTACGCGACCGGTTGCCCTAGTCGAATAAATTGACAAAATTCTATTTTAAGGCTAGTTATCAATTACACCTGTGACAAAACAGCTCAACGTATTGTATACGAGTATATTACAGAGTTAAATTTTGTGTTAATTAATATAAATAAAATGTAAACCACGAGGGCAATTCTGAATGATTAAAGTAAAAACAAAAAAAGACCAAATAACCACGTTTCTATTGAATGCAGATGAAACGTGCTCCTTTGGGCATGTGCAAAAAATCTGTACGTGAGTGTAAATAAAACATGAATAATGTAAGACTAGCTGTAGCGTAGTATTTGAATATATAAGGAATCTCCGGAAATGATTTGGTCATGTAGAACGTATGAGGGTGTAGAAAATAATAAAAGGCAATAGGGACGGAGAGCGTCCGCGACAGTCACGATCAGATAAACCAAATATTGGAGAAATGCTTCAACTGAAAAGCGTGCTTGAGAAGATTATGAGAGTGTACAAGGCAAATGTGGTGTGCAAGGACAGAATAGTGTAGCGTTATACCCTCCCTGCACCTCCTACTCCTGTGTGGAAACAGCGTGATTGCTTGTAAGTTTTAAAAGCATTTTTTTATTTGAACAGAATATTATAAAAATTATTTTTTTTTAAAGAAATTAATAAAATGATTTTTTTAATACACAATACTCGTTTATATGTTATATTTAGTATTGCTTATATGTTAAATAATTCATATATACTTTTAAAAATTCGAATTTTTTGACAGTTATACAGCACCCTGATGATGGAATGGTAATTTCTGAAACATGTTGGTGAAAAAAACTCACATAAAAGTAGATATATACAAATAAAATAATCAATATTTTTTAAAAATGTCAATCTATAATGTTGCTCAATCAATTGAAAAAAAAATCACATATACTCTCCCTAGTAGTGGCTTTGGGAGATAAATGAAAACACTGGAAATTAATTAGCAATCTATTAATAAGGGATTAATAAATTATAAAGTGGGTAAATTCACTTAACACTTATTAAATAAATACACTTATCTAAATCACACTGTTTCATAATTTTTCACTCGTCTGTAACTTCTTTATTATCTCTGGGAAACACTTTCGAGAAGTTTCTGTTCATATATCGCACGTAAGTATTTTGCTTTATTAATCTGCGCGTCACTAGTACCATATACGCGTTAGTAACACTGATCGCCACGGCTAGTCGCTAATCTCGCACAGATAGAAACGTCAAAATAAAACTAAACTATGACTGCGACACGGTTTTGCTTTATATCAAACATGTTATTTCCAAACATTCCAGACGCTTGTAGTTTATTCCCATCGCTTCCTGATTGTTCTAGACGTTTTTCGAATAGTGTTACTAATTCCAGAGTGTATTAGTGTGTTCCAAAATGTAGTGGACGGTCTAAAAGGTTTCAATAGTTACATAAATAACATACCTATATACAACTTTCCAAATTTGATAGAATTGTGGACGATCTCGGGTGGCATGGCTGAACGTTACATTGTGTAAAGTGATCACTCGCCAGCCTTAGGACAGTTCGTAAGCCTAGTAAATGCCCAATAAAGACTTTCATACAAACTTTCCCATATTATGAAGCTTCGTCTCTGTGAGACTTCTATAATTTATCTTGATGAATTAAAGAAAAAAACTGTTAGAATTGAAAATATGCTTGCAAACAAGCATTCCACATGCCTTACCATAAAAATATTAAATGTACTGAAAAGAGAAATGAAACATTTTTATTTGACATCTGTGTTCTGAGATAAGATTTATGAGGGTAAGGGTCACGCGGGTCATTTCTGAATAATTATTCATTTTTTAATTAATTTTCGTTAAAGGGCAAAGAAATCATTTTGTCGGGAAATTTAATTTCTGAGCGACAATTTAAATAATAAATTGTATAAACCTGGACTTTAATGGAACTAAAGTTTTATAATACACTTTACTGATATATGTGGGCACATGTGATACATTAGAGAGCTGCCGAAATTTATTAAAGTTTTTGATCAATGAGTGTTCATTATAAAATTTAGAATATACGTCTCTCGAATTCTGAAACTAAACGTTAACTTATTTACACTTTGACGCGATGCTCGTGTGATCGCATTTTTTTTATTATTTTTTAATTTTTAGTATATCTCAGTAATATCAACAGGTCATTTTAGTATGAAATACAAACACAGAAATTCATTACAAGAAACACTTTTATGCTAAGCAATTTATCAAAAAATATAATCAAGCATTGTGTTGTTAATAAACAAGTTATACGATTAAAATAAATTATATTAGTCTCACAGAGACGAAGTTATGAAAATGAGAAACGTGTGTGAATGTGTACGATGGCCGAGGACTTACAACCTGTATGAGCCGGCTTAAGTGATCACTCTACACAATGCAACTTTCACCAAATCCATCGTAAGAACATCTACACATTATCAAATTTTGAAAGTGGATTAATAAGTAATATACCTACTTGGAACATACTATAGAACTTTCCAAAAATTAAAATATGTTGATGTTCAAATGGATTTGATAAACGTTGCATTGTGTAGAGTGATCACTTAAGCCAGCACATATAAGTTGTTAGCCCTGGGCCACCGTATAAAAAGACTTCCACACACTTTTCTCACATTCATAGCTTCGTCTCTGTGAGACTTCTATAATATCTCTTAAATAATGAATCATCCCTCTGGGTACAAAATCCGGTAACTGTGTTCTTAGAGCATATCTACATATAAATATATAAGTTATACGATCAATTATATCACCGCGCAAGTTGAAGTGCGGGGGTTCCAAGGTCAATTAGATCTACATAATATATTGTGTTACGTGTTACGACTCTCGGTGTAATCGAATATTACCTACTTGTTTTATATTTTTGTTACTATTATCGATTTTCCAGCGTTACATATTATCAGACATACTAAACATGGTCGTTTATAATGTTTATATTACTAAAACAGTCTGTGTGTATTTTTCTTTATTTATTTAATATTACTTTTTAAATTATTAGTTTATTTAGACACAAAGAGAGTAAAGTACTTGGGCACTACCATTACTGAAAACTTATATCGTGACTTGGAAATTCGATGCAGAATAGAAGCGGATCGTGCGTCATCTAATAAAATGAAAAATCTTTTATGCAACGATGATATTAATCCAAAGCTCAGAAAAGGTTAATCGAATGTTACGTGTGGTCGGTTCTACTCTCTGGTATTGAAGCAGTGGACCCTCAAGGTTGGCACTATGTACCGCTTAAGGGGGTGACAGACGTGCGAGTAGTACGCGAACTTACGGCTCGACGACCTTTTTCGCTCGCGTGTCATCCTAAGTTCGCGTACTTTAAAACCGCCGAGTAAGTTCGTCGGCGATCCAACAAGTTTGAAATTTTGCTCGTAGCCCGCGCGTCTGTCATCGCCGCGAGTCGCCATTTTACTTCGACATTCCATGGATGCGCGACGCTTTGACATTTGTGTATTTTGGGTTATATCTAGTTAAAATGAGTGGTTTTCGAACTTATTCGCACGAATTTTTAGAAGAGTTTATTGAATGTCTGAGAAATAATCCTTGTCTTTGTCCAATTAGAAGTAATTAGTATAAAAACAAAAATAGCAAGATTCAAGCTTACATTAATCCATTGGCAATCATACGAAAGGTGGAAAAAAATGCTACCATTGATTCTGTCAAGAAAAAAAAAATTCTTTAAGGGCTGGTATTGTGGAAATCTTCCTTCTCTTTACGTAACTCTCTTACTAAATTTACATGTGATAAACACTCTCTTTTCGTAAGCCAGTAAGTACTTGATCCACACTCACCGATTTCGTCTTCTTTCATCTACTTCTTCTTCTTCATCAGCCTTCGTCTTTCCACTGCTGGATCTAGGCCTCTTCCTTATTTTTCCACTCTTCCCTGTTGTTGGCTAATTGTAGCCATTTCTTTCCCCCCACAGCGACAATATCATCGGCCCATCTCTTTTGAGGTCTTCCGATGCCCCTTTTATTTTCCCAAGGTCTCCATTTCAGAACTCTGGGAGGCCATCTTGTAGTATCCTGTCTTGCAACGTATCCTGCCCATTGCCATTTTAGCTTCGCTACACGATCCATGACATCCACTACTCTAGTTCTGCGCCTTATTTCGTCGTTTCTAATTCTATCTCTTAGGCTTACTCCAAACATGGATCTCTCCATGGATCGTTGCGTGCATTTGAGCTTTTCTACACTTTTTTTCGTAAGGGCCATAGTCTCCAATCCATATGTCATCACTGGCAGTATGCACGATTCAAAGGCTTTTCTTTTTAGACTAATTGGGATCTCGAAGATATGTTTGAGTTTGCCAAAAGCAACCCAGCTCATTCCTATTCGTCTTGGCAATTCTGCTGTTTGGTTCTCTTTGTTCATTTTTATCTCGTGTCCTAGGTATATATATTCATCTACTTTTTCAATATTATTATCATTGATAGTGATGACTTTGTTCTCTGGACTCAAAATTTATGTTTTTTTATATTCATCTTAAGACCAACTTTGCTCGAAGCTTCGTGTAGTTCTTTTAGCATTATACATAGTTCTTTGATATTATTACTTACAACTACAATGTCGTCAGCAAATCTTAGGTGACTTAAATACGTGCCATCTATCTTCACATCTTTTTTATCCCAATTCAGGGTCTTAAATACATCTTCTAAGGCTAACGTGAAGAGTTTAGGCGAGATTGTGTCACCTTGTCGGACACCTTTTTCTATTTTTATTTTTTCAGTTCTAGTGTCGTCGTCAATTATAACACTCATAGTTGCATTTTCATATATAAAGTTTACTAATTGTATATATCTAGAGTCTACTCGCGCGTTTTGGAGTGCTTCGATGATTGCCCACCTTTCAACTGAGTCAAATGCTGTTGGTCTTCTTTCATTGGTTTCTAAAATGTGATATGATATAATTCCTAAATAACACAAGGCTTCCTCTATCGACGACATCGCGATACGGTGTGAGCAAGCTTCACGTCTGTCAACAATGTTGAGCCGAGTAAGTTTGTGAACTTAAAAACCGCGTACTTTAAGTTCGTATGTCTATCACCCACTTTAGAGGCGTTTGAAATGTGGACTCACCGTAGAATGTTAAGGATATGATAGGACCGACCTGGATCGACGTGATAACTGACACTTCTTACACGGAGCCAATGTTTAAAGAAAATTGTTAACAACAATCAAGCTCTGTAAGATATCGTCTTTTGGTCACATAGTGAGAGGGTAGTAATATACTGTACGACAATGGACCGTGATAAAAAGAGTCGAGGAGCCACTGCAAGAACTGCGAGCTACCCATGATAGAGATGGTTTCTTTCGGGTGATCGTCGACGTCGGGAGGACCCGACGGGATTTTTTTTCTAGGCTATTATAGCAATTAAAAATGCATAATTTTTCTCGTTGTACCTCTCCAAAAAATGCTTATTCTTCTCATATTTTTTTCTTCTGCACAACTCTAAGACTTACTTATTCATCAAAAGTTTATTTTAATAATACATCAATCACAATTTTCACGAAAATTATTAAAGTTTTGTCAATTTTTTTAATGCTGTATTTACTCGTATGATTTAAGCCTTCATCTACTATTAAAAACATATTCTTGTGATAAAATTGCTTTGCTTTATCATTAGAAAATATGTTTTTAGTAATTGACATCTTTTTACATCAGTCTTGGTCGAAAAACAAATAATTTATATTGATTTAATAGTAGATTATATCTAAAAAATCACCCAAGTTAATATTGAGCTCGTTCATAAAGAAAAAAAAATTGATTTTGCTATACGTTCAGGGAAGTTAGTTTAAGGCGGTGAAATGACAAGAGTAAATGAAACGAAAATAAAATGTAATTTATTAATATTTAAAAATATAGAGATATCATTACCAGCTGCCAAATCTATGTATACTATTTCATAAGAAAGACTACATATGTCTTTAGCACAATCCCTTCAAATACATGGAAGGTTTTCAGATTTGGAATATATATACAACGTTCAAAAATTTGATAATATGTGATAACTTAAGCCAGCTCATACAGATAGTAAGCCCTGGGCCATCCTAAAAAATACTTTTATACACGTTTCTCATATAAATAGGTATAATAATGAAAATAAGAGGGTTGAAGGTACGTTCACTCGCAGATAACTTGTTATCTCAATGTGTTTTATTATTAAAATAAATTATATCCTTCAAAGAAAGACATGCCTCTCAATAAATGTCCGTTCGGCCATTTCGTGTAAGAGGCAGTGCAGCATTGTACGTCCCCGTAGTTTTGTAGTTGTCTCTCAGCGGAAGAGTCACCGCCCACTTACCGCCCGTTGCTGCTGTCCCTGCCGCTGCATCTCGCCTGGCTCGTCTTGCGGAGTCGCATCACGTCTGGCGGGACAAATTCCGCGCTCCATTCGGGCTCCTAACGAGCGCTGGAACGAACCTGGGTCCATTTTTCTATTGGTTTTTATTCTCAGCCGCAACCGCCTACTTGCCCAACAACTTTTCAACAAAAAGGGGTAGAAACCGGTGACATTCGAGCATATTGCCACACTCTAGTCGATTTTAAAGGCATTTAGCTAAACCACTATCTATCAACCCTAAAGTACTATATATATATATATATACTTGCCTACTTGCCCAACAACTTTTCAACAAAAAGGGGTAGAAACCGGTGACATTCGACATATGCCACACTCTAGTCGATTTTAACAAGGCATTTAGCCTAAACCACTATCTATCACCCCTAAAGTACCTATTATATTATATATAGTATATATATATTATATATATACTATATTATACTATATAATATATATATATCTATATATATCCGTTGCCCCTTTCTTGCCCAACAACTTTTCCAACAAAAGGGGAGAAACCGTTGACATTCGAGCATATTGCCACACGCTAAGTCCTATTTTTAAAGGCTTAGCTAAACCACTATCTATCAACCTAGAGTACTATATTAATATATATTACTTGCCTACCTTGCCCCACAACTTTCAACAAAAAGGGTAGAACCGGTGTCATTCGAGCATATTGCCCACACCTATGGTCGAATTTAAAGGCATTTTAGCTAAACCACTGTCTATCAACCCTACAGTACTATATATATAATATATATATCTATACTATCTCCTATATATATCTATATCTGCTATATACTATATATACAGGGTTATTTGGAAAACGTTAATAACCTCGCAGGACTATATTTCTGCCTTGATTATGAGTTGAAAATGTTTAAGCTATTACGACCTAATATCAATAGTTATTAGGTCTGACTGACTTATTTTTTGTAAAACGTTGGACTTTCATTGCAGTTACTTATATTGAATAACAAAAATTCATTTTCTTTAATACAAGTCAAATAAAATAATAAAAACCTCTGAATTTTCCAATTGGAAAACATTCCAATTGGAAATTTTTCAGGGTTTTTATCATTTTATTTAACTTGTTTTGAAACGAATGAATTTTTCGTAATCTATATAAGGTACTGCAATGATAGTCCTACGTTATACAAAAAAAAGTCAGAAATATTGAAGAAAAAATGCAAACTTTGATGTCGCATATCTCCATAACTATTGATATTAGGTCATAATAGCTTGAACATTTTCGACTCATAATCAAGGCAGGAATATAATCCTGTGAGGTTATTAATGTTTTCCAAATAACCCTGTACATGATTTCACAGAGGGATTACGTTTAATTAAAAATTAATTAATTGAAAGATTACTAGTATTCGTCAGATTAAAAAAAATATTTTTTCTTAGCTTGTGCTATTGCTTTCTACTACATATACATTTGTTTATTTTTCCCCATTCCTGGTATGTAGGTCATTCTCGAAGAAAAATGTACTGTTCCCACTGAGACCTTTTAATTGATGTGTCACTTGGTTTTGAAAATAGAAAACCTCAATTTTCCTTCTATTTTACTTCTGATTGAAAACAAAATTATAATCTTCTGTTGCAACCAGTATCAGAATGAACTCCGTCTGTGGTCCTGAGCGGATCGCTTTGACGTTGGTTAATTTCAAAAGATAAAATTATCAGTGGTTAAAATTAACTTTATTTTAGGTTAATAGTATTTTTGTTCTTTCCTGTTGTAGTATTAAAAAAACTATTAGTGTCATGGTAATATAAGAGCATTAGATAATAAACACAAATATATTAATATAATTAATAAACTTAGTTTTCACCACTTTTGTATTGAAAAATATCAACATGTTTCAGAGCCCATGGTCCGTCCTCAAGATACAATTGTATCCTATGATTTTTTTCAATACAAAAGTGGTGAAAACAAAGTTTATTTTTATTAATCATATTAATAATGTCACCACAAAATTATTTTGCAGATTTTGAATAAGAACAAGTATATTAAGTTATAATATTCATATTTAATAATGTATGCAGTGATATATTATGGAATTAATTTTTTTATGGTGTATACACTAAACTTTTTAATGAGTAATAGATTAATTAACTATATAATTACAAGCAAACATAATATTTACCTTAATTTGGTCCTTTACCGCCCTTTTAGGCAGTACGTGCCTCGAGGCAAATTTGTAAGCAATATTTCGCGGAACAGAAATATTTTGCCGAACATTGGATGTAAAATATATAATTAAGTAGATCAGTGTAGAACATTTTCGACTCCTAATCAAAGCAGGGATCTATCTGTAAAGTATTACGAACTAGCTCTGTTTTACCCTGTATAGCTAAAACATGGCAATTAGGTATAAAAAAGTACTCGAAAAGTAATGATACAGTAGGTATTTGTAGTACAATCCATGGATATAGACAATAAGTAGACCTTTCTACAAACGACTCCCTAACGTGATAGTAAACACTATTTCTGTCAAACCGGACAAAATTTAGTTACCGTACAAAATATTTTTTTAAATAAGTTTTAATTTAATTAAATTAGTGGCAAAAACGTCTAACTACTCAAATATGTTTTAAGGTCTAGGAAGACTTTGCCGTATATACCGATGTACTTGGAAAATTAGTTTATCATCCATATTCTGAACTAAGCAATATTGCTATTTCTGTATCTTGACAGTTATTTATAACATTGTGACGCCGTTTTTGTGGCTTTTTATATTTGACAGGTTTGATGTTAATAAATTCAGTCAATTAGAAAGCTCATTACTCATTATTGTGAATAACTTAACGTTTGTTTACATTTTAGAGCGTTCTGATTGATTGATTCATTAATTTCAAACATGTCAGACTTAAAACATCGAAATTGGCGGCAATACAATGTTATACACATTTGTCAAGATTGGGATAAAGATCTGACATCCCAATGTTGCTGTTTTCAGAATAGCACAGAGTGGCTGCAGTTTCTAAGACAAAACCTGCATAACTTCTAATTTCGCGGGATGGAACAGATACGTTTCAATAAATAAAAATTATCTTAATTATTTAGTTCCACACATAATGTTGTATGGGCTAACATATGATATCACTTAGACATATTGCATTCCATCTAATCATTTAAATGTTTTTATAATAAAATTTCTAAAACTCCAGTTTAAACCTCCTTATATTCTCCATGTTTTGAATTTCTTTTGGCAGGTTATCGAAGATTTTTATACCTTTATGCATCATACAATTTTTGAGGTGATTTTCTTTTTCTTTGGTAATCTTATGTTGTCGCTTCCTCTTGTATTGTAGGAATCAAAATCCTTATTCAGCTTCATCCTGTCATCAAAGTATTTGGGTACTAATCCATGTTTAATTTTAAATATTTGAACCATTACATTATGTTTTATTCTTTGGTTTACTGTTTCCAGTCCTAGGGCATTCAAAATTTTTGTTATTTTAGTTTTCCTATTACATTTCAGTATTACTCGCATCGCTCTGTTTTATACTATTTCAATACTAGTCGATAATTCCCTTTATTCATTTGTGAAAAACTCAAGGTGGGTCATTATTTTCCTTGTCTCCAATTTATATGGTAATATGACATTATAAAGCAATATTTAAGTTTATTCGTGATCCAGATAGAAAATTCCAATTATTATAAATGTATTCTTAATTTAGCATCGTCTAATACTTCGTATACAGAAAAGAAAATTTCTGAATATAAAAAGCTTTTCTTGCTTTTTTTCATTCCATTTTTTAGTACACAAAACACCGCATAGAGTTCCTTTCATATCTAGATACTCATATATATACATGCACGTAGGTACTTCAGTTTCACGTCACGTACATGGACAGGTGGCCCTGCTGATATTCGCAAGAGGCACACTAAAGACATTCTGCCATCTGATCTGTGAAAGGTGCAGTGTTCTCTCTCTTTCGTGTGCGCTCCTTGCAATATGACTCTTTATGGAATTGGAGCTGGTAAGTTGAACAAGAGATTGAAGGCATTATTGAATAGCGAGTATGCAGCAAGGATGAGAACATTTGGAATTCATTTTGTACATTTCGCTGAGAACTAAACAAGATAAAGTGCAAAAAAACAACCATTTTATTTTCCCATATTGCTTGATTTTGAGTATCGTTAACAAATACAGGGTTATTTGTAAAACATTAATAACCTCGCAGGACTATATTCCTGCCTTGATTATGAGTCGAAAATGTTCTAGCTATCATGACCTTATTTATATCAATTGTTTTGGAGATGTGCGAAATCAAAGTTTGCATTTTTTTTAAATATCTCTGACTTCTTTTTTGTAAAACGTTGGACTATCATTACAGTATTTTATATCGATTACGAAAAATTCATTCGTTTCAATACAAGTTAAATAAAATGATAAAAACCCTGAAAATTTTCCAAATGGAATGTTTTCCAATTGGAATTCAGAGGTTTTTATTATTTTATTTGACTTGTATTAAAGGAAATGAATTTTTCATATTCAATATAAGTTACTGTTATGATAGTCCAACGTTTTACAAAAAATAAGTCAGATATAGAAAAAAAAAAAGCAAACTTTGATGTCGCATATCTCCATGACTATCGATATTAAGTCATAATAGCTCGAACATTTTCGACTCATAATCAAGGCAGGAATATAATCCTGCGAGGTTATTAATGTTTTCCAAATAACCCTGTATACCTACATATATACTCCTAAATTAATTGTTTCGGTGGTGAGTTTGTAGAACTCTATTTCCCTAATTTTTGTGAGACACGTTTCTCCTTTAGGAGGCATTATCAAGGATTATTTTTCCTTACGAGGAATATTTCGTGTACTTATTTTCATATGTTTACAAACTCTGTACTTCGCGTGCATTGAGAATGCAATTACTAGAAATTTTATAAAATATATTTTTTATTATAATATGTATACATGTCTATTTTTACAGGTATCTTGCAAAACTATGCAGTTTGCACATACAAATACATTACTGTACATGTTTAGTCTACATTACTTAAAGAATAATCCTGTGTAGAGTTTTTCTGGTTATTCTGCCATTTTTGTACGACATTTGGATCCATACTCGATTTGTCCAAATAGCTCATTTCGGGTCGTATTATTTCACTGCACTTAATCGCCTTTAAATGCTGGTGTTCTTCATATTAGAATTATTTTGAAAAAAGAATTAAATTCCGTCAAAACGGTATCAATTAAGCTTAAAGTACTAATTTAAAAAAAGTATATCACGTAGAAAGATTAAGATTAAACAGTTGATTAAACTTTTTCTTTCTCAATTTTATAAGATATATTTAGCTTGCTCCCTACCTAGTCTACGAACACCGTTCTTTTGAATTAAAAATCGCGTTCATAATATTAGGTACTCTCATTCAAAGAATAATTTTTGATTCTGCGTATTAATCAGACGCATTAATCTTTTTAATGCGATTATTAAGTACGCAGGTACTCAACATTACGCAGAACTATATACTAGGATAATACTTCTTACCGATCTAAAAATTCATTTGAAGTTGATCACTTAAAAAATCATAATTCTGCACAAATACAAACGAACACAATTTTGATAATGACCATTTGATACTATTCTCTGGACGTTCAATTTTCAAAAGAACCGACAAATGAGTTTTGCATAACCAACCTATGTAGGTACCTACTAGAGATGCACTCGATATTAATTTGATTCGTTACCACAAGAAATGTCAGAAGTATCTAGAATAAACGGTGGAAATATCGACTAAATTCGCGAAACGTCTGAAAATCCGAAACTCTCTACTAAAAAATAAAGAGCAATGTAACCGCTATGTACACAGTTTTATTGTGACAATTCAGCGATTTCATAGATACGAATACCAGCGAAAGCGGAGTTATTTTGGGTATTATAAGCGATCTGCAAAAATCAATTATGAGAGTACCGACCGGGCATTCGATAGAGAATATTTCTGTGTGCAAATATCATCATCATCATTCTTGGCACTACAACCCTTGGTGGGTCTTGGCCTACTCAATAATTTTCCTCCACTCATCTCGGTCTAGTGCCAGCTCTCTCCAGTTTCGAAGGTCTAAGGCAGAGATATCTTTGAGGACGTTATCACTCCATCTTAGTTTTGGCCTTCCTAAGCTCCTTCGCCCTGTTAGCCTTGAGTTTAGCAGGGACTTTGGTGCTTGATGCTGTGTGTGTGCAGTGATGATGTGTGCAAATATACTCAAATGAATATTAAGTGTTCCAAAGACAAATGATTATAGGTCAACCACAATCAAAAGACCATTCCCTAGCTTTGTCCGGTAAAAAGAAAACGGGGGAAGTTGCATGGCAAACTCGTATTACAAGCCTAAATATGATATTCCAATTAAATACATATTTTTAGTTTAAAAAAGGTTACTTACTTACTAGAAAAACTTTTGTGTTCATTTTTTGCATCGTAACAACACACATATTTTGTGCGCACATTCTTTTGAATGCGGTCTAGCTATAGTGCAAAATAACATAATATTGCTCCAGTTAAGTTCGTGTTAAGTGACTGTTTGTGTTAAATAAAACTAACAATTTTGTATTTTATTTGTATCCTACTGCCGTGGTCCTATGACAATAATATAAAAACTTACACCAATCGCAGATATTTTAGTATGATAAATTGTTTTAGTATTTACGTGACAAAAACAGAACAAGGATAAAGAAATTCGAACCAATAAAAATACAAAGGAAGAATGGTGTATTTATTTTCTCGAATAAACAACAATAAAAAGTCAATCTCCATAACGCCCTGCGAGTAATCTGATAACGTATTGATATACGAAGAACAAGATTGTCCACTTAATTGGATTCTTTGGTATAATTTGGGCCATAAATACTTGTTATGGTGAAAAAGTCTCCGATTCTTCATTGTTACTGTGTTCATTTGAAATACCACGCGTCTTATTTTCATTACTCACCCACGGAGAACGGCGCTGTCTCCAGAAAAAAATAGAAAATTCTTTCTCCAAAATTTCTTGAAATACATCATAATCTAAATTTACGATTTTTCGAATTAATGAGGTGTGGAGGTGGATGAGCCCTCCGGTTTAGAATGAGTTGAAGCGGTGTTGAAGACGTAAAGTCACGATGGTTTAACAGAATTTATTGAATTGCAAAAGCAAAAGTTATAAAGAATACAGTAGGTACAAAGGTTACAAGTGAAAGCGTGACGTTCGAAGGTATGACGGCGAGGGCTTCCGCTATACCAGCAGTTCACTGGGGAAGTGAGATAGTCTGCTCTGGAGACTACCGTTTTTATAGTTGTCGTGAACAAAGGACTCGGTGCATTATGACTTCGTCTTACTAAGCCGCTCGTGTGGGTAATATTTAGTCTGGTCAGCAAGGTGAGTTGCCTTGCTTTTCATGCCCTCTGCTATACGTCGCCTGTGTACTCGGTCATTGGTCCGGCTTACATTGTCGCCCGTTTTACGGATTCAGCGTTCTAATTTCGACCTTTGCGTCGGAGGCGATAGCCTGCCATGCTTGATTGTCGGCGTATGCTGTGCCTCCTTACACGTGTACATGTACGCGTCTTTGGCCACCACAGAGGTAACAGTCAATCAAATCATTACATTTATCAAACATAATAATTTCGTTTTCTGTCTATCTGTCCGTCTATAAATTCGCGTAACGTCAACGAATGGGGACCCACCACTTTCCCAGGGCCGTTCTATGAGCCGACGGCTCCCATATCGGCCCTACTCTTGCGTCGCCAGGTTGACATTTTTCTTATTTAAAGCCATCCCCGTGCGGCGCCCGTGTATAGGGCGAACGCCGCAAGGTTCTGGCAGCAAAAAACCCATTCGTTGTCCCCTCCACCAAGAACTTTCTTTATTAAATCAAATACAAATACAAGAAAATTAAAAGCATATAAAAGAAATAGATTTGTGCAGCGGCATAAAAATCAGAAGTAGAAAAACAAAAGCAAAGAAAAATAGAAATAAAATCAGGTTAAATACAAAATCAAAATAAAAAGAAGATAGCAAAATAGTAACATAAAACAGTATAAGCGAGGAAGTAAACAGGTTAAATTCATAAGCAAAAATAGCAACAAAATAGTATCATAAATTATCCAAGAAAAGAAAATTAAGATATAAAAACAGGTTAGAAAAGAAGCAAAGTAGTGATACACAAAGTATACGACAGTGGAGCCGTCACACAAGAAGTTGGAGAGAAGGATCTGGTGGAAGGGACAGTGGATATGTGGGTTTTTTGGATTTAAACGACACTCCCAACAGGGAGGGACGCATACAAAAGGATAGGAGTTCAGTTCTTGACGCCCGCAGGATCCACGGTCATAGCTCGCGTAACGTCAGTAATTTTGTTCGAATTCACGGCTAAAAAAACAAATTAAAGTCTCAGGGTGGGGCTTGAACACCGGGCCAGCAAACCCGAACCGGCCGATTAACGCACGTTGCTACCGCCGCCTCTCCGCGGACCGACAAAAATATGCTATAAATATAAACTAGGGCTTAGCAAAGACATGAAACATTTCATGTTCAGGGTTTATAATAGTACCATTAATTTCCGGCAGGGGTAAAATAAAAAAAATGTTCAAATACTTTGATAACAAACGTAATTACTATTCCGCGATTGTCGGCTATAATTAAGTAAATACTTTTTCTTTAGGAACCGACATGTAAAAGTATCATCATTTTTAATAGGTTTATAGCTAGTGTTCTAATATTCTTCCGCACATTTTTTCCTTTTAAATATTTAAACATATTGTTGATTGATTAGGAATTAACATTGTAAGTATTATTAATTATTATCATTAAATTAGGTAAGTACTTTTAACTTCGTTACCTCTACGTGAGTTTAATAACAATAATAACTAGAATAACAAAATTTCTCATCGAAAGGTGAAATATTAAACATCCAAATTAGCTATTATTTTTTTTATTAACTTTTATTTAGGTTAATACTTCGCCTGTCGATGAGAGATTCTGTTGCTCTCGAAACATAAATAGTAAAATAAAATTTATTATTAAACAACATATTATTAAACCCACGCAGAGGTTATAAAGTAAATGTTTTTCATGTAATTTAATGATAATTATTTCATATTTCATTAGCTGAAAATATTATCTTTATTGTAAATCTAAACAAATAATATAAAAATGTTATTTTTCTCTGAATAATCATGTTTATTAATTTAAATCATATCAAAATTTTACTAAACGCAAAATCAAACTAACAAGATGAAACTACTTAGTTTTTTACCGTCACGCCGTTTTTTCCGAGAGGGTAGGCAGAGAGGATACACCTATTATTTCCATTTTTAAAATGCTTTCAGTTTCTTTTCTAACGTTATATCGAACAGTCGCCCTTCAAATATATAATTATCAAATATATAATCAATCACTTGCATTCTTGTATTGTTAATAATATACTGAAATAAGCAATATTGCTATTTCTGTATCTAAACAGTTTTTGTATAACATTGTTATGCCGCCAATTTTGATGTTTTAAGTTAGGCAGATTTAAAATTAATGAATTCAATCAATCAGAAAGCTATAAAACGTAAACAAACGTTAAGTTATTTAATTATATATGATGAGCAAAAGATACAAAAATAGCAATATTGCTTATATCAGAATTCGGCCGATACTGTCAAGAATATACAACATCGGAGCCATGTATTTGAAATTTAATGCAAATGCTGAATATCTACGTTTCAAATGAGCCGTTTGGTCACCAGGGATGCATCTCCCGCCATCTCCAGAACAATCGGGCATTGTGTCCCGCGGGGCCTTTTATTATACCCGCCGCGTCATATTGTCTCCTGGCACAATTAGGGAGAACAGAGCGCGGGGGAGGAGGGGGGAGTGCCCTCGGGTAAAAAGGGACCGAAGGGTGCGGCTTATTAATTAAATAAATTGTTTTCACCAATTGGTTGGAGACGTGAATATTTTATAAAAACCGGCAATTTTTGAAATTAATCGCCATCATGAAATTAAAGTTAATTTTTTTTTAATTAACCTTTCCTTTCTGATGCTGTAAACTATGTTGACATTTCCTCTAATTATGTAAATACAAAATAAATATAATATAATATACCAAATACAGAGTTCATATTTTAGATATTCCATTGTAATATATTTATGTATTCAACAAAATATATTATTTTCACAGCACAGCAAAAAGACACAGCAAAATAAAATGTTTTATTGAAGAAATTGACGTTAATTTATAAATACGGCTGTGTTGTAGAGGGGAGTGGCGCGCAGAGCGCAGTGCCCAGTGCGCAAAGCGTTGTGCGCATGTTGCCGGATTCGGTCAGTTGACTAGAGATGAAAATAAAAATCGTTTTTTAAGTTTTACCTTTTTAATTTATCGAGACGCATTTCGCCCTATGAGGGCATTACCAATCTCATGATAATGCCATCATAACGCGAATAGCGTCTCAAAGAATTAAAAAGGCTGAATTTAAAAAACAAATGTTTTTATTTCCATATTTGTGATTATGGAGTTCTATAAATTACTTAATTTTATATTAAAGGAAACGCATTCTTATTGTGAAGCAATTTCAGAACAAAGTTTTGTGAATTATTAAACAATTTTTATTAATCAATTAGAAAAGACATACAGAATAAATCAAATTAACGAAAGAATATTTTAAATGCCGCCGGGACTCGAACCACGGACCTCCAATTTTATCCGGGAATGGCGCGTTATCCAATTTCGCCAATTGTAATTTAATTTAGCAATATAGTTTACTGTAATAATATTTCAAAGTTTTGCAAAAAATAAGTAAAAAATATTGAAAAAAATGTAAAGATTGATATTTCGTATCTCCATAACTATTGATAATACATAGGTTATGGTTGCTTGAAAATTTTCTAGTTAGTAGCCAGATCATTCTTTAGGAATGAAACGCCAGGAAAAAAGAAAAAGGTGGCAGGTGAAAGAAGATTACCTATAATTTTAATAATGGCAGAAATTTAATAATGTTCCTTTTAAACAAAACAGACACCTTATCTTTAAAAAAGTGAATGCACTACCCGAAGAAACCGTGAATATTTTTTTTAATTCCATGCTAGGCGTGTCAATGCCTTGAGTACCAAAGTAAATTAACGAGTTCGTTCATTGCCAGTAAAACTTTTCGTCGCGTTGCTCGCGACGGAAAGCATACGATAATATGTTCGTTAAAAGTTTTAATGAAATGTCAACATGATTGAGCTAAGAACTATTTGCTGATACCCGAACGTACGTTCAACAAATTCAAAACAGGATTAACTAAGTATCTGGAATTGACCGCATACTGACGGAATTATTTTGATACTAGGATTGAAATTTGTAAATGCGACAAGGCGTGGAAACGAAAAGTGAATATTCAAAAGAAAAGAGAATATTCAGTAAACAGTAATCTGTTTGTGATTGGAATAACGAGTTTTAAAACCTCAGTATCAGTTTCATTCCCGGTCTTGATTTCTTGTGCAAAAATCTTGACAGTGAAAAATTAACACACTTTCCGCCATCCAATCGAGTTGAAATTTTGCACATCAGCTTGATGTCGAAGATAACGCATTTTGACAAACAAAAATGCAAATTTATCTTAGATATTCGGGCAAGGACCTACTTTCTGGTTCTATTCTAAAATTATTTAAATCATGAATACATTTGAATTTATCTCTATATAAAAATTTCTTCCGGTTGTTTTTCTGTAAAATCATTCCGTTTATTGTGAGAAAAAAAGGTAAAAAATTATAAAAGTGTGGCTTCAGAATGGATATCTACTACATTTATCAGTTAAACCTCAAAATATTGATACAACAATGTGTTGGAGTGGCATGAAAATCTTGACGACTTTCATTGAGTTTAATTTTTGAGTTCATCTTGCGTAATCAAATTGTAAACATCCCTCAATTTCCAGCATTAACATCATTATTTTATGCTGAAATTGAGACATTCAAATATAATCGAAGGTAATTTTGTCGCTTTATGCTCATAATTTTCATGATTTTTTTACCTATATAAATGATTTTTAGTGAAAACTATGTTTTATCGGTTCGTTTTTTAACAAGCGAAACATGAAAGATTATCGAAACGGCAGAAGAATAAAACAATATTATTAGCATAACTTGCTGTATTCCGTCAAAAATTACGTACTTTTAGATGTTTGGTCGGATCCTAAAGAATTTTTATGCAAAATTTGGGTAAGAACTGATAGACGGTGTAGATTTGTATAGAAAATATATCGTGTAGAGAGGGTGAAGTAAAGGAGCGAGAATTTCGTCCATATTATCCACCGGGTCCTTAAGAATAAGTATTTATTTACTTATGGAAAAACTAAAATACATTAAATAAAAATATTTTAAAAGTAACAGGAAGTTACGAACAGACAGACAATGAAATTATTATTATTAGATTGTGAAATAAACAAAAATGTCAATGAATCAACCCTGAGTTCTATGAAAGTCTCTAGCTGTAAACAACCACGGTGGATCCCAGTATGAAAAGTGATCATGCGTAGGTGCAGCCATGAATCTATTCAAATATTTAATGTGAATCATCTTCGTTCCCTTAGTCTAGGAGGCTCGGGGGAGCCAAAGAAGCTTCCATCTTTGCCTTCTTTGCAAGCGTTTGGTACTTGTTAATCAAGGCTTCAGGGCGCAAGGATCTCGGCTTAAAGACAAAGTTGCCAAAAATATACGTCTTGGCAATCACAAGATATGTCCACAACCACCTTAATTTAATCATTGTATAATTAAATTATATGTATAGAAGAATTGGTTTCGTTCCGAGGAAAATAATTAGTTGTTTGATAAAATATGGCACCATTTTTAATTAAATACCTTTGATGCTATTGTTACAGATTATGGAGACAGACTTTTATGACGAAGTACGCCATGCTTGGTTTCGTGTGTACCTACTACAGATCATATGAACTGTCATAGACATCATACCGGCGATTAAAGTGTAGTATAATTATGAATATTTCAATATCTGTATGAAGCAGACATTTTCATGGTAACGAAAAATTGTGAGAAAGCAATAAAAATATTGATTATTTAGTTAATATCCACGTATTATATTTTTATCACGATGATAACATAAAAAATTATTATCACGATGATAACATAAAAATTTCAAGACTGTGTAATTTCAACCTTTGCGTGTTACTTATCTAAAGTCTTAATTCCATTCTAAAGTTGCTAATTTACTGCAATAGATGGATAGACAGACAGACAACGAAATTATTATGTTACGATTTTTCCACCTATAACTGCTTGCTGGATTGCTGCATAACTGATTGAAAAATTTCTTTGAAATTTTGTTCAAAAATAAATACAGCAAATATGATTAAAAATTTGTCTAAATTGAATTTTAAAGATTCATGAAATATGAGAAAAGCTCAGTATTTTTTGTTATCTGTCCATAATTAAAGTAATCAACTTGGTACGCCATTCGGTGGGAAATTTCTTTGTGATTAATAGTACGAAAAAATATAAATAAATTCAATACGATTTTTAAATATGTTTTCAAATTTGTAGTGCTTTAATGGACAGCTCTTTTACTTAATTAAAAATAGATTAGCTCTTATTATAAGTATATTATCATCCTCATACATTAAATAATTATGGATATTTATTAATCAGATTTATTATTGTAATAAAAATGTCAATAAAAACTTGTAAGTACCCTATACGATAGGGGGCTAAATAATTAAATCCCGGGTTACGGTTTATGAATCCCGGGATCGGTAAGTATAATCGGGAAACTTTCGGGATTAAGATGTTCTATTAATTTTGGTTTTCTAAAATTACATCATGATTAAATGAAGAAAAAAATCAATGCTTTGCCCTCGCTTTATCTATTTATTAAAGTAAAATCGATCCACATTTTAATAGTTTATTATCAATCGTGCATATTTATTTATATTATTTTTTCTTTCAAATTTATTTATAATACCAGCTGTAACCCGTCAAAAATGACGGTACTTTTACATGTCGGTTCCTAAAGAATAAGCATTAACATATTTTTAGCCGACACTCGTGAATTATTTATTTAAAAAAAAAATAATAACTAAAAAACAACAACAAAAAATATACTTAAAAGAAGTTACGGACGTTACACGAAGTTACGACGGACGGACAGACAACGAAAATTTTAGAATTGCAATTTTTCGTTCCTACTTACGAGGTTTCACCACCATGACATTTTCAAAAAATTGTTTTTTGTTTATCTTGCAGCTTGAATTTGAGGTTGAAGAATTTTGAAGAATTTGAAGAAAGTTGAAAATTTGCGTCATCATCTCTCAAAAATTCTATGAAAAAACTATACGTCATAGACGAGTAAATAATTAACTGTTTTTTTCACTCAAACCACGTCCGACCAAACCATCACAATTTTCTCCACCAGCTGCGCGCGTCGCGGAGGACCCTTGCGGGACAGCACATAACTCTGCCATTTTTAAATGTTATATAATTATTTATTTTGAGGTATCCTAGTTATTAATTATTTTCCTTTTAAATATGTTTTAATTTTATATTTAATTTTTTTCTTTTATTTATCTTCTTATCTTATTTATCTGGTAAATTGATTAAATTATATTTATTTTAATTAATTATATTATTAATTTGTTAAAGGTTTCTAATTCATTTTTTCAATTTCAATTTTATTTATTTATTTTTATATGGTTTTAATTCGTAAGTCACATAAACAAATGAGAATATATTTTAAAAAATAGAGAAAACAAACAACAAAATATCAAACATATTATATAAATTCATTCAAATCCTCTCAGAGACTTGGAACAGATCGATATCCAGAGTAATATCGTTCAGCATAGCAGTAGCTCTTCCAACAGGCGTAACCATTGGCAGGTTGGTCCTGTATATTTGAATGTGAAATAATCTATGCTGATGCTGTCTAAGGTAAGGTGTCAGGAACATACAAACCAACGCTCCGCATAATTTCAGGATTATCGATCATACCACGCAACAACCGATAAAAATGCGTAATCAGATACAGATTCCTTCTAGTCTCTAAACTATCGTAGCCAAACATACCATGGAGGAACTTGGTTGGGTAAAGCCAAGGATAATGCTCGTATTCTCTTATTTAAAGATATCTTAGAAACTTATTACTCTTTGCTTTTGTACTAATCATTGTTTATATATATTTTTCATTTCTCTCAAACATGTTTTATTTCTTCTACATATTTTTTAATTATTTACTTTAAAACGTGTTTTATGTTAGGTATGTAAAAATCCTTGTTTACTGTCTTGTACTGTAAAAGCCCGCTAGGGCGTTAATTAACACATAAATAAATAAGTCGATAACTAAAATACTATTCCGGGCTCCATCACATTTTCGTCAAACTGAAATATTTGTCCCAGATTTATTAAAATAATATTACGAAATGCGTAGGCCGTAAAATACCTTCCGAATAAATGTTTGCTTTGGTTGTTACCATTTTTATTTTGCCTGTAATGCTGGATTCATCTCGTCATTAACTCTCCGGCATGGTAGATAATAAATAAAAGAAACAAAATTTATTGAGGAAGAATATGTTTTATTTTTTAATTTTCTGTCACAAATATTTCCGCGAACCTTTAAAATTCTCGGAGGCTCTAAATTCTGTCAGCGGGTTTATTTCCGTAGGGATATTTTTAGTATCATTTTCTGGTATAACTCTCTTTCACACGACTTTCGGAGTTATTTTTGTTTCAAATATTGTGTCACACAAAAGGCAGACTAAGCGGCACACACACTTTTTGTGAGAAATGCAAATCTTTCTTAATTTTTCCATCGCGCCGTTTTCTCGCGGAGATGAGCAGAGAAGGTAGAGCGCCATACTCTTCTGTTCGGACACACAATTCTCGCCTCATCCACGTTCATACATCTTCGCATACAAAGTCGACGATTGTTGAGGCTCATAACAGGACTATCGTCTTCCACAGTCGTCCTCGGCGTCGTATATTTTTCTTACCGTCCTTTCCTTACACTCCGTTTTTTTTTTCCTTGCTATACTACGCTTAGATCAGCATTATATTCTTTCCAAACATCTTTATTGTTTGCTCTATTATACATAAATTTATCACACTAAGTCTAAGTGATCTTATCTCAATTGCATTCAGTCTACTTTCATTCCTCTTCTTCCAGCTCTAGGCTTCGCTTTCGTATATCAGTATTGGTTTCAAAATTCTATAGTGAGTTCAAGAATTCTATACTGCTAGTCTTGCCTCGGTAGACATATTTCTATAGAAATTATTGTTCACCTTATTTCCTGATGTCAACCTCTCAATATCTTTCTCAGACATCCCTCTTTTATCAAAAATACTTCCCAAATTCACAAATTCATCTACTTCTTACAAACATTAATTTCCTATTAGTATTTCATTCTCCTTCTCGAATACCGTCACTTTTAACATGTTAACATTCATAATATGGTCCCTGCATAAATATCTGCATACATCATACATCCTGCTTACTAGACTTTGTAAGTCTTGTTCGTTATTCCCATTAAAACTGTATAGACATTTAAATCAGATTGATTTTAAAAGTGCGTCATTTGTTGACTTATGTATTATATACTTTAGAATTTTCATTTTTAAATATTAATAAACGTGTTTTTAATAAAAAAGATAACTTTTAAATAGTGGTTAAAGACTCAAAGTGTAGGGGGAACAAATAGAATATATTGCTTCAAATCACGAATAAAAGTGTTTTAAAATCGTCAAAAAACATAATAATTTCTTGCAAATTTATAACTTTTTTTCATATTAAACATTTCTAAACTATTTCATTACAGTTTTTTCATCATAATGCTACCTTTACACACGAGAAAACGTATTCTGCATACATATAGATATTGAATATCTATTTAATTTTTTCCAAAGACTCTGAAAACTATTTTTTTTGACCGTAGCCTGTCGATTAATGCTTATACAATTTTCTTAATTGTTGTAAATAATATTTACTTTATTATTTTTTAATAAGAAAAAAGATTTTTTTTTAATTATTGTTTTTAAAAAATAAAGACTAACATATATATTCTGATATAAATGAATAATTAAAACCCACATTTTCGAAGAAAAACGCCGAAATATGCATTTTTATTGAATGTCCAGCCTTAATACGGCGTCAATTTCCTCACCATTTAATTTAATTTAACCTAGAAGTGTCTCCAATATAGTTTACGAGCTTGACGTCTATCGAATGTGGTGTATTATTTATAAATATGTGCCAAGGCAAATAACCACATAACCAGTACAACCTTATAGCACATAGCTGTGTAAGTAGGTAGTGTCGAATATCAATATATACATTGCCTTAATTCTGTGGGCTTAGTGCAAACAATGATCCTTTATCCAACGTGGTATGCGGACAAGCCTTCCTTTGTAAATTTGCTTAATATAGAAGATAGAGTGGTGTAATAAATCACAGCTCTGATACAAACACACATTTTGAATAATTCCTTTAGACAAGGAAGTAATTTGTCTAATATCATTTGGTTCACGTTCAGCCTACAAATATTAACTAGAGTTTTGTGCTATCTATGCAAATTTATTTAATTATTCCCACGCGAAGTCTTTACTGCACATTTTGTTAACATATTTTTATTTTTCTATATGTCAAAAAAAATCGTAAAAATACATATATGTATCTACATTAAAAAGAATATACCTCAATTTAACTTCACAGTTCAAAATAATCCTCTCAATACCAATATACATGAATAATTATTACTTTGCCACAATCAAATCGATAACTCAATGAATTGGTATTGTAATTTGATAAATAAATATGTATTATTATTAGTACGGTAGAAAACATAATGAAATATGTTGATGTAATTAAAAAAATACAGTCAGGTAAACAAGGTTAAAGAATTGGAGGAAGGCAATAGAGATACTGACCGACCCAAAGTCCATAGATTTACCAAAAAGCAACGACTATGATAAAGAACAAGAATAAAATAATAAATTAGCTTGAGCTTTGGCTCATATTACGGAAAGTATAATGTCTTTAAAAAGTTATAACATAGAATCAACTTATTATAAAACATTATTATGTATCTACTGTTTAAAAAAATATTATATATAATATAATTAGAAATACTAACTAACCAGTGTATTCTCAATATTATTTTGTGGAATTGCAGCGCTGGACACGTACCGAAGAATTGATATTTGGATATATATTTTGATATAGCATTCGGTATTTGGATCTACAGAAGAATACCCAAAATAAGCTAGATGGACAGAGTTAAGAATCAAAATGGTTCGGATGAATGATCATAAAGAAGTAATTAAAATAATAAGAATCCAAAAACTTCAATATCTCGAACGTGTGATGAGACATCCAAAAAAGTACGAGATCTTGCACCTCACCTTGGGAAAGATTGCCTGAATCGGAGTTTGCCCAGTCTACAAGTCGCAGTAAATAATATTATTATTACCAATATGACAACGTCTGTTGAAGGGATAGGGTACAAGAAGAAGAAGAATTATACGTAGGAACGTCCTGCGTCCTGACGACCTGAAGACTTCGTGTGGCGTATAGTGGTATCGAAACCGGTAGATGTAAAGTTACTCCAAGCGCTTTAAACAATCTTTTTAATTAATTAAAATTAATAAGAAGAAGAACTAACCAACTAACCAATTAACATCTCACCATTCTTCGCAGGGATAAGCAGACAGGACAAACCGCTACATTTTTCTATCCTGGCACACCAATTTTGAGTCCACCTTTATACGTTTTGCTATTCGGTTGTTGAAGATTTTAACAGGACCGTCCTCTAATATTTGGTATATCTAATATGTAATCATATTAGGTCTTTCGCAGATACTCTCTATTTCAGTTACCTTCAACAATCGCTTTGTATGTTTTTACCATTCTCTCCTCGCCCATACATTGACCGATCTTGTAATCCTTTCTTTACTGTGTGTATGTAAAAAGTGAATGTGTTACAATTTCACATTCACTTTTTACATACGTTTTTTCAGAAAGACTGTCATTAGTTAAATATTATATTTTAAGAAATAAATGAAATAATATTTTTATTTATTTCCTAACTGATTTTCCTAGATACAAAATCTTTTGATGTTTTTATTTTCATTCAAATTATTTGAGCGATTACAAATATCCCTCCGTAATTCACCCAATATTCCGCGAATCGCCGAAAACAGCCCGAAGTCACGTTTCGTCTATTCCCTTGAAGATTTGAGGTGATCTCGCGAGATTCACCTGCGCATACCTCGTACATTATACAATTGCGGTAATCCCCCTTCTGGGAGATCATTTCCTTCGCAGCATCTGTTGGATTAAGTTTATTCCAGACGACGCTCTTCACTAATCAACAATTGAATTATGGTTTTGCCGTTTCTCCGGCGGCGTTCCAATATGGCTGCGAATTCGGGAAGAGAACAACACAGTCACGACTCACGACGCAACAGCAAATTTCTTGAAAGTAGGGTATACAGGGTTATTTGTAAAACATTAATAACCTCGCAGGACTATATTCCTGCCTTGATTATGAGTCGAAAATGTTCAAGCTATTATGACCTAATTAATATCAATAGTTAAAGAGATATGCGACATCAAAGATTGCATTTTTTTCAATAATTCTGACTTATTTTTTATAAAACGTTGGACTATCATTACAGTAACTTATATCGAATATGAAAAATTCATTCCCCTTAATACAAGTCAAATAAAATATAAAAACCTTCGAATTCCAATTGGAAAACATTCCAATTGGGATTTTTTCAAAGTTTTTATCATTTTATTTAACTTGTATTGAAAGGAATGAATTTTTCGTAATTGATATGAGTTACTGTAATGATAGTCCAACATTTTACAAAAGATTAGTGAGAAATATTGAAAAAACAATGCAAACTTTGATGTCGCATATCTCCATAACTATTTTCGACTCATAATCAAGGCAGGAATATATTCTTGCGAGGTTATTAATGTTTTACAAATAACCCTGTATATTTGGATTGGTTGAAAAATACTACAATTCTTTTGTTCCCAAAACAAACCTCGATTAAAAATTTTAAGCTTTGATTTTTTAATGGTGAAATAGGTGATAATGACTAATTTAATAATACTATTATCATAGTCTTCGACCATTGTCGATCTACCGTAAATTTACCAAATCACTCCCGCTGCTCCGACAATTTCGTATATCCATGGTAAATATGGCGTCTCTAGGTGTTTTTTAACTTCATGGATAGAAAGATAAGAAAATTTATTGACACTTGGTTAGCTTTAAAGTATGGCTCGCTTATTAATATTTCGCTTTTTTTAGTAATATTGATATCCATGGACCTCGGTAATTAAATAATTAATGTCATACGATAGGTACACACAATGGCAAGTTGCCAAAAATATAGATGCCTAAATTTTGTTTATTTTGTAGTTTACCCTGAAGAGAAACGATGGTTCCGAAAATGGTCGATGATGTCACGAAGTCGTGGCGGCGAGAAACAATCAATCATTTGAGATAAATAATTTTTTTATTAATTATCTAAGATCGCGTTTTTGTTTTACATTAAATTCATTAAAGATGAGAAATATTTCGGTCCTCGTAAATTCATGATAAACAATTTCTACTGTCAAGTATGTTTTATAGACACTGCGGTAAATTTTCTTTTCATGGTGCCTTCTTCTGGTATTTTAATACAATTTCCTACATGTTTTTAGAAAAAACTAGGAAACACAATGATTTTCCATTTTCATTAAGAATGATGGCTTAAATGGGCTGAATATTTTGAGATTTGATTCCTGTAAAATAAGCAACTTACTAATTTTAAAGCAGTAAAGAAAAGAAAGAAGATTATAATAGCAGTAAAGAAATAAAGCCTATAAAGATTGTACTGTATATGTCATTCTACAATCCCAGCGTATTCCTACCCCCTGAGAATTAAGACTGAAGAGTTAAATCTCAGAGATGTCGAAATAAGTCTCAGTACAATTAGTAATAAAATAAGAGACAAAAAAATTAGACCTTTATTTCATGATGCACAAACGTCACTGAGAACCATTTATGGTTTCAACTTTTTTATGAAATTTCAGACAAAATATAATATTATTTAATTATAAATATTTATTCTGGTTTGTATACTGCTGAGAAGCGATTTCACCAATAGATATATGGGACATCAATGATTAAAGACTGTTTATGTTTTGAGTATATTAATTTAAGTTTGACAGATGTGTACACGGCGAAGGTTGAAAATTTTATCCGTGAACCCGAGTTCTATTTAATGCATAAGAAAAATAATTTTTAAACTGAAATTTATTATATCTTAAGATAGTATGAAGTATAAGAGATCAAATCAATGTTTTAACCTTTTTAATTTAACCTCGTTTGCATGGGCGTGCAATGAAAACAAGAAGCATGACTTTTTCCAAAGCATATATTTTGAAAAGAAAGTGAAATAAAAAATATGTCTCGTAATATTCCTATCACAATAATTAACAATTATTTATATTTCAACATTTCATAATATCTTGTCAGATAAATATTAAATGTCGATTTTTTTCCAAATATTCTTTTAAATGAAAGTCATGCTTCTTGTTCTCACTGCACGCCGCTGGTCGCTTGTATTCAAAACATTTTTTTAGAATTCTTTCGGAGAAAAACATATTTTGCGTATTTTTCTTCTCTTTACATCATTATATTTCAACCAGTTTGAACCTTTTTGGAACTCTTTCCGGATCTTTCGAGTATGCGCCTAGATAAAACCCAGAAAGTTACAAAATACACAACCCGTAACAACATCACTTTCAAAATATTAAAATTGGGTCAGCCATTGCCGTTTCCTGCCAACTCTGTCCCCGAATGCCACTTTTCTGTGTTTAAAATATTTTTCAAATATTACTTCACAGGCAATATCTTAAGTTAAGACGTAATTCATATCATGCGTTAGAATAAACTGCGGTTGGCACCTTAATACATGTTTGACTTTCGTTCGGAATCTATTATCGCTATCATATTATCATAATCTGTCTTCAAGTATTATTACGCATAAAAATTGCCTCGTTCTACATCATCTCATGTTTTCAAAATCCCCCTTAATTTTTCTTGCAACTATAACATGAATAATACCTACGCTATTTAATGCGAATCCTTTTTAAAATTATTATTCATTTTCAGTCTGTGCTTAAAGCGATGAAAGCCTTCTGATTAAGGCGGTGATCTTGTTATATTGGACTTGATGAATGCTCCATATTCAATGATGATAATGATGTCACCATATTCGACAGAATTAAATAGTCAATATTTTAAAGAGTTAAGATTGTTATTACGGTCGTTAGACATATTTATTTTTTCGATTTTGTTTTGTGATTTGATGAAATATTCAATATACGACTAAAACTATATTAAAGACATTAATTCTAGTATATCAAAAGATTTTTCCCAAAAAATATGCTTAAAAAAATCTTTGGCTGCGTACAGGGATTTTCTGTAAGTAAATACCCGTAAGAGCCCGTACTCGTTAGGATAAGAAGAAAGGCTGTATGAATAAATAAAACAAAATATTGTACATTATTATCGTCCAATAAATGACGTCAAGCATGTGTGGACTGCATAAAAAAATCAGTTTTAACATTTGATTTAGATCAATCTATAATGAAAATATGAAAATATAAAAAAATATGAAAATATGAAAAAAAAAATTGTTTTAATGTATCGCATTATGTCCGATGGGGAAGATCTAGAAGACTTTACTGGAGAGATCATGTGGAGAGAGCTTTATTAGAGAGCTTTAAAGAGTATAAGTATTAAAACTACTGTAGTACAAAATATAACTTAACGTGTGTGTATTAAAAAGTTTAATTTTAGTGAAATGTTAAATGAATCGATTAATAAAGGAACTACATATAAGGTCGAAAAGTTGAAGTCAATGTACTAGGTTGCTGTCGCGAAACTGGATAATGCGCCACTCTCGGATAGAGTGGAGGTCCGTGGTTAGGATCCCGGTAGAAGCTTAAATATTTCTTTGTTAATTTGATTTTTCTGATTGTTTCTTCTTTTTTTTTATTAAATACTGGGAATGAATAAAGCACCAAGTGCCAGAATGTTAATTTTAAGATACAAGGGAAAAAGCAAATATTGTCTTTTTCGCTCTCTATGTTCTATTTTACACATATTTTCATTAATGTTTTGAACACTAGTGCACGCCGGTACCCCGCGTGAGTTAGTCATTTAAATACTAAAAACTATAAAATACTCATGCCGTTTAGTATCACTTATGCGATATGCATTCCCACATAACTAGGAAATTAATACAGATAGGACTTCAGTGCAGTGTTTAATGTAATAATGTTTTAGTACACAGATAAGTTACGCAGTACTTATCTGTGTACTTATCTTAAAAAATAATTTTTGGCACTTATTGCTTTATTATTCAATTGATTCATAAATATGCTTAGAAGCACAAAACTTTATTCTGAAATCGCAACTTCGCAATAAAAACGTGTTTTCTTTAATATATATAATTTTAGTATTAATTTACATAAAAAACCTTTTCGTTTCCTGAGATACTAAAGAAAGTAATTAAAGTGACTCCGGAAAGTGTTTATTGTTTTAAGAGTTTACTGTTTAGTTAAAAGGTTATTTTTTTAAATTTCCACAGTATTTTTATTCAATTTATCTAGGCTCAAATAGTCATTGAATCAGTCAGTTCCGGCATAATATTGACAGAAAATACGTCTGTAATAAAAGAATCGCCCGAAGCCTCAAATATTAAAATAACAGTACTTTTTACGTCAGAATTTTATGCTTGCTTTTTCGCCACGTAAATGTTCAACATAATAATTGGCAATGTAATTTTTTGTGGATACCTTTTGTAAATCACTAAATCATCATGTTATTTAAGTGGTTTTATTTTGTCATTGGAAAAAACATTTAATATTTTTTTAGTAACGTGATGATTTAATTATTCAATAATTCTTGGAAAAGGAGAATTATATTAATTCTGACAATTCTCTTTTTTTCATGGTAGTAGAATCGGACATGGATCGTGGATCGAACATCGGGCATCGGACAATGATGAACGCGAAAAGTTTAGCAAAAAGGCAGAATTTTTTTTTAAATCAAATAGCAAAAAAATTAGCAAATCAAAAGAAAAAATTGAATAGGTAATGAATGAAATTATCAAATTATTTTCGAAATCATGCGAAACCATTGCTTGAAAAGTCTTTTTTTTGATAAATATAACGCCTTTTAGGGATCTTATTGAAGAATTTGCTAATATTGAGGTAAAAAGCAAGGATAAATGAGATACAAAGCATATTAAGAGGAAGAATCCAAAACACTATTGAATTTAGAATCGAGAAATTTAAAAACAAATTAAACGAATTTAATTTATCCCTTGTTTGACATGTTTTATTTTTGAATTTTTAGTTCATATTACATCTAATGCATCAATTCTTTTAGTCTGGATGACACTTGAAAACAGCGATCCATTCTCTCAATTCAATTCTCATCTAGGGCGGAAAAACATCTAGAAATAACCCTGAGTATTATATATTTTACGTTTATTAGAAGAAAAATATATTCGTTCAATAAATTAACAATAAAATAATACAACTGAAGTTTGCAGACTGACATTAGTTTATATAGGAAAAGTTATTTAAAATAATAAAAACTATAGATTCAAATATAATATATGCAATGGCTCCTTTACCACAGACCTCAGTAAAATGTTATAATATATTACTATGTATAAATAAATAAATAAAATGAAATGCTCGTTTTTTTTGTTAAATTTTACCATTATTTTTAATATTCTCAAATACTTTTATTATTTCTATTAAACAGGGCATGACGATTTAAAAGATGATATGTGTACATCATACACGGCACCCGTGCAAAAAATACTTTTGTTCCTCGGAAAATTTTTGTCAAAAATATAAAATGCTTTGGATTTTTAAACATTCCGGAAAAACGAGGCGAGTTCCACGGGAAAGCTTGCTAGACGCTTTCTATTGTGATCATTTACCTTTAAAATGATGACGTCATTAGTACAAAGTAATTAATGATTCAGCGGAAAGGCTTTGCGGGTTTAACGGATAAAATATGCAAACAATGGATACACTTTTAAATCCGTTTATGTGTTTTTTTGCCATTGTTTGCTGGTAAATTTGGTGAATATTTTTTTTTGCAAAGATATAATCAGAAATTTGTAAAAATACGTGTAAATTATTGTACGTTGTGCATCCTTTAAAATAAAACGTGAATTGTGCCTGCCTACTGTGTTAAAATATTTAAATTTAATATACCGATATCTCGTTTCAATACGCAGTTTGAATAATGTATATTGAACAAATAATGGACAAATAAGTGTTTAACCTTCGGGTGCCAGAAGATTTAAAAAAGATGAGTGGTCAGAACGGGGTACAAACGGGACCCCAGTCAAACTTGCGTTTTAATGAAGTACAATGATTTTAAAATGTTCTATAATATTTTTAATTACATTTTAAATACAATGCGAACACGATTCTACTAAATTTTTCGTAATTTTATGAGAAACCGTATAATTTTGACGTCTCGTGACTCATAAGAGTCCGAATGACAGAAGCCATGCAAGCAGAATGAAGTAAGCCTATCGTACAGAATACTAATGATTGTGTATGGAAAAATATACATTTTTCTACTTTTGACTGTATTAATATACATTAATCCCCCGTATGAGTAATAATATTACAACAAATTTATTATCATAATATTTTCTTTAGTGTTGTATTCTTTAGAATATTTATGAGGATGACAAAGAATATCAGCTCAACGTCATTAATGATTAATAGATTGTTTAAAAAATAAGATTCTGGGGTTGAGTTGTGCCCCTTTCCGAGTGTTAAGTAAGTGGCTTGGGAAGGCTAAAGCTAAGATGGGAGGTAAAATATCTTCGCAGACATCTGTCTTAGATATCCAAGACGTGAGAAAAATATCGCGTTATAGAGGTCAATGCAGAAAAATTCTTCCGGACTTTTTAAAACCAATCATAAAAATAATAATTAATTTCACAAATTTATCATAAGTTGGCTTCAAGTCTTGTAATTTTGTATCGATATTTCATTAAATTTGAATTTTTTCGTCATTTTCCTTTTAATATTAATCGATTTTATTTAAATGAAGCACGATGAAACTTAAAATATGTAAGTAGTATACATGTATACACATTGGTACATACAGTACATATGTATATACGTAGTGTGTTTTTATTTATTTCAACCAAACAGATGAAGCATGGGAAGTTTCCTTTGGTGAAGGTCTGAAAGGGAGATGGCGCTGTTGGAAACGGCCTTCTAGATTTCCTCGATTTCTCTGACCAGAAATTTATGGAACCTCCGCTTTCTCACCGACCAACTTAGCTAGAGCAAGAAACGATAGGGTAGGATTCAATACTTGTACAGCAAGTAACGCGTCCTCTCAGTTTTCCAAATCTAATGAACATAATAAAGTAGAGTTGTGAATAAGGATTTGTAATTTAAAGAGTCAAAGCAATACTACATCCTTATTATAATTGTCCTAATAATTTATTCGTAGACATACTTGATTTTTTTCCCGCCCGCAGAAAGTATCGGTTGCTGTCAGTCAGCCTCTGAGTGAATAAGTGTGGTTTGTGCCCGTCGGATTGTCATTTGAGTAGTGATTAAATATTTTATTTGAAAAATCATTTCTATAAATTAAATATCAAACACCAGTTTGAGACTAAACAATTTTTATGTAACGCGTCCTAGAGACGATTTTTTTACAAAAATGGCGCTATATAAATAATACATATAATTCTTATTATTTTTACTAGCTGTAACCCGTCAAAAATGACGGTACTTCTACATGTTGATTCCTAAAGAACAAGTATTTTATATAAAAAAAGAAAATTAAAAAAAAAATACGTAAAAAGAATTTCCTGAAAAAAAAAATACTATAAAAAGTTACGGACGTTCACGAAGTTACAGGGACAGACAGACAAACGGACGGATGGACAGACAGATAACGAAATTATTATTTAATTGGATTATTATTGGAAGAAAAACATTTCTTGTTTTAGTTTCGGAACATTTGCATGACTTACGTGAGGAGAATATCTACCATTTAATATAATATTCCAGAACGTGGAGCGTGAGCGAAATAGTTTTTCTCGCGGATTTTTGGACACGTAGGTACTTGATCCTCGCCGTATCTAGAGATTCCTTTTCATCGACACAAAATATTCCGCCTAAATTTATGATTATATTTCGATGGAAAGAAAAGTCAGTCGATGAATCATTTCGAAATCCAGTCGTGTGCGTCGTCGCGTCGAAAAAGCGAACATCAAATATCTCAACAAAAAAAAACGTTTTTTCCTTTCTATAAAGCGTCGGAATTGTTGTTTGCATCTGTAATAAAAATATATTTGTGAAAACTCTCTCATTGAAAATTTATCGATTTGACTAGGGAAAACGTCTCCATGGAACGAAAAATTACTTGGTCTAAATAGTCAGAAACTTTACAGAAATCTCAGCTCGTTGCTAACGTTGATAATATATGTTTTCGGTGCGTTATAATATGTTTTCATATAACGTTAATAATATATCTAAGAGTACCGATTTCAATACACCAAAGTTCTGCTAAATTGAAATTGAAACCATGTAAGTGTAAGCAACTTTTGTTATATGTGATATTACGTGCAGGCTAATATATCCGCGATATTAGTCTGCACATAATATCGCGGAGAATTCTGTACAATAATTCTCAAGAAATTATTCAAAGAGATATATATTTTTAGTACCGACATATTTTTACTCCCTTTCTTTTAACTCGTAGCGTCTGCTTGCTTACTTGTCTGTCGAAAAAACTTTGGATCGATTTTAAACCCTTTTCCCGTGATCCAATCGAGCTGAAACATTGACAGACTCGTGGCGACGATAAAAATGATCTATTAAATTTTCTTTAAAAAAAAATAATAATTATAGGATAATAATTTTGGATTTTTTTTTTAAATTTTATGACTCGCTTTCGTAGCGTCGCCCGACTCGAGCCCAACGCATAGGTTAAGCGCCAAACCTGTTTCCACTAGTAAATGAGAAAAGGAATATAATAAAAACTTGGTTTTTATGGTTTAGTTTTTTATATATATATTTATTTAGGCATTCACAATTAAGAACAAAAAATATACTTATAAATATAATTTTTCAAAAATGTTAATAATTTCAATTATATTAATAGTGAGAATTACAGACCACCGAAATATAAAGACGTAAACTAATGTTAACGTAAACAGTCTGATCCACGGCTGGTTACAGTATGTTTGACTTGTTTAAAAAGTTTAAAAAGTGATTGTCAATTTTGAAACAATTATGAAAAACTCAAACTATCATAGAAAAAGATCTTGATACCATAAGTAACTGGTGTGATTTGAACGATATTCACTTAAATGTACCTACATAAATGTTTTAGGATTTCGTTTATGATTGCTGCGAAACAGTTCTTGTTGTGAAGTATATAAGTAGTAAGTAAGACCAGCAGTGTGGCGAAATACCAGCGACAGTACCTATGGACATGTGAGAAGTGTTCAATAGTAATCAGAGTAATACAAATAACATGAATCAGAAATCCTAGAAGCAGATGGAAGATTCTCGAGTGACCTGAGCAAGATTAAGTGCAAATTACAGAATAGATCTACATTTAAACTCGTGTCCAGTGACTGACGGTGATTAAAAAAAAACTTTAATTTTATGTTTTTTTTTTAAATAAATTGAATATTTATTGAAAATAAAATAATACATACATGTTACGGTGAATTTTTTTTAATACGTGTTTAACTGTCCCCAGAAAAGTAAAACTTGTGTTTGGGGACAGGAGTACATGATATATATAAGAGCATAAATAAATAAGTATGTATAAGTCAATAATGGAACAGTGTTGAGAAATACAAAAATCATAAGATATTAGGTCCTTACATATGAAATTGAGGTTTTGCCGTACTGGCAAATTTGATCTCAAATATCTTCTCTTTGGCTAGGAATTCCAAATCCAAATTTATACAGCTATTTACTCATGTATTAGTGTTTTGAAAATTATAATTCATTTGTTTTTTCCTCAATTGTTTTTTTCTTTGCGTCACTCAGTTTACAAAATGAAAAACTTGAAATATCGCGTTATTTACGAGTACGAGTTCCACCGTGGCACCAGTGCTGCAGAAACGGCTCGAAGGATTAATGATGTGTATGGCGACGGTGCCGCAAAAGAAAACACAGTGCGTTTTTGGTTCCAACGTTTTCGTTCTGGAAATTTCGACCTGCAGAACAAGCCCCGTGGACGGCCGGAGACCAAAGTTGATAATGAAGAATTGAAGGCTATTGTGGAAGCGGATCCATCGCAAACCACATCCGAGTTAGCTGCAGGCTGCGGTGTTAGTGATAAAACTGTTTTAATCCACTTGAAGCAAATTGGTAAGGTGAAAAAGCTTGAAAGGTGGGTACCTCACGAATTGAGTGAAGCAAATCAACAAACGCGCGTTGACTGCTGCGTTGCATTACTCAACCGGCACAATAATGAAGGGATTTTAAATCGAATCATTACCTGTGTTGAAAAGTGGATCCTGTACGATAATCGGAAGCGCTCATCGCAATGGCTGAACCCTGCCGAACCAGCCAAACCATGCCCCAAGCGAAAATTGACTCCAAAAAAGTTACTTGTGAGCGTTTGGTGGACTAGTGCTGGTGTCGTTCACTACAGCTTTCTTAAATCTGGCCAGACGATTACGGCAGATGTCTATTGTCAGCAACTGCAAACCATGATGGAAAAGCTAGCTGCTAAACAACCGAGGCTGGTTAATCGCTCTAGGCCATTGCTGCTTCATGATAACGCTAGACCACACACTGCACAACAGACGGCTACCAAATTAGAAGAGCTTCAATTGGAATGTCTAAGACATCCACCGTACTCTCCGGACCTTGCTCCAACAGATTACCATTTTTTTCGAAATTTGGATAACTTCTTGCAAAGGAAAAAATTCAACTCCGATGGGGCAATCCAAACCGCCTTCAAAGATTTTATTGATTCCCGTCCGAATGGTTTTTTTAGTAAAGGGATCGATGAAATACATATGAGATGGCAAAAGTGCATAGATAGCAATGGTACATACTTTGATTAAATAAATATATTATAATAAAAAAAAATCGGCTTTATGTTCCTCCCATACTAAACGTCAATTTCATATGTAAGGACCTAATATATATTAGTGACTCAAGTATACTAATTATTTTCGGAGTACCGTTATTTTTTAAAATTCTAAGTATTATATGTCTTTTTTATTTTTTGTCTTATTTATTGTATTTCATTTGTTTTCCACAGCCAGGATCCCTTAACAATATTATGGAAGAAATATGTTAATAAAAATACAAATATAATGATCGAGACACAAGCAAATCGGTAAAATAATGATGAAGGTTAACATTATATTACCAGGAACTGTTAACTGCTACGAAGAACAGGTGTAGATTGAATGGATATTCTGTACTGAGAAGCTACAGATGTAAAGTTCTTAAGTCAACTTAAATTGATACATGTACATTGTATACAATGAGACGCTTAAAATCAATAAACCACGTCTGGATCATATTTTCAACATTTTAATAGGTTTTTGTGTGTAAGCTTTAAAAAATCTTGCATTTCCTACATTGAAAATTACGGCAATGCTGTGTATCACACAAGATAAACAATATTATATCTTCCATTTTAAGTACTTTGTTGGTCGTCGTAATATCGTCTTGTCCTGATTTATTCTTTAAGTTTATTTCCCAAGACGTTCATCAAACGTGTACTAAAGGGCTTATCCTTTCTTCTTCCCTTCTTCCTTGCGTTCGCTCCTGAATCCGATACGTGATATTTAATCTCACAACAGTTTTATTCTTGTTAACGTATATCCGCTGGGTCTACCACTAACGATAAATATTATTGCCAACGATATTTAGGTCTGCAATACTTAGCCAATATATTGTCACGTGGAGGACAAATGAAAACACTGGAAATTAATTGGCTATTTATTAATGAATGATTAATTAATTACTCTTTAATCTACACTATTTTGCAATATATCACTCGTATCTAACACTAAATTATCGCTGGGTAACGTTTATTTATCGCTTGTAGTATATTCAATTCTCGTACATAGAATTCGTTAAGTTTATTTCGCCATTTAGGTACTCCGCTTGATTATTTCGCTTTATTCATAACTTCGATTATATCACGACTGGCCATCCTAGCCATCGCCTCGCGGCTCGCGACCGACTTCATACCGAATGAACTGTTAAAACACGACGACTGCGTGGCGGCCTGGATTCGCGCTATTTATATCCAAATGCTGGTATTTTCGAACTTTCAAGATTATTCTTGTCTTTAAGAGAAGGTTATTGTCGCTTTTAGATTGTTCTAGTCATTTTTCTAAGGTTTTAGATAGTTAAAGAGTGATCTGATCCTGCGATATGTTTTAAGAAATAAAAAGGGATTCAAACAGTGCGCTATTCCTTCTGCTAGCCATTCCATGACAAAATAAATAGTAAACTATTTTTATAAAATCTAGGAGAAACATAAACCCCTTTATCAATAAAGGGAATAAAAATGCCTTACATTTTGATTCAGAGTTTTTCGTTTTTTTTATCACAGAAAGCACCAGAATATAAAACATAAAAAACTATGATGTTATCCTCGAGATAAGCGTTATTGTAACGATCATTAAATATTACTATGTTTTCTCTACTAGATTTAAATAAAATATAACATATTTATAATACGAGAGAGTAACAGAACGAGACGTTCTTGACAGGTAAAGTTTTATACTTCATCTCTCGATGAGATGATCTGTCACTCTATATAATGGATTCCCAATTCAGGGAATACGTACACTAATATTGATCGACAGGTGGTTGTGGCTATCTTCAATGTATTCAGATACTTTGTGTCGACCGACTCTAGACTAGTCCCCGTGCTAACTGCCCGTTGGCTAATGAAAGGAGGAGAGTGAAAGCTTATGATCTCACTTTGTATAGCTGCATTCCTCTGTGCTCTCGGTAAGGTGGCCAGTCTGAGTATACAACACTCTTGAAACTCGAGTAGTAAAATATATAAAATTTAATTAAACTCAGGTAGAGAACACATAAGAATGTTCTTAGGTTTTCACGGCCACTCAGAATCTTCTGGTTTGTGTCTTCTGGGGTATTATGCCGTGTTATTACGACCTTTCTGGCCGGCGTTTCGGATCCCATTGCACGGTCCATGGGTCCAGGGTACATCAGCCCTGATGATGGACCCTGCAATAGCATCTGACACGTTAGCCAGAAAGATCGTAACAACACGGCATAATACCCCAGAAGACACAAACCTTAGATAGAGAACACTTAGTTATATTTCATTCATTTTATTGATCATCATGAATATTTTAATAATCAAAATATTATTTTTTTTAATGTCGAGACGGCCGAAAATAAAGATTACATTACCAGAAACTGTGAACTATCATGATTGTCAACTAACAAGACACACAGATAATTTTCTTAAATAGATGACATGTATAAGGTTTAATGTATAGGTCTAAAAGTTTTATTCATCTATTAAATATCTTATAAAAATTAAATTAAATTAAAAATTAAATTAAATACCATTTTAATTAAAATATGTTTCTTTAGCGAATCACTTTACCTCGATTGTGTTTTGCGTGAATGTAACTATCGTGGTCCAAAAGGAAAACACCTAAAGAGCCAGATTAAAGTTGGACCAAACAATATAAGAAAACTTTAATCCCAAAGAAGAGCGGCGCGCGGAGAGAAACAAATGTTTGCCAAACAATGAAATAATGCTCTGTACCAAAATTGGACTCATATTGTTGAATTAAAACAAAAGAAGTATTAAGAACAAAAGCCTTTGCAGTGTTTTGTTGCTTTACATTTTGATTGCGCTTTTTCTCATATTTGCATCTTATTCTGCAGAATGAATCGCCGGAAAAAAATACTTTCATATCTTTAAACGTTTTAAAATCACATAATTGAAGTCGTTTTGATCTCTAACTTCATCTCGTCGTTATCTTCTGAGCTCCCGATTACCATACAACAAATGACTTTTTTTTATAAAATCATTATTTTTTTCCTCGTACCTTATCTGTTTAGTAGACGCCACTTTATTTATTGCAATCGAACCATTGCAAGAGGTTCAGTTTCTTCAGTTGCGACGGTGTCTTTCCTGGAACACTATTTCCTTCAAAATTTCCTCGCATTATGAAATTCAGAATCAGATATACTGAATTAATCATTACATATGGAAGTGTTGGTGTAATGTTTTGATAAATATTCAAGTTTTTTGTTTGTAACATTGTGGAAATTCATTTTTAATATTTTTTAAAATGATGGTAAATACAACTGTTCTAAACAGGCTGTTATTGACAATGGGAGAAATCCCGAAAACGTTATAACAATTCAAAATAAATATAGTGGAATAAAACAGTGTTGTGTTTACCATCATTTTTTATAATGTTTTGAAATTTTTATTGTTTTAACAACTTAGTTCTCCTCCTTCAACTTTTGACAATGTTCTCCCCGTGTATCTGACGTGCCAAACTCTGGAGCCCAGTAGTAACATTAAATATCTTGGTCAAATTATATGCGACAACTTATGTGACATTAAGGATATCGAAAGCAGAGAAGAGTTATTAGTGTAAGGTCCAATATGCTAGCCAGGAAGTTCTCTAGATGCAGTAACGAAGTAAAAAGATACCTTTTCGTTACTTATTGCACGAATCTGTACACAAGTGAGCTGTGGTGCAGACACACTCTGCTGCCCTATAACTCTATGAGAGTGCAATATAACAATGCCTTCGGGATAATGCTCGCTTTACCCTGGCGTTGCGGTGCATCTCAAACGTTCGCAGAACACAGGGTCCATGGCTTTGCTGCACTCCAACGACTGAAGATAGTTAACGCAAGAAGAGGATGTGGGGGTCTAGCAACTTCATTATTCGCAGCTGCTATGTGGCTTGACTCCCCAATGCACAAAAGATAATGAAACAGTGACTGTTCTTCATTATTTTTTATGTATTTATTTATTTTTATTTTATATTTATATTTTAAATTTCGACATATTTTCTTTTCTTATTCTACTTGTTTGTCTTTTG